>OX453072.1:13839955-14110168 GCA_949699795.1 Spicauda simplicius | reverse complement strand
TCTAAAGATTTTTATCTTGTTACGTCATGGAAGTGTAACCTTTAACGCGTGTACATAAGTACACACATGTTGTGTAAGGCGTTATAATCTACATTTCGTCCACATCCGAGCGCATATAACTTGAATCTAACGGTTAAACGTAGAATTTGTGTAATAACTAGCAACCCTTGATTAGAATAATAGAATAATTAGATTAATAATATTAAATTGATAAAAAAACGCTTTCTACACTCATAGCCCCACAGCAGGATTTTCTCCTGTGTCGTGGGTGCCATGGACACACACAAAGACGAATACACAAACACCCAGACAAGAATCTAAACTCATCATTCAGACACTCGTCTGGCCGGGAATCGAACCCGGCACCCACTGCGCGTCGTACCGGTATGGTAAGCGCTCGACCACTCGGGTCCTTAAAATAAAAACTTTTTAACAAAAAATATCTACCGACTTCCATGTCACAAAAAGTAAAAAATAATTTAAATATATTTTGGTCTAGAACATACTCAGTACTTAGTACATAGTTCTGAAGTCGGTGCTCGACATATTTCGCTGGACGACGGTAACTACGTCCTATATGAGCACCGACTTCAGAACTATGTACTAAGTACTGAGTATGTTCTAGACCAAAATATATTTAAATTATTTTTTACTTTTTTGTGACATGGAAGTCGGTAGATATTTTTTGTTAAAAAGTTTTTATTTTACACTTTTTAGTGACTATATTTTTATGTTTGTATTTAAATAAAGCCTCTAAGTTTGCTTTGTGCATCTACATATTCACAAAAATTAAACATAAAACACTTTTACAATTCATACAAACAGGGCGCCCCCTCTGGAAGTACCCCTCCATCATCAGGGTTGAGGAGTTGAAGGTCAAATTTTTCATCTTATATTGTTGCTTAGTAATCTTATAACATATACGTTAGTACCAGGTGGCTAACTTCTATGGCTCAGGCTTGCAGTACCCTGCATCATCAGGGTTTAGGAGTTGAAGGTCAAAATTTTAATTTTGTGCCTCTGTTTGGTATTATTTTTACATACCCGTAAGCACCAAATTGCCAACTCCTATGGTTTAGAATTGAAGTACTCCTTCATCATCAGGGTCGAGGAGTTGAAGGTCAAAATTTTAATTTTGTGCCTCTGCTTAGTATTATTTTTACATAACCGTAAGCACCAAATTGCCAACTCCTATGGTTTAGGATTGAAGTACCCCTTCATCATCAGGGTTGAGGAGTTGAAGGTCAAATTTTTGATTTTATATTTTTGCTTAGTATTTTCTTTACATAACCGTAAGCACCAAATTGCCAACTTCTATGGTTTAGGATTGAAGTACCCCTCCATCATCAGGGTTGAGGAGTTGAAGGTCAAATTTTTCATCTTATGTTTTTGCTCAGTAATCTTATAACATATACGTAAGCACCAAATGGCTTATTCCTATGGGTTTGGCTTTAAGTACCCCTGCATCATCAGGGTTGAGGAGTTGAAGGTCAAATTTTTGTCCCATGAATTTGCTTAACAATTTCATTATATATTCGCAAACATCAAACGACCAACTTTTATAGTTCAGGCTAGCAGTACCCCTGCATCATCAGGATTGAAGAGTTGAAGGTCAAATTTTTCATAGTAAATACCTACATAGTAATTTTATTCTATATTTTACTCAATTGGACTTCTCCAGCTAAGGTTCGGCCGACTATCACTAATTTTATTATTTTGCTCCAAAAAGTTGAAGATCCTATGATTAGAACCTTATCAAACTCTTATCAGACTACTCCTGGAGTACATCCTTTCTAATAAAAAAAGAATCATCAAAATCGGTTGGCGGGATATTGAGTTATTCATACATTTATCGCGTACATTGAAAATGCAAATTTAAGACTTATGCGTTTTTCTTATGGATGCCCTAGTCAAAAAAATACTAAAAAACCCCTATGACACTATGACACGCACTACCTTTCAAATAAAAAAAAAATCATCTAAATCGGTTCACCCAGTCCGGAGAAATGAGGTAACAAATATAAAAAAAAAAAAAAAAAAATACAGACGAATTGATAACCTCCTCCTTTTTGGAAGTCGGTTAATAACAATATTAAATTGATAAACGCAAAAGTTTGTAAAGATATATGTATGATTTTTATTCTTTCAGGCAAATACTACCGGATTTCGCTAAAAGTTGGCATACTTATAGTTTATGACCTAGGTTAACATGTAAGATATGAAAGACGTAACCAAAGTGGGTAAAGCCGCAGGAATAACCTAGTTATATCAAGACTCTACAACGCAATATCAAGTAATTAATCAACATAATATTGCTGACATAAATGTAAAAATGCGTACATATCTGTCCTTACTACTTAACAGAATTTGACAGCTGAGGTCGACAACGCACCTTGGTTTTTAAGCGACGGAATAATTGGTTTTTTATATAAACTCGTATCTAAGTACGATAAATAAATGTACACATTTAAATACTTGAACCGAGTTTGGTAATTAATGTATTGACTATACATAGAACATGTACTTTGGATTTAATTAACGGAGTCGAATGAAAATTTAATGAGGACTATTATCTATGCTATTGGAAGATATCAAGGAAAATTTTTATTCTTATCTTTTTCTATTTTCATGAAAACCCGTGATGACAATAAATTTCTCTTACATACAGAGTATTTGTGCTATGAGGGCTGTGAACAAGTATCTTACCAAGTATTTTTATTATGCAAGTAGGAGCATTCAGTCTTTTTTTATCTGAGTGAAGTAGCAAACGAGCATGCAGTCCATCTGATAGTAAGTAGCAAACAAACGTGCAATCCACCTGACGGTAAGTAGTCACTGCCGCCCATGGACATTTCTAATCAACTTCATACAGAACATGGGTTCTATTTGAAGTCAATAACAGATGCGTTGCTACCGAGGACTATGACAGTCGCCTCATATAAAAGGGTGCCGGCAACCGCAGCCTTCCATCGAAACGCAAGAAATGCTTCACGCTAGAAATAGGTGTGGCGGTGGTACTTTCCCGGTCACTACACTGGTTTTACTACTTTTAAAATTGAACATTTTTCCAAAATTGGTGAATTTTAATTATAATCGATAAGTTGTTTCGCTTTCCATTTCTATCCCAAATCGAACCAGGCTAAGGGTTTGAGCATAGATCACGCGCGCGGAACGGAAGCAGTTTCTATAAGGCATTAGCAGTCCGTACAACGACGAGCCACTTTCTAGGTGAAACGAACGCATATGGTAATGTCGTATTAGGCAATATTGGTCGGACTTGTTTGGTTTTGGTGATTAGAATAGTGCTAGGTGTTGATTGATGGTTGCAATTCGTTGATGTTGATAGTTAGCTGGTTAATATTGACTTGATTTTGATGAATTAGAAACAAATGGAGAAAGAAAGAAAAACATTTATTTCCGTCTGTCGACACAAAGACAAAATAGACATACATCTAAATTAGAAATAAGTTATTAGGGTTAAAAATAACATTATTGAAAAAAAAAAGAATTTAAAAACAAAAATCCGCTAAACCTAAAACAATAAAAAAGAAATAAAATGTATCAGTAAAGTTAATATACTCACAAATAAGTAAAATAAAAACAAAATAACATAATTATATCGATAATTAAGCTTGTTAAAAATAGGTTATAAATTATATCCATTTTTAAGTCGTATTTACCCCCCCGATTAGTCCCCGACCATGGTGCTAATAGGGAACATCAACGTATCTATCGAAAAAAGCTGAATTCCATGGAAAAATCTGCAGAAAATTCACCAGTCTGCCTATCTATTCTGTTTAAAAGGCTATCAAAGGAAAATAGCTCCTCTTGTTTACATTTATACTTCTCATTTATATTTTTTTCAGCTTCTACATAAAAAATTCGGAGACCGAATTCTTATTTACGAAGATTGTACTTAGAACTAAATCTTTCTTTTCCATTGAACTAATTTTACAAATTCGAGGCCATATATTACATCTAATACCCAGTCATATTACCTAAAAACATAAAACAATGTTATGGCACTTAAAATTAAATATTAGCCCAGACATCAGATAAGTAACAGAACCTTATACAAAGCATCAAGTAATAAAAATTAACCTAATTTCCTTGTCTTGTCTGATCAGTTTAGATCCAAAGAACGCCATCTCTCCGAATAAGGCGCAAGAAGCGGTTTCAATGACTCCATGTTTTATACCCATAAAAATACATAATGAGGAGAAAACGCTAGACGCTAGAGAGCGCTATATGTTCATTGTTTTTATGCTTCCGTGTTTAGTGTGAGTTTTGTTTCCTCAAAACAGAGATTGTGTTTGTTTTCGCTCATACATTGTATACTGCATGGGGGTACAACCCATTATTGCCCCACTGCTGGGCATGGTAGTCCACCGCGCTGGCCAAGTGTGAATTGGTGGACTTCACACACCTCCAAGAACTTTTTTCAAAGAACTCTCGGGGGTGTAGGTTTCCTCACAATGTTTTCCATCACCGAAAAGCAGTAAAATTTAATTTGTAATACGCACAAGTGGTGCGTGCTTGGGTTCGAACCTCGGACCTCCCGATTGAGAATGCAAGTTTCAACAATTAGACTATCACTGCTGGGACAATAGTGGGTTGACGATATGTTTGACATGTATGAAATATGTAAACATCCGATTTTTTTCTTCTGTAATAATAAACTTAAACTTTTATTGCTATGTGAGTGTTATTTACATTAGACTTCACGTTTCGTTATTTATATTATAGCACTGAATGCCCACATACTTTCCATGTGCGTGCCTTTTTATGCATCATTGGCCATAATAGACACGTACCATTAATAATAAATTCATTTTTATGCGTACTACATAATTGTGAATGTCGGTGATTACTGTAGAAATGTCTAAGCTACGTACTATGTACAGACAAAAGGTACTGGTATTATTCCAGGCTACAGGGGAAGAATATCTTGACACAGTGAGCGCAAATGCTCACTGGGGATGAGCCCGAAAGGGGCAACGCGCTCAGAGGATTCCGGAGGAGGTCGTTTCGAGATCCAGGAGTCCTCTTTATAGCGCCGAGGACGGCCAACGGGGGGGTTTTAGTGCGGTTAAAATCCCACATAACCCGACGTTGCTCCCACAGCGTCGGGTATCTTTTGAAGGATTCCCCCTCGCTGAAAAAATCTAAAAAAAGGGTAGAACAAGGATTTTTAGAATGACAGATATCGTATTCTATTCTAGCGTATAATAGTTCTTGCGTTCCGCTGGAAGGGTGTGGTTACTGCCTCACTAACAATCATGCGACAATATTAGTTCTCAGAAGTAATAACGCAACAGTGATTTACTTCAAATATAATGTTTTTTAGTATAAAGTTGTTTACATATATCCATGAGCGGCAGTGACCACTTACCACCAGGTGGACTTATTAAAATGAAACCATAAAAAAGTAAATTTAACTGTGGCTTCATTTGTTTTATAGTTTTGATTTATTCTCACAAGGGAGCCAGTTCGGAGTAGGTTCAGTCATAACTAGTGTTCTTGTCTTATATGTTTTCTCTTGTAATTATAAATATATTTAGTACTGATATATAACGTTGTTTATATACTAAAACCCTAATCTAATAGGTTATGGGCCCAGTGAGTCTCTGAGAATAGAAGAAAAGAAGAAAAAGGCAAAGAAAAAGTTATACTCAATTTTACAAATATTTGACAACATAATTTCAAAATGGAACAGACACGATCTATGAATCTAGAAAAATTTGATGGAAATAATTTTCGGCAATGGAAATTCCAAATAAAGTGTGCTTTAAAAGCAAAAGGAATCGATATAACAGTTCCGAAAACGGCAGAAAATAGTACTGAGTGGTCCAAAAATGATGGCATGGCGATGTTTATTATAACGTCATCCATGGATTTCAAACAGATATGTTTGATAGAAAATTGCGAAACGGCTCAAGAAATTATGGTAAGACTTGAATCCATATACGAGCAAAAGAGTGACCTATGTAAAATGTTGATTCATGAAAAATTTTACGAATATAAAATGTCAATAAATGACAGTGTCGCTCAACACATTTCTAAGGTAGAATCCTTAGCTAAACAGCTAAAGGAAAGTGGTGAAAGTGTTAGTGAAATGGCCATCATTACGAAAATACTTGGTACGTTACCCCCCAAGTATAGATCATTACGTCAAGCGTGGATGTCAATGGATCCGAAACAACAAACAATTGTTAATTTAACAGCTCGGTTACTAGATGAAGAAGCGAGTTTGGCATGTGAAGAGGAACAAGAGACTGCTCTTCTTGTTGCTAATAAAAGTTGGAAGAAACAGCCAAAACGAAACGAGCCTAGTAGTAGTGGTGTAACTCAGAACAAACCTACTAAACATAGATTTGAATGCTATAATTGTGGCAAGCGAGGTCATTTTTCTAAGGAGTGTCGTTTACCTAGAAAATGGAATAATAGAGAATTTAGAAATCCTCAGCAAGAAAGCACAGATAAATTAGCATTTAATGTAGAAAGTAATGCATGCAGTGCAGAAGAAGATACTTGGATTTTAGATAGTGGTGCCTCTGCACATATGACTTTCAGAAAAGATTTCTTTGTAGAATTGTTTGAGTGCAACCAGAAATCATTGACACTAGGAAATAAACAATCTGTAGAAGTGTCTGGTGTGGGCAAAATATTAATAAAGAGATATGTCAATGGACAATGGGAGAACAGTGAACTACATGATGTTTTGTATGTCCCAAATCTGCGAAGAAACTTATTTTCAGAAGGAGTAATAATAAGGAAAAATTATACTATTATGAAAAAGGACACAAGAGCTTTAATTTACAAAGAAAATAAAGTAGTAATGGGTGCTAAAATTACTGAGAACAATTTATTTGAGTTAGAAATAAAAACAGTAATCCCAAATACTTGCAATTTTGTTCAGAATGCTCCAAGTGATATTAAATTGTGGCATGAGAGACTTGGACATATCAATTTAAGACAAATTAAGAATATGGCTGAAAATAGTATTGTGGAAGATTTGAAACTGAAAGGCATCGAACAAAATGATTTTGTTTGTGAAGCATGTGCATATGGAAAACAAAGCAGATTTCCATTTAATAAATCTATGCGAGGAGAACTACAGCCAGGTGACCTAGTATATAGTGATGTATGTGGACCAATGAGTCATTCATCTATTCAAGGTATGAAATATTTTGTATTATTTAAAGATGCAGCTACTAGTTACAGGCATGTATATTTTATCAAAAACAAAAGTGATGTCTTGGATGTATTCAAAGCCTATAATGCTATTATTAAAAATAAATACATGCATAATGTAAGAATATTACATACTGACAATGGGACGGAGTATGTGAATAGAGCATTTATGGAATATTTAGATAAAGAGGGGATAGTTCATGAACGTACTGCACCTTACACACCAGAACAGAACGGACATGCAGAAAGGGAAAATAGAACTATAGTAGAAAGTGCACGTTCTATGTTATATACAAGAGATGTGTCGCTAGATTTATGGGCAGAAGCTGTAAACTGTGCAGTTTACATATTAAACAGAACGTCTTCAAACAAAACTCCTAATAAGACACCTTACGAATTATGGAATGGGATGAAACCTCAGATAGGTCATATGAAGGTATTTGGAAGTGTTGGTTATGTTCACGTTCCAGATCAATTAAGAACTAAATTGGATAAGAAAAGTCAGAAGATGATTCTTGTTGGTTATGACAATGTCAATTATAGAATGTTTGACATAAGAACCAAGAAGATTAAAATATCGAGAAATGTGATATTTGATGAAAATCAAGTTCTAAAAAAAAGAAAAAATATTGCTGAAATATGTATAAACGATGATGATACGCCAGTCAGCCAGAATAGTGAAAATTCTGAACTTATAGATAAAAATGATACTTCAGGTAAAGTGACACTATCGGAGAATGAAGATAGCTTGTTGAGTTGCAACAGCGATGATTTAGCATATGAACCATCTCAAGAGTTGGAAGATATATTACCGCGGAGTTATAATTTAAGACCAAGGTATAACAGGCAGCTTGAAGCTAATCTTGTAGATCTTTCATTACCAAAAACATATGAAGAAGCTATAAAGAGTCCCCAGAAAAAACAATGGTCTGAAGCTATTAAAGAAGAATTATCTGCACTTAAAGAAAATAATACTTGGACTGCAGTAAAGCGTTTTGATCAGCGAACTCTTACCTCAAAATGGGTTTTTGCTATTAAAAGAAATGAGAATAATGAAATCATACGCTATAAAGCTCTTTTGTGTGCACGTGATTTTACTCAGATTAAAGATGTTGATTATCAAGAAACATTTTCACCAATAACAAGGTAAAGAGCAACTTGCGGATATTTTGACAAAACCTTTACCAATTCTATCTTTTGCTTCTGAGAGAACAGATTCTGTTTAAGTATTTTTTGTAAGAATGTAGCCATTGTTAAAGAGTGTTGGAAAGTTAAATTTAAGGGGGAGTATTAAAATGAAACCATAAAAAAGTAAATTTAACTGTGGCTTCATTTGTTTTATAGTTTTGATTTATTCTCACAAGGGAGCCAGTTCGGAGTAGGTTCAGTCATAACTAGTGTTCTTGTCTTATATGTTTTCTCTTGTAATTATAAATATATTTAGTACTGATATATAACGTTGTTTATATACTAAAACCCTAATCTAATAGGACTGCATGCTCGTTTGGTACTTAATTCTTACAAATACGTGAACAATATATGCTAGGAAAATAAATGTGTTCATGAGCCGTGTGATATCAGAATGCCGTGTGATATCAGATCTTGAATAACATTATCCTCTCTTTCCGTGGATGTCGTAGGAGGCGATAAGGAGATAATGGGCACCAGCATTGACAACATTCACTACTGTGACCAAAATTTATGTCAGAAACGGTGATTGATGACAAAACCCCCGTAAAAGGGGGCGTATATCCATGGGTGGACCCCGAAATTAGGTAAATGGATGTAAATAAATCTATTTGGAATAAACTTGTGCTATTGTTAGCTTGTAGTGCTTGTAGAACTATTAGTAGAAGTTCTATAATCCAGATTAGCAAGTCATTGTTTGAGTTCATGGCCGTATCTTAGCAAATGCAACAAACATGGGAGTGTTTATCGTCTATTAGAAGACAGTGGTGGGTGTTTATATCGGATTGGTTGAAACTAGGACGATACCTAATACAGATAATGGTTGAAATAGAGATAAATTAAGAGAATTAGGCTGTTTACAAAACATTACTGTAAAATTTGGAAATTGACAAATAATCTGAGATTTTTATTCATATTAGGAAATTTTTCCCACTTAATAACTACTTAATAACTTACAAAAGACCATCGTCTGATTATAGAACGTCTGCTTTCATGTCTTGAACCAATTTAGAAACGTCACAGAGTAAAGATAGAATGCATACATAGTTCGACCAAGGAGGTCCCACCACTATACCTAGCCTTCGTCCAATCGTCCCTGTAGTTCCAGGATTAGAACAGGGCTACGGCTATCCCCTGGCTGTCGTAAGAGGCGACTAAAATGGGCTTCCGGGGTTGCGGGCGGCTATAGTTCGCGAACCGTTCGGTCGCATACCGTCGTAAAGGCTAGGCGATGCGGCGGGCCCAGCCGCCCATCTGTGGAGCCCGATGGGGCAATGCGCTCGGAAGATACCGGTGGCGTTCCTTTGGAGATCCCGGACTCCTCTTTGTAGTGCTGAGGACGGCAACTGAAGGCGGGGGGGGGGGGGGTTAGTGCGGTAAATAACCCTGCATCGCTCCCACGGCGTCGGATATCTTTTGAAGGTTTCCCCAAAAAAAAAGATTTTAAAATGGATGAGAAAGTACGAAAAAGACCAAATATATTTTATTTAATAAAATCAGTCTTGTTCTCCGTATAATATTAAGGAAAATAATAGTCGTGGTACGCAATAAAGTCATCAATTCCTTATAAAGAGAACTCAACGATATTGGACAAATATTGTAAAATTCGATGATGCAGCTTTTGCATAACGTGGGTGCGCCCCCGTTGACCAAACTGGACAGGGCATGCTATGCATATGGACAATCATTAAGTATAGGTTATATTTAGACGTAAACAACTAACATCGTTAAATTATTGAAAACAAAAAACTCGACTGTTCAAAAACGATTAATTGCTTTCAGTTTCAGTTGATGATAATGATATGATATTAAAATCATATTTTCTAGTTCATCAAGCAGTTTGCACGTGCCAATTAAGTTAACTTATTAAACAAACATACATATACCATACACTCGAAAAATGTTACCACCCTAATGACGTAGGCGGGTGATAAGTATTTTAAACTACAAAACAAAAACAAAAGTGTTATTATGCCAAACAGGCCAAAATCTTATGATTTTACCATTTAACAATCTTAATTTTCCACTCTAGTTTTCCAATCCTCTCCTTACGCTTTTGCTATCTTTAAACTTATTCTTTTTACAATTATTGTTATGTTAATTATTATTATTATTATTTTTTAAGTAGTTTCATGAAATTTAATTTCTTAATTTGTATGTTGCACTCATTTCCATAACTTTTGCACCCTACCTTCTCTTTATTTTTCCCCTAAAACTTAACTCCGCATCGTGAAGTTGCCTGGAAGAGATCGCTGTTGAGCGATAAGGCCGCCTTTTGTATTTGTATTTTATTATTGTAATTTACTGTATTATTTTTCTTTTTTCTGGGCACAATAAAGTATATTATTATTATTATTATTATTATTATTATTATTAATTTTGTCAATAATTACATTTTAATGAGATGTTTAAATGACTTAGATGTAAAGCTGGGATAGCTGGTGTCAGTCCCGAATAACATCATTCTTTCTCTTGCCTTGGATGCCTTCATAAAAGGATTATGGATAAAATCCAGGAGATGGGCAGCGTCTTCCTGTGTATTATCAAAACCTGATACGATCGAACGCATGCCACTGCTACTCAGTAGTAGACTTTGAGAGCAGTGATAGCCTAATGGTTGAAACTTGCCCTCTCCATCGGGAGGTTCGAGGTTCAAACCCAGACACGCACCACTGATTTGTCTAAAAGTATGTGCGTATTAGAAATAAATTATCACTGCTTTCCGGTGAAAGAAAACATCGTGTGGAAACAAACCTACACACCCGAGAGTTCCTAAAAAAAACCTTGTCGGAGGCGTGTGAAATCCACCAATTCTAACTTGGCCAGCGCTGTGGACTATGGCCTATAACTCGCATCTCTTTAAAATAAAAGTTTATACGGCAAACTAAATATTTAGTACAATTTGAATACATGCTTGTTTGTTACCTCAATGTTAATAAAAATCAGGAAATGGGCGTAAATAACGCTACTAGTCACGTTTTGATAATTAGAGAAAAAACATGGTAGAAAATATATACACTTTTATAAGAAACCTTCCGCAGTAAACATGGATATTACATGGAAATTCGAGGTAACCGAGCAATTATTATAAACAACATAATGATGCTAGAAAAGGCAGAGCAAGGTCTGCGCATACGCAGGTACCTCTTTTATGTTATTTCTGATCTATATAAATATAGTTATAATTTCTGGTTGTAATTTCATAGTAAGTGAATTTTCTAGTTTTGACATTTAAAATCTATTTTTCCCTGACTGCGTCAAACGAGGCTGATACTCTTCGGATGTATTGCCCATTTCTTTCTATTTTATGTCAGCAGTTCAGCATCTATTTCGATTTTTTGATCATCGTGAAGTATATATTTTTATTTTACCTGGATTTGGTATAAATTCTCATACTATTAAATTCATTAATTAATGTTGAATAAATAATAAAAGTTAATTATATTTTTTTATCACCCTAATAAAATATACAATTTAATTTTATTTTAAATATACAGCCCACACGACTTGACGGATCGTAACATAATATGACATCTTATCGGAAGCGACTCGTTTTTTAAATAATGTTTTATTCTTTTTAACCGACTTCAAAAAGGTTCTCAATTCGGCCGATATATATTTTTTTCACTATAGTTTCTTCATAATCTAAATAGGTAACGTGATGGAGGTGCAAAATTGTTTATTGCGATAAATAAAAGAAGTTCTATTAATGTCTATAAAGTATACCTATGAGAAAACCTATTTCATTCTAAATTAGAGAATTGTCTACATATACCATAGGGATTATCGACTTATAATTGAATTCTATAAACTCAACAGTACATAAAGGATTATGATCAAGCCATATATGAAACTGTTTTGAATTTCATATGTACCGTAAATGGTAAATCAGTACGCAATAATTTATTGATTTATGTGTTACACGTAAGGTAATGTTCGTCTTTCATTTACCTTATCTGAAAAGTCGTGAGAGGACTAGAGACTAACATATTTCGCGGTTCCACTCATAAATGCTTATTTTTTTACCTTGTTACCTAAGATGGTACGTTGCTTGGGGAAGTACCACCATCACATGTACATATACAAAGGGGAATACCACCTTTGGCCTCAAGCTTAGCAACGTATCTGTAGTTAATTTCAGGTAGTATTATTGTCGGGTCTTCTTGGGGTCGAACGCAGGCATCCATGAGCACTACTGCGTGGACAGTGCTGAGGACGGCCACGGTTATAGTGCGGTAATAATCCCATATAACCCGCGTCGCTCCCAAGACGTCGGGTACCTTTTGAAAGTTTCCCCCTCGTAAACAAAAAAAAAGGCATGATACATCTCGCCTGGAGGGAGATTCTCAAAGATCACAAACAAAAAATGCGTCAGTCGAGTAAACTTACATTAAAAAAACCGCTAAATATTATCAAATACAACCATATTGGTTGTATACAAAAAAAAAGTGTTGTAGGGAAAAATCTGGTCTTATGTTTTAGGGTTAATGGACTCGACTCTAATTTGCCAAATAGATTTAATTCAATTCAATCTATAGTAAATAACTATTCTTTATTGTTTTGAAACGCAAGTAGAATCGAATTTCTGCAGACGTTAATCAAAACTTAATTTATATCGCGTCATCTATACAATATAACTACCACTGTGTACCTTTTTACCTTCTAGTACATTCCTTAACAATGTAATAGAATACCCGGTAATGTCAACAACCCGTGTGGGAACTACGGGTTTGTAGGAAGCTAATAGTTGTAAGGTTCTGTGAAGACAGGAAACTTATTACCGAGCTTACGCGTATGTTGTGCCCTTTAAAAAAGGTGTAGGTTTTAACTGTATCTTAGGAAATTTATTAAGTTTTTGCTGTATGTTTTGTTTGCTCTTTAAAATAGGTGTTAGTTTTAACCGTATCTCGATAAGAATAAGAAAGCCCTTAGTGTGTGTTTAAGGTTAAGCGTAACTCCATGATTTATTAGTATGCATGCATTACTTTGACATTTCATTATGTTACTATAATTGTATTATTTGATAAATTAAAAAAAGATAATGTAACTTGATATTATTGTGTTAATTAGTATAAGTGGTATTGTATCGTTTTAACAACAAATAATTAAATAAATGAATATAAATAAATAAATAAGAATGTTCAAAAAAATATTCATATGTTTAATATATTGTTTATCACGATATTCGTGACATACAATAAATTAAACTAACTTTAATAAAAAACAACAAAGAAAAAACTGGACTGCTTGATTTATAAATGGAACTTGATTATAATTAAGTGAACAAGCAATATTGTTAAATTAATAATAATAAAAAACCGATTGCCAAAAAAAAATGATTTCGTTTAGTTGTTTTTAATAAAAAAAATGCCCGTACACCCCTCCCATAATTTCCCCTGATTGCAGGTGTCATGTTTAGAAATTATATATCCTACATCACTTAGCAAGTTGAGTCGATGATATGTCATTTGTTGCAAGTGACTACCAAAGAAATTGACATACATATGTACCTACATACATATATACCTTCGTTCGAAAGACGTTACCATTGTGACGCATTCAGGTTAAAAAAAAGTACTTCGATATTTAAATTTATTTAAATAGGAATTAGGTATATCTATACCTATTAAAAAGTGCTGGACGTTGGACGTAGTTCCTTTTTAAATTTAATTGTCTCTGGTTTAATTAAATATAGTTAAACATGTGTTTATTTTGGTAGATATTCTAACAAATAAGATTGTATTAAAAAGCGCTTAACAGTGTTTTGTTGTTTCTATTTCACCAAAATTACCTTATAGTTAACCTAAAGTATAGAGATACCACTCTGTAGGTTTCCGGTGCAGGCTTAGCAATTCCTTTTAGAATCAAATCAAAAAACACATTGAATATCAAGTCATTTGATGCCATAATGTGTATTGCCTTTACGTTAAACATTTCATTACTAATATCTAATAACACGTTGACGTGTCGAGCCTTGCACATCAGTCATTAGCTATAGTAGTGATGGGATGCGAATAGAATATTGTGACTCGAGTCATTCCAGTAATTTTACTACATCATTCATGTTCGTGTCACTCGAATGAAATCCCACTCGGGTTACAAGTTTGCAATTGGAGTAAGGTTTTTAGGAACAGGTTAATGAATATACGTCAATACTTAGGATATTGACAATCAACAAACTCAAAGTAACGCGTATTTTGATTTTTAAAAACGGCCGACACAGCATAGATAAACAAAAGAGTAGTCAAGAGACATCTCATGGAAACAAAAATATCAACTTGGTGCCCCGAGCTGACTCGATATCTCGAGTGTGTAGACACTCGAGTGATACATTTTTTCAATCGAGTACAAGTTTGACAAATTCACTCGAGTAACTCGAGTAAAACACTCGAGTCGCATCACTAAGCTATAGCTACGTGGGAACCGTAGAGCGGGGTCAGTGACCGCGGATGCACGTTGCACAAGAGTTCACTAGAGTAACTACCGGTGTTAAACTTGGAGGTACACTTCTATTCTTTTTTTATTATTTAATAGTTGCGAACGAGCATATTCAGTATTATGGTAAATGGTCAATGCCCATGGACATCTGTAATCAAGCCAGATAATATTGATCCAAGTTTGGGTCAGGTAACTTTATTATAGTAGTTATAGAGAGAGGACATGTAGAGATTGACTACATCACTACATAGTAAAAAAAAAACAAAGCCGTTTCTCGCTGTCTGCCCTATGCTTAGCTATGTATCTTAACTATCAATGTTTCTCCACTATATTGTGCATATAAGTAGTATTATACATATAAACCTTCCTCTTGAATCATTCTATATATTAAAAAAACTGCACTCAAATCCGTAGCGTAGTTTTAAAGATCTAAGAATACATAGAGACAGACAGCGGGAAGCAACTTTGTTTTATACTATGTAGTGATAAAACACGGTGTACTAGCTAGACAGACGTTTTACTCTTTCCGAGAGGGGACACGACGAACTACGATCTCGTAACTAGAAATTGATTCCTAAATTTCAACTTTAAATTTATATTTCATATATTGCTACTATATTAAGATTATAATCATTAACTACTGTTTATGCTTTGAATTCGAAGACATAATCAGATAATTGTTTGTAGCTTGTTTGACGCGTGTAACTGTGTGAAAATGTGATGTTTCGAAAGTTTGGTGATTTGTTTGCTATTTGGGGCGGATTTGGAAAATGGACTATAGGTATATATATTTTTTGCTCCGTTTGTACTAACTCGTACATGTATGTGTCTAGCGGGGACGCTGTGTCTCCTTAAGTTTAGTGTAATTAATTTGTGTTCTGTCTCTATGTTTAATATTTTATTTTGTGTTGTGTCTTAAGCTGTGAAGTAAATGTTTTATCTATCTATCATGTCTTCGAATTCACACAACGTCCACACAATCGCTCAACTTATAACCAAATTACATCATACATACATAATGTTTTTAATAGCAAAAACCTTGTATGAATAAGAGGCGACCGTTAAAGAAGTTAGCATTTAATTACAGTCTAAAGGTCGCGGCCGTTAGTAACACTTCGTTGGGCAAATTGCGAAACCTTACGTTAAAACTGTATTATTATTAATTACAAGAAGCGCCCGGACATCGTTAAAACTCGATGATAACTGATGTAAGCACGTTTCATGATGAACAGATTGAAAATTGGGAAGTAGGAAGTATTGAATCATGATTTTACACATGAGTTAGCGTGGTGACAATTTCCTACTGTGAACAATTTACTAATGTGAAGAACATTTTTAGACTAATTTATCAAACTAGCCTGCAGTCCTGACACTGCCGCGCATGATTTCTGTAACTTAAAACAGAACGACGGTTTATCGGAAGTCAATTTCACACACATTTGAAGATATATTTTTAAGGCTAAAGTGGAAAACAAGCATTCGGTCAAATACATACCACCCATGAAGTTTGGAAGCAACTTCATATAGAACATGGGTTCTACCTCAATATCAGAGTGCCTCATATCGAGTGAGCCTCAAATTCTATGATGTCTTATACTTTATATAGTGAAGGGTACTTATACGTAATACGTAAAAGGTAATACATTATAAACTTTGTAAGCAATTTATAAGATTTATCATTTTATTTTTCATGTATAGGTATATAAGCAAAGCTATTTAGTATTTAATTAATGAAAGTCATTTGTTTGTCTGTACCTAGGTATCTAAACAATTATTTCTTTATTTGCAGAACGATGTCTCGGTGGAAGGGCAAAGTGAGGTAGCCGGCAGATGGCAGCAGTTAGCGCGGCGATGTTCCGGCCTGGGGCGCTCGACCCCCCTTGCTACAATACACAGAGGGTAAGTAGTTCCGCTAGGCACTAATAGATGGCGCTATTTCCAGTTAAATATTTCAGCACCCAATTTCACAATACCATAGAAAGTCTAAGCTAATACTATTCTAGTGTTCGGTCAGAGGTCGAAATTTTGTCGTAATAGTAACTTTTCGAAATTTACTTTGATTCATCGAATGTTTCGTTCAATAGCAAGAAAAATCTCTAAGCAACAAAAACAGTAAACAATTTACGGAACTGTTTATGTAACTGTTTTCCTTCCAAAGCTTAAAAGTGGGAGATACTCGTAGCTGTTAATTATATGTATATAACATCAATTAATAATTATTATTTCTTGTAAGTAATTGAGGTCATCTTAACTAACATTATTCTAGTTGACAACATATGGTCCAAACAGGACAACATTTTGCTCAATAAGCTTATAACCTACATAGTCTACTAGAGTAGGTAATATATATGTATAAAGAAAAGTCACCGCGTCAGTCTATTGCATGTAATAATATAAATGATCGTAAGATTGCAAGTAATTGTAAAAAAGTCTATAATTTTTTGAACATTGCTCTGTCTCATTGTTTGTGTCTTTGAAATCGCATGTATGTCTGTATCGATTTAACAAATATGTACCTACATAGTTTTATTTTAATATTATTGAAATAACAAACATACATGCTGTCCACCTGATAATAAGTGATCACTGCCAAACATGGACATCTGTACCTGAAGGTGGTAGAACCAGTGTAGTTCGACCGGGGTAGTACTCCTATTTCTGGCGTGAAGCATTTCTTGCGTTTGATGGAAGGCTGTGGTTGCCGGCACACTTTTATATGAGGCGACCATCATACTCCTCGGAAGTATGAAGTTGATTACAGATGTACATGAGTGCCAGTGACCACTTACCAGCCTGTATGCTCGTTTGCTTCTTCAGTCAGATAAAAAAATCTGTACGCAACTTCATACGGAATAGGCGTTCTATCGTATCCCGAGGATTGAGATGGTGAAAATTGATGCAGCGGTGATACCCCTCAGGTGAAATACCTACTAGTTCTCCTACATTTAAAACTATCAAAAGGTTTTACAGTTTAAAGGTTCTTTTCAAAAAGGGGTGAATTCGCAGGCCAGCCAGTTATACGTTTTTTTTTATCTGACTGAAGTAGCAAACTAACATGCAGTACATAATTTTTTGAACATTGGTCTGTCTCATTTTTTGTGTCTTTGAAATCGCATGTATGTCTGTATCGATTTAACAAATATGTACATAGTTTTATTTTAATATTATTGAAATAGCGAACATGCATGCTGTCCTTCTGATGGTAAGTGGCCACTGCCGCCCATGGACATCCGTAATCAACTTCAAACAGAACATGGGTTCCATGTGAAATTAATCACAGATGCGTTTTTACTCCCGAGGACTAAGATGGTCGCCTCATGTGAACGTTTGCCGGCAACCACATCCTTCTATCGAAACGCAAGAAATGCTACACGCTAGAAATAGGTGTGGCGGTGGTACTTCCCCGGTCGAACTACACTGGTTCTACCACCTTGAAGAGGTGTGGCGGTGGTTCTTCAAAACGTGTTGATATATTATTTGGTAATTCCAAAAAATTGGTTAAGGACTGTTACTTCTTTCACGGGCATATTATTATCATATCTCATGTACTTAAAGATATTGATACTTTATATACTTTTTTTGATCTTATTACGTGAAGCAATATGCGAATTTGTGTTGAAATGAGTTTTTCTTGTCTTATTTGATAGGTAATTGAGACGTTGCGTAATTACTAAACCTACAACAGTAATAAATAATTCGTTTCTTATTTTTTGATAAAAATATCTGTAATGTATCTTGTCGTCTTTATTTTCAATGAATTAAAATATTTTTTTTAACCAATATTAGGGTATAATATCGGGAAATTACGTAGTATCTTCTCGTCCACAATTCCTCAGTGCCTGAAGTCGAAATTATTCGAGCAATGTGTGTTGCCAGTGATGACATACGGCGCCGAAGCGTGGTCCTTCACCGTAGGCCTCATTCGGAGGCTCAGGGTCGCTCAGCGTGCTATGGAGAGGGTTATGTTCGGAATTTCGCTACGAGACATGATTCGCAACGATGAAACCTGTAGACGAACAAAGCTTACCGACATAGCTCTCAAAATTAGCAAGCTGCAGTGGCAATGGACTGGCCACATCGCTCGTAGGACCGATAACCAATGGGGAAGGAAGGTCCTCGATGGCGACCACGTTTAGACAAAAGGAGCACAGGTCGCCCTCTCACCAGGTAGAACGATGACCTGAAGAAGACAGCGGGAAACCGTTGGATTCAGAAGGCACAGGACCGGTTGGAGTGGCGTCATTTATGGGAGACCTATGCCCAGCAGTGGACCTCAAAGGGGCTGATGAATGGATGATCGATGATGGATGATTAGGGAATAAAATGATAATGAGCTACTACCATAATACTACACTACTACCATAAACTCTACAAGAATACGTTATTATATACTCTGAATTTGTTATTATAATAATTTCTATTGAATATAATTCCTGTATAACTCATGTCCCTTAGATCTGCTTCTTTCATTACTGATATGTCAAAGGGAATGTGAATTTTATTTGTGACGAGGTTTTCCAATTCTCTTTAGAATCTTATATACTATATAATATAATAATATAAGTCTATATTTTGTATGAACCTACGAAGGCATTTATACTCCGTAATTTTTTTTCCTATACTACAGCTCGATCAAAACACGACATCAACTCCCCAAGAAACAATTCGGCAAATGTGTTAGCGATTTGTGTTTACTTTGTCATCACTTTATTCACAAGTATATAGTTGTTGTTTTTATATAATCTACTTTAAATATTGAACGTAAAGTTAGCTTCTTAGTATCTTGGATCTCCCGCATCATCCATTTGACCAATGAGGCATTTGATGTAACGCGAATTCGTTGAAAGAACTTGGAAACACTTGAATTTGATTTGGGATGAACTGTATGTTCAGTTATTATTTTAATTTCTTACGCAATATAATCCGGTTCGATTTCCGGCCATACTGACGTCTGCATGAACTTAGATGTTTGTTCTGGACGTTTATGTTTTTATCTTTGTGTGTGTCTTCCTGTTTCTGGCTATAAGAATAGAAACCATTATTACATCTATATTCTAATTACTATATACTTTAATCTTAGGCACGAGTCGCTCGTTGCTCAACTTAATATTAATCGTGTAATCTCCCTTACCAACCTGTGTTGCTTGCTTTTTTTATCTGATAGAAGTAGCAAACGAGCATGCAGTCCACCTGATGATAAGTAGTAACTGCTGCCAATGGACATATGTAAGCAATTTCAAATAGAACATGGGTTCTATCTGAAGTCAATCACAGGTGCGTTGCTACTCCCGAGGACTAAGATGGTCGCCTCATATAAAATTGTACCGGCAACCACACCTTTCCATTGAAACGCAAGAACTGCTTCAAGCTAGAAATAGGTGTGGTGGTGGTACTCCCCCGGGCGAACTACACTGGTTCTACCACCGCTTTGCATCATAACAAAACGCTAACTACACAACGTATGTATTTCTCACAGTATCTATCATCTACATCTGTAACATCTGTTAAACACGCACGAAATCGTACAAGAAATGTGTCAAACGATGTATTGTACAAGCCTATTGTGATCCGTGATGATCTCAAGATTAGTGATAGCGAGTATCGTGTGAAGATATCATTTATGAAAGTAAGAGTTTAATATAAGAAAAGTGAAAAGCATAGCGCAAACAGGCTTATAATTGTCGGGTAGGCTGCAGCCGTGTACTGGTACGATCCGTGTGAATGATTAAGTTTAATTAACTGTGGTGACTGTTGAATCACTATCACACTTATCTTTCTTATTTTAATTATAAAAAGATATACAAAGAAAAAAGACAAACCCACTGAGTTTCTTGCCGGATCTTCTCAATTGAGGTCGTGTTCCGATCCGGTGGTAGTGTAAAAAAATAACTGACAATTTGTAAGCGCCCCCGAAGGCCTATGCAAAATAAAGACATTTCATTTCATTTCATATTTTTTGAAAATTTGTAGTAAATTAGTAACCCTGAAGGTTTAAGGATACTGCCCATAGACATCTACATCAACACATATGGTGTTGATGCAGATGTAGAACGGAGACGTTACATGAATTCAACGTGTCCTTAGTATGAGTTTATATCGTATATACGCTAACGTAAAAAAAAAACAAGATTCTACCATTAGGCTATTACTGCTCTGTGTACATACACTACATACACATTGTGGTTAGGATCCGACGTTGTATGTGTGTTCCAAAGAGACGTGTTATATAGGTACAGCAAACTACAATTATAGGTAAACTTTGTAGTATAATAATTGTTTATAGAAGTCAAGTGCAATGCCTGCTTGCAAATCAAGCGGATATCTCTAGCATCGACAAATGTGGCTTATCGAAATTTCACTAGCAGTTTTATAAGTTGTAACCTAGAATATGTAATAGAAACTACATGACGTGTTAATTGGCTGTAATAAGTCTCTTCCTAGTTCTATGAGTAAATGTGAACGCATCAAAGAATGACAATTTTTTACTGTTTAAATCTTTTCCTGTTCGAAATTGTCTAACGCTTGTATTGTGTTTTTCTCTTTTTAAGTTTTCACTACGAAGCTATGAGATTTCATAAAAAATGGTAGTAGTAAAAATGTTTTCAATAACCAATACATAAGTGTATAATCAACACAATATATAATACACATGCTATTTGTTATTCTGGTACAATTTTAATTTTGTAAACTAAAATAACCAACAACATTGGTGAAAGGCAGTAGGAGACAAGAGAATCCGAGGACGTAGCTAACAATATGGTTAGACCTAGTATCTTACGATCTAGAGATGGACTCCGCAGTCTCTTTTAATAGAAAGACCGTACCGACCATCTAGCAAAGAATTAACGATGCTCGGTACTGTTGCATAGACTAATGAGAGAGAGGAGAAGCAAGGAAATAATCACTTAACATTGCAGCCGAAAGCCGCAAATGATGAAATGTAGAATAATAAACCGGTCAAGCGCGAGTCGGATACGTGCACAAAAGGTCCCGGGCCATCTATATATATAAAATTCTCGTGTCACAATGTTCGTTCCTGTACTACTCTGAAACGGCTTGACCGATTTTCATGAAATTTTGTGAGCATATTGAGTAGGTCTGGGAATCGGCCAACATCTACTTTTCATACCCCTTAGTGATAAGGGTTGTCCACCCTTAACATTTTTTTAAAATTTTTATATGGCAAAACAACATTTGCCGGGTTATGTATAAAAAGCGGAAAAAAAAACATATATGGAAGTTATTCTTTTTTTAACAACTTGGCAACACACCAAACTTGGCAACTTAAATATGTACTTTAGTATTTTTTGTCATAGCGGCAACAGAAATACGTTATAATAATGTTAGATTATCACGGTTCATGAGCTTAGTGACAGACAGACGGACAGACAGGTGGTAGAACCAGTGATGGGGAAGTACCACCGCCACACCTATTTCTAGCGTGAAGCATTTCTTGCGTTTCGATAGAAGGGTGTGGTTGCCGGCACACTTTCACATGAGGCGACCAGCATAGTCCTCGGGAGTAGCAACGCATCTGTGACTGACTTCAGATGGAACGCATGTTCTGTACTGCGGACTGCATGTTCGTGTGAACCCATGTTCTGTATGAAGTTGATTACAGATGTTCATGGGCGGAAGTGACCACTTACCATCACGTGGACTGCATGCTCGTTTGCCACTTCAGTCAAAATAAAAAAAAAAGACAGATAGCGGAGCTTTAGTAGTAGGGTCTTTACGCTTTAGCGTAACCCTAATTAACTTATTTCCATAACATAAAACCAGCTACTTTATAACCGTTAACCAATTAAAGGCTCTCGAATCTCGAACATAAAGGGCTCTTACATATCAACTGGACCGCACTCGAAACATTTCCACGATGCTAAATTCGAATAACATTTTGCTTTCAATTATGATGCGAATTTGTACTGGATAATTCTGGTTAATTAGCCCTGGATCGGTACAAACTGGTATAGGGTTGCCTTTCTGATATAAATATGTATTGTTGAGAAATATGGCATATTGACGGGCCCCTAGAACACAATCGTATATTATCCATAGATCGTCTTTCTTGCCGTAAGTTAGCAATGTTTGTATGTCCACAAAACTTCTAAACTTCATATTGTAAATTGTAATTTTTCATATACAATTTTGTTGTAGGGGCCCGTCGATATATTTTAAATTAATTTAAATTTGGTAGTTTTTAAGATAGTGGAATTCTTTGTCTTACCACCGCCACATCAATTCCGGGCTAATAATGTTAAACGAGGCTGTGTTCTTATTTGAAGAATGTAACGAAAGACGTTTCCGAGGCGTTCCAACTTAGTCTTCAGCGGTAGTATATATTTTGTACCCAATTTTTGGTATGATGATAAAAAACCCTGCGGCACTTAAGGACTGCCGCGGTAAAACTATTACATAGCATTTTTTATCAACTTATGCAATTATAATTGTTTATTTATGCAGTATTTTTCTCTTTGATATTAATTCAAGTTTTTTCTTTGACACTACATACTTTCTCACAAACAGCTGCTTACATATTCGTCCGCTTTCCGAGCAGCTGGTCTCGATCCGTGCGAGCTTCGTACTGTCGTACTATAATACACGTTAAGCGAATGCTCGGCCACGCTATATGGTAATCGGAGTGGGGGGTGTTAGGTTTTTTTCGTTACGGAATTTCTTAATTCGGTCGCCCCGCTTAAAGCCCGCGATAAAAGCTATGCAATAGCTTAAAAAGTTGTCCAGGGAGAGAATGTAACATTTACCTTTCCAAAAATTAAATGTGTTAATGGTCTGACAATTTACGTGGTTAAAAGTTCAAACATCAAGAACTTCGAACAACAATAGGTTTTTTTAATTTACTCACTTTTCTAAAAAACATTATGTTTAATAGAATTTGGCAACCCTCCAATGCAGATGTTTTTGGGTTCAAATTGCAAGGACTTTGACCGGCGATAGAATTTTAATTTGCGGTATTTCGCTTTGTGTACAACCCTGTTGCACTGTTTGCGGTCGAGTGCACTCAATATTGAATTTTCACTGTAAAATTCATATTCCTCAACAACACAATAAACACTTTGCCCCTCTACTATATCCTTTTTAATATAGATGTAGCTTAAAATACAGTCCTGTTTGTAAGTGTCAGTTGCTGTGTGTTGACATCTGTAAGCAATACCAGATTAGATTAAAATTTTGCTTGAGGTTGGACCAGGGTTGCCAGACGTTCCGATTTTTTTATCAAAATTAAATGTTCCGCGCGGGACAGGCTCAGTCCCGCTTTTCGGGAAGGGCTGGACTTTTCCAAACAAAGGACGCCAATTGCAAATATAAGTGAAACTTAAGTTTGTCGCCCAAAAAAATGGTCGCCAAACCTATACAAATTTAAGTCGATCTGCACTTTGTCAAACCCTCCGGCCCTCCTACACCAAGAAGAGGCGCAGGGCCCTTTGTAGCGTAAGAACCACTGTCCCGCTTTTGACTATGAAGTCCCACTTTTTTCACCCAAAAATATCCCAAATCCCGATTTAGTAAAAAAAAATCTGGCAACGCTTGGGTTGGACGCAGAAACTATGCTATCCCTGAAGACTAAGTTAGAACAACTTGGATAAGTTTTTCTACATTACCTAGACTCTTAATCTAGAAAACAATAATTCTTAACGCTGTTTTTGAGTGGCGGCGTAGCAGTGGTATCTTCCGAGTAGAGCTTAAAGAATTTTACCACCCTTTTCAGTGTAATATGCTTTTTATTTTTTTTTCCAAAATAAATGTGCTTTAGCGAATACAATTATAACCGCGCATAGATGAGTGATACAAAATTTTAACAATAACCGAAGCCGATACTATATTACAAAGTTGAAGACATTGTTTTATTTGTCCGAGCTTAGTTTTGGACATCGGTCTAAATGGCAATTAAAAAATTACCTTTTTGTCCGATAAAAATATATTTTTTTGATTTCTAAAACAATTAATTGAGCAAGGTTGTATGAACTGTCAAAAACGTAATTTTAGCTTGACCTCCGTATGTTATAAATTGCCATAATGTCCAGAGATCAATTTAAATGGTTATTACCAATGGGAATAGGAATAGGGTAGAGCGTACAAAGTATTTTGACCACCATTTTTAAATGCAGACGAAGCCGCGTGGTGTACGTTGTATTTTATATAAAATGTTATTTTTATAGTAGCATTCACTTTTATTATGTCTTTTTATGTTTTTACAAGTATTAAAGTGCTTCGTACGAATACTTTATTAATTTCTCTGTAAATATTTCGATATATAAATTTTTATATCAAAAAAGGTCAGAGTAATTGTAAAGGTTATGTCATTGAGATTTAAATAAAAACCTTCTGAAAACTCTTTGAATATCCCGATATTAAAATTTGGATTTAAATATTTTTTACGAAATATATTCAAAATTTAATATGAGATAAGTAAGCAGCGTTTGTGTCAAGATAACCTCAAAAGAGCGTATAGCCAAAGTCGAGACTTCGTTCCAATGTGATTTTGGTAAATTGTGTGATTATTAAAATATATTATACGCTTTGAAGTTGGAGAATAACATTGCGAAGATAACTGTACTTTAAAGTAAAATCCATAATATAAAAGCGAAAGGTCACTCACTCACTCATCACGAAATCTCAGAAACTACAAGTGCTAGGAGATTCAAATTTTGCATGCGGGTTCTTTTAAGGTCGTAAGTGCTCACTAAGAAGGGATTTTATGAAATGCAACCCCTTAGGGGGTGAAATGGGAAAAACTTTGTGATACATTGATTTGAACGCAGGCGGAGCCGCGGCTGCAGCTAGTAAGAAATATAAGTCCTTCAAGGTGTACTTTGTGAGAGTGCCCTTCTGTTTTCGTCCTGAGAGGAAAGCTGGGATTAGATACAGCCGAATGCAATCATGAATTTAACTAATCTGGAATATATGCCAAATAATCAACAGAATCACTCCAACAGTTTTTTTATAAAATATGAAAAGAGCAAACGAGGATGAAACCTACCTGAGGATAAATGGCCCATGGATATCTACACACGCTTTCTACACTCATAGCCCCACACTAGGATTTTCTCCTGTGTCGTGGATACCATGGACAAACACAAGACGAATACACAAACACCCAGACCTAGGACACGAATCTAAACTCATCATTCAGATAACTTCCTGGTTGGGAATCGAACCCAGAACTCATTGCGCGTCAGACCGGTACGGTAACCGCTGGCGCAGCGGGACGTCAAATATCTATAAGGACCTCCAAAGGCGACGTTTGAGTATAGATGCGTTATTATCACTGAGGAATAAGTTGGAACACTTCAAATAAGTATTCCTTACCACTCACCTGACACCAGATCAAAGGTTTAACACTTTATTAGAAATAAGTGTGGTGGTGCCACCACGGTCGATCCTGAGAGCGTTTCGCATCAACCCATTATTGGCCCACAGCTGGGCACGGGTCTTCTCCCAGAATGAGAGAGTTTAGGCCATAGTCCACCGCGCTGGCCAGGTGCGAATTGGTGGACCTGAGAGCGTTACCCCCTACAAAATGTCAAGATACCAACCACAATCAATAGGGTTTCTGCACATATTTTACCGAAATAAAATCACCCGAAAATTTCTTCAACAATAACAGCCACATTTCAATTAAGGTCGTAAATTGAACTGTACGTAAAAGCCGTCCTCCGTATTTCAATTCGCACCCAAATGAGAATATTTCAACTAATTGCTTAATAATATTGACTGTTAAATGAATACATCAGTCCACATTATCGTGCATGGAATACAGAATACGGGTTATAATTTTTAATCGACTTCAAAATGGGAGGAAGTCTATGTCAAGTAAATAAATCAAGCTTTTACTCTCCCCTGCTGGCCACGGGACCCTCGTACGAGGCAGCTAATTGTGAGAGACAAAGTCTAAGAGATGGGCAGTAGTGTCTTAATTTTATCCGATTGTAGTAGCAAACGAGCAAGCAGTCCACCTGATGGTAAGTGGTCACCACTGTCCATGAACATCAGTAAGCAACTTCATATAGAACAGGATTTCTATCTGAAGTTAATCACAAATACGTTGCTACTCCCGAAGACTAAGATGGTCGCCTCATATAAATGTGTCGGCACACCACACCCGGTGTAAGAGTGTAATGTAATGTAAGAAGCGCTTCATGCTAGAAATACATATGGCATTGTCTATGTAACCGGTATCTTATAGGTATATCTAATCGGCCAAAAAAACGTCTTTTTTTGAACTTTTTTAATATAAACGGTAAACGTTTAAAATAACGAACAAATCCGCGGTCTCTGATTAGCCAACGTAGCTCTTGCAAGCGTTATTAATCACGCCATTAAGACAGCGGTTTTGGTTCCGTTTAATAGGTGATCTTTATTGAAATTTATTGCTGGGCTCGCGATTAACAGCTTTCGTTTTATGATTGCCAAGTTATTATCTCAAAGTTAGATTTATTAGGGATCAAGACCAGATAATATTGTGGCTTGTAAATTACTCGCTTTTTTAGCTGAAATTTACGTCAGTTTTGTGCAAATTAAGAAGTCGAAATAGAAGCGGGTTTGATGTCAATACGGTGAAATTTATTGCATAAATTACAAGGGGTTTGTAATGAGGGTGTTTTAGATACTTCAATTTATATATATTATATAATATTAGAAGCCCCTTTTAGTCGCCTCTTACGACAGACAGGGGATGCCGTAGCCCTATTCTGATTCCGGAACTACAGATGAAACTGATTACAGTTGTCCATGAGCGGCAGTGACCACTTACAATCACGTGGACTGCATGCTCGTTTGCTACTTACAGTCATAGGTATATAAAAAAGATACATACGAGTAAATAAACTCAGACCCAGATCATGATTCTAAACTAGAAATCAGACGCTTTTCTAACTGTGTTTTAGTGACATAGAACATTCTTCAGGTCAGCTCGTTCTATCGACCACGTCATGCAGATTGTATCAATGTTAAGATATTTCCTAACTACATTTAAAGCGAAATAACACCACTGTTTTCGAAGAAAAAAAAACATGCTTTTATCGCTAGTAGAATCTTTAGTTAATTGTTCTTAATGTTATTAAGCTGTAAATGTACCTATACTTAAATCTATTTTTTAATTCGTATCTTTGAGAGATGGATTGATGAAAAAATATCCAAAAAAAATACTATATTCTCTGTCAATGTTTCGTGTATAGATATAAGAAGTAATTTTTATTAGAGGAATGGTGATTACGTCCAAAAACAGATTAGTTTATTTAGTACACTTACTTGGACATATTTAGTACATTTAGTACACTTACTTGGATTAGATTATTTAGTACACTTGGACATGCCTCGTAATAGGCCCATAACTTCGGTTTTTCCAAACGGATTCATATTTGAAATGAAATAAAACAAAATCAAAGGCCGTAAATCACATCACTAGGGCAATATATAATAGGTAACCGCATAAAGGGGTTGGGATGCGCAACAAGGAAATAGAGTTAGCAAGTGCTGAGCTGTGCCACAGAAGCGCGTTGGAAGTTTCGACTAATATCCGGTTCAAACAAACATATCTATACGCTTAGTATTATACGCTATTCTTCATATATCAGCGCATATATACATATCTTTGTGTATATATGCGCTGATATATGGCAATGTGCATTGAACGTTTACGTTTTTTTTTTATCTGGCTGAAGTAGCAAACGAGCATGCAGTCCACCTGATAGTAAGTGGTCACTGCCGCCCGTGGACATTTTTTTATCTGACTAAAGTAGCAAACGAGCATGCAGTCCACCTGATGGTAGGTGGTCACAGCCAAGCATGGACTGTAATCAACTTCATACAGAACATGGGTTCCATCTGAAGTCAATCACAGATGCGTTGCTACTCCCGAGGACAATGATGGTCGCCTCAAGTGAAAGTGTGCAGGCAACCCTTCTATCGGAACGCAAGAAATGCTTCACGCTAGAAATAGGTTTTCGCCCATAACTCGCCCATGTCTAGTTCGCCCGACGAAATACCACCAGTACTTCGTCGGGCGAACTACTCTGGTTCTACCACCTACAAATGGGCGAGTTATGGGCGAAAACAAAACGTTGAGCATTTGGAAGACTAACAGACTAAAGGTACTGGAGGAACCTTAGCTTGACATAACACTGTCTGCGTCCAATTTCCCCTTCCGTATTAAAAAACAAAACGGTATTCATAACCAAATTACGAAGGTCAAGTTTATCAAATCGTCACCTCACAGACCTTGAAATCGGCTATTCGTGTCCAACATGACCTTATTATTCCACGTCGTGATGACAAGATCAGCTTTTCTATGCATTCCATACCGCAACAATTGATCGACTTCGATATTTGAAAGGGAGGTCAGATGGTTCACCTATTTCTGTTTTTTGAATCGTATTATATGTTAACCAGGTTTTAACGCGGCTTTGTCCGCTTTGTTCTCGTCTACCATGGTAATGAGTATTTATTTATTTATTTATAGTAAGCTAGAACGGCCATCAAGTCCAATTACACTAACTCAGATACATTACAAATCAAAAGAAAAAATACACAAAAGTAAATTGAAAACATCATAGAAATATTTATAACTTAAGACTTTTCAATAAGAAAAATAATTTAGAGTCAGAAAAAAATTAAATCCAATCTATAACAATCATTTTCTTCTTCTTCTTACTTCTTCGTTAGAAATTTTAATGTTTGTCTGTATGTCCTCTATAGAATCGTAAACTATTCATATGATCATGTGATGATCTTTAGCAAAGATGTTATTCATGAGCTCGCGAAGGTTTCTGGTGTACTTTTTTTGTGATGGGGTAGCGACGCGTGCCGGGTACAGCAAGTATATTTTAAGCGGAAAGCAGCCAAATTTAAGCGGAATCCGACTAGTGATTTTTGCGTGAAAGAGTTACAAACAAAGTCCTTGCAAACTTGCACTTGCAATATTAAAAAAAATAAGATGACCAATAATTTTAGGTGTAAGACTTGTCTAGAATTAGAGGTATACTCGTCAAACTAGTAGTGCTTTCGAATTCACAACAAAGATCAAAGGTTCTACACCTCTGACCGGAGACGTACATTTTTCGAAATTGAATTATTAACACATTCTTAAAACAGTCATTATATATGTACATTCCACACGCTAGGTTTCCTGTGTCATGCTAACATAAAGATGTATACAACAAAAATCTAGAACATAAACCTAAAGGATATGGCCAATTTTTGTATGGACGTTTGCATAGTTATCAAAATTATTTTACACTCATAATTATTAGTGTTTTTCGAAATTCGAAATTCAAAGCAAATTGCAAAGTATGACCGAAAGCAGAATGTATACGTGTACTGTAAACAGTGTTTTGGGGAAATGTAATAAAATCGTGATAAGGGCATTAGTGTGATTCAGGTGGTCTAGGGTCGGTTGATATAGTGCAGATTTGGGAGACCTATGTCCTGCGGTGGACTTTCAAGGGCTGATGGATGGTCGAATGAAGCATATAGTACGCAGCGCTCCTTTATTCAAAGTATCCATGTTTTTTTGGATAAAAATTTGTTAGGGTTTTGTGGTTAAAATATTAGCCTTTCCATCGTAGGTCCTAGGGCAACGATAAGAGCATTATTTAGCTTATGCATTGTGGTAGAAGGTATATAGTTCGACTGTGAAAGTATCAACACCACAAGTATTTCTAGTGTGAAGCATTTCTTGCGTTGCAGTGTATGGGTGTGGTTGCTGACTCATTTTCATATGAGGCTAGGGAGTAGTAACGCACCTGTGATTGATTTTACATAGAACCTTTGTTCTGTATGAAACTCCTTACAGATGTCCGTGATCTGTTGCCACTTACTATCAGGTGGATTGCGCGTTAGCTACATCAATTTAACTAAAATGCTTCTACCTACAGTAGCTGTAGTTAACTGAAGTTTTTGTCCATGATTTCGACACAGACAACTCAATCTGGCCAGTTAGTGCAAGGTAAAAACCGGGCTTAAACCGTTAGCCATTCAATGTAGAGAGCGCTAAGATGTAAACACCAAAGAATACAATACGTTGCGCAAGTCTTAGGCTGTTTACAGACGAATTGGTAAGCCGCTGCGTTTAGAATGCTTGAATTACAGTTAAAATCTTGCTGCTTTGCGTGAATAACCGCATTAATAAATTTTAATCAGTTTTAGGTTACAGATATTTGATTTTAGACTAGTATTATCGCGGAATTGATACATTATAATACTTAACGGGTACTCACGATATGCGGTTTATGAATTCTTATAGAATTCTTTTTGCCGATATTTCGACCCAGTTGCATGGATCGTTTGGCCGTGTTTGGCCGTGACCACGATCCATGCAACTGGGTCGAAATATCGGCAAAAAGAATTCTATAAGAATTCATAAACCGCATATAGTGAGTACCCGTTAAGTATTATAATGTTACAGATATTGTTTATCCAAAAAAATCCTTCACTTGAAATCTTAATGCTCTAATTATGGTGTGGTTAACGGCCTTTTAAAAGATTACATCAAAAAGCATTGTTTAATTTTTCCCTAGCTCTCCTTTAAAATTTGTATTTTTAGTTGTGATTTTATTCAATCTAACCTGCGATCTATACTAAAGTTATGCGATGTTACTAAAAAAATGATAACTGTATGTTTTATGAACGCAGAAAGCTATTAGCGTCGAAAACTTCCTCAATTGTGTAAAACCAGGTGATTTCCTGTCTTATTTCATTAGTTTTGGTTCCAATATTAATATTTATGTGATGTTAAAATCGTAGTGAGTGAAATATATGTATAAATAGTATTTTTTAAATAATCAGTTATATAAAATAAATAGCTATACTAAATCCTAGTCAAGATTAAAACACATCATAAAATTAACTATTAAACAGACACGGTGGGCATTATCTATCAGTTTTAAATTTCAAGTCAACATTACACTAAATGATTTTAGACTAGTATTATCACAGAAATGATATATTATAATACTTAACGAGTACTCACGATATGCGGTTTATTAATTCTTTTTGCCGATATTTCGACCCAGTTGTATGGATCGTGGTCACGGCCAAACTGCGGTAGCGAGGAGAAACCGTTGACAAGCTCTAGTGGTAAATTAAATTAACCTATCTACCCTAAGGTACGTTTTTCTTTTTAAGGTTCCATTCATAAACCGCATATCGTGAGTACCCGTTAAGTAGTATAAAACATTACACTAACCGTCGCGTCTAAAGCTACCCTAAGGACAAGTGTATTGAGACAGGGAAAGGCGAGACAGGTGCGCCGGAGCCGATTCCGGCGGCCCACGAGCGCTTTCCAATTTAGACTATGGCCGCTATTGTTGTGTTTAATTGGGTGTATTGAAGGCAAACTGTAACAGTCACTTTAGGGTTCCCTAAGCAAAGGAAAAACGGGGCCTTATTACTAAGTATTTGCTTTTGTCCGTCTTTCCAAAGGCTGTTTCTTGAAGCGTAACTAAGAGGTATATGATATTTTAAATGCACATAAGTATGTCTGCTACATTGACAAATACGAACAATAAATAAAAAAATATAGGGTGTCTATACAATAAACCGGATTCGTTGGTAGTAGATTCAAATTGAATTATAATAAACATATATTCAAAATTTAACAAGACGTGCTTGAAGTAAAAGTAGTAGAAAATTTAGTTGTTTACGAAACGGAACACTCAATCTGCCTGTTTGACTTGACAAAAAAACTTACGACACTTTCTACCCTCATAGCCCCCCCCCCACACACATATGATTTTCTCCTCTGTCGTGGGTGCCATGGACACACACTACGACAATACATAAACACCGAAACCCAGAACAAGAATTTAAAAACCAGAACAAGAGTCTGGCCGGGAATTGAACTCAGGACCCATTGCGTGTCAGACCGGTATGGTAACCGCACCGCCACGCGGGTCGTCGAATATTAATTAAAGTATTTATGAATTATTTAAACACCAATGAATGATAAAGATAAAATGAATACTATAAGATCGAGTCGAGGTTGCTTTAATATTAAACTGTGAAATGTATGCGAAATCCTATTTGTTTCAAGTTGAAACCAATAATTGTTCCCAATGCGATTCCAAGCGATATCGGGCGTGTGTAATCGCATTTCAATATGGTTTTAGTTAAATTGGATCGTAATTAGTTTAAGCATGAAGAAGTGGTCTAGTGGAATGGTCATTGATGTCTTATAATTCTTTTTTTATAATTGTTGATCCTTGTTGATGTCTTAGTAAATATTCGGGTTGGAAGTTCAGATATAATGAGTTGGTGACCATTTCTATAGTTGTTTTTCTATTATAACTGTAGCAAATATCGAAGTGTTCCAGTTAATTTTACTTTAAAAATAAATGTATACCCCTTGCCATTATTACTTACTTGAAACAAATAAGAAAATTTGGAGAAATACCACCCGCTTGTCTATATTTATTTATTTATTTATTTCATAAAGTTAACCTACGGTTGTTACATTTTTAACACATCCACAGTAAATATGTAGCGTTAAGCAGTACTGCAATTTTTTTATCTGACTGAAGTAGCAAATGAGCATGCAGTCCACCTGATGGTAAATGGTCACTGCCAATGGACATCTGCGAGCAACTTCATACAGAACATGGGTTCTTCAAAGTCAATCACAGATGCGTTGCTACTCCCGACGACTATGATGGTCGCCTCATATAAAAGTGTGCTGGCAACCACACCCTTCTATCGAAACGCAAGGAATGCTTCACGTTAGAGATAGGTGTGGCGGTGGTACTTCCCCCGTCGAACTACACTGGTTCTACCACCTTCAAAAAGCATTTCAGTGGGAAGGTTTTTTTGTAACATCGAAAACTCAGGACGTAGCTTGTCCTAAATGTTGCCTACATCTTCAGCTATTCAACACTTTTCTAATAGCGGAACTTATGAATCCAACCTTACAATTTTAGTAAACGGAAACCATATCGTGAGCGAACACATTTATTTGATCACTCAAACTCTCGCTAGCTTTCATTTTTCACTACAAACATGAACGTTGTTAATTTTCCACAAACTGATAGCACTTTCGTCGATTCTCCAGCGTCATCAACATTACAATCTATCACAAAACAGGTTTTCTCACGGCAAATTGTTCCATCATTCCATCATTAACTATGAGAACCGGAAAGTTGACAATGAAATCGCTGCTTTGCCAATACTTTGTGAAGAACGGAATTGTATGCTTTAATATGCAATCGTGTTTAGGCATAAGTATCTGTATCTGGAAGGTCCTCGAGTTGCGACCACGTTTAGGCAAAAGGAGCACAGGTCGCCCCCTCACCAGGTGGACCGATGACCTGAAGAAGACAGCGGGAAACCGTTGGATTCAGCAGGCACAGGATCGGTTAGAGTGGCGTCATTTAGGGGAGGCCTATGTCCGGCAGTGGACCTTAAAGGGCTGATCTACATACATACTCGTATACCTACATTGAGTTAAGCATCTTACTAAGATTCCAAATTACATGCATTTTCATAAGCTAAACTTGCACGTTAGAAATCTTGTTAAATTCTCGGTATTAATATACTTTAAGCTCTTTAGAAGAAAAATAAATTTTAATATGCACATACTCTGTCAAAATCATACGAAAATGATTAGGTAAAAGAGTTATTCACTAAATAGAGTCGATAAACACGATTTTTTACACTCGTAGCCCCACACGATTTTCTCCCATGTCGGGGGAAAAATGGACACACACTACGAATACAGAAACACCCAGACCCAGAACAGGTCCCAGATCTAAACTCATCATTCAGATACCTGTCTGGCCGGGAATCGAACCCGGGACCCATTGCGCGTCAGACCGGTATGGTAACCGCTCCGCCATGCGGGTCGTCTTATCCTATGCGTTTCAACTTAGTCCTTAAAGGCAACAACGTAACTATGGCCTTCCTTAGATAGGACTATAATCCTATCTCTCGTTATTTATAAATGACAGGTGAGGCTAATTGCTAAGTTCTAAGGTGCCACTTGTGTATTGTAAATATATTTGCTTATTTACGTCCATATTTTAAAGGTAGAACCAGTGTAGTTTGTCAATCAGGGAGGTACCACCGCCAGATCTATTTTTAACGTGAAGCATTCCTTGCGTTTCGATGAAAGGGTGTAGTTGCCGGCTTATTTTTGTATGAGGCGACCTTCCCAGTCATCGGCAGTAGCAACGCGTCTGCGATTGACTTCACATAGAACCTATGTTCTATGTGAAGTTGCTTACAGATGTCTATGGGCGGCAGTGGCTTACCATCCGGTGGATTGCATGCTCGTTTGTTACTTCATTAGTATAAAAATGTTGTTGTTCTATAAAAAAGTAGGCAAAGTAGTCATAAACGCCTAACCACAATACCTCTAAGTGAGCACATAATCACATCGTTAGGCGTGAAGCGATACAAAATCCACACAATTTCTTCGCCACGCATTATGTACGCTAAACACTGTGTTTACCGATAGATGGCAAGATGCTTAAGCGAACCACCGATTCTATATAATGTTGGCATAGTACCGGAAAGACAGTAAGATAATAGGTAAAAAATATTGTTTAGCTGAAGAGCTTAAAGACACTTATTGTTATAAATTCTGGATTACTTGCCCGTTACCTATCTATGGGCACAGTAGTAGTATCATACAGTATTCTAACTCAACTTTGTTCTTGAATTTTATACCTACAGACACGCTGGACGAGAGTCCGCATTAGGGCTACCCGCCTACTTGATTACTTTACTAATGCATACTTGATTTTCTTCATTACTTATTATGTTTTTTATTCAGTAGATTAAGGTAATAAAATAAGGCGTTCTTTTAATATTTGAAAGCCTTATAATAATAGTTATAAATTTGACACTAAATATTTTACCAGTTACGTAGTTACGTCAATGTTTTTCACGTATTATAGTATCACGTATTTACCTTATACGTACGGATACTTACTGATTCCCCTATACTGCACCTGGGGTAAACATACGAAGCAATAAAACGGGATGTGTGTTAATGTTCGCTCTTTAACAGGTATACGAGATGAGAGTTTTTGTACGACAAGTTAATTTCTACCGACAGGTCTTGATAACTGTAGTACCGGTTGGCGGTTTGGTACCGGCCTAATGATCGTAGTGCGAATAGTGTTAATTGATCCACTAATGATATGTTTTTTGGCACTGGAAGATACTTGGCCATTTGGTGCACTAATTAGGCTTATCTGCAATGGATTATGTAGGTGTTTGAATTCTTTGAAAAATAAGAAAACATGCGGTTCCTTATATAGTTTTGATAACTGGTAAAGATTTTTAAAATTCATACTCGAGGAAGTTTAAACATAAGTGGTAACCTAGTATAAACCAAATAGTCACAAAGTCGATGAATTTAGTGCAAACTCGTAAATAAGTACGTTATTGTAATGTTAAACAAATACAATCTAAGAAGAAAACGTGTTTATTTTTATCTGATTGAAGTAGCAAACGAGCATGCAGTCCAGCTGATGGTAAGTGGTCACTGCCGCCCATGAACATGTGTGAGCAACTTCAAATAGAACATGGGTTCTATCCGAAGTTTATCACAGATGCGTTGCTACTCATGAGGACTCATATAAAAGTGTGCCGGCAACCACACCCTTCCATCGAAACGCAAGAAATGCTTCACGTTCGAAATAGGTGTGGCGGTGGTACCTCCCCGGTCGAACTACACTGGTTCTACCACCTGTAAAATACTTATTACAGTTCTTATTTATACCTATTATAGTCCTAGTTATACTTATTATAGTCCTAGTTTATAGTTATTAAAGTCCTATAACGTTATTCTTTAAAAAAATGTATTAGCGTCAACCCTAGCAACGTTCCACAAAAACTGACGTTAAATCCGTGAAAAATCCCAACAGATACCTGAAAAAGCGTTAATCCGTTTAAAAGTGTCCAAGTTAAACACGGCGTGAAAGATAAAACCTCTATAACAGGCATAAGCATTTAAGTCGGCAAAGAAAAATCTTACAGCTGTCTTTCCTAGGCATTCAAACTAAGCGATGTTCGCAACGGAGAAAGAAACTGGTTGTTTAAAAACGCTTCAACGCTCATTTCGCTCGTTTCCAGAATTGGGAGGGTGTTTCACTGAAAGCGATATACGAGTAGCTATGTTAACATGTGACGTCTGATACTATTGCTATAAAAAATCGCGGACACCTAGCGTTGATCTACAAATTCACCTGGTTTCCGTTTAAAGCGTCGAAGGTAAATGTGCTTCAAAATAGATAAGTGAAACAATGACGGACTAGGCGAATAATTTTCCCAAATAGTGAATCAAATATACATATAAAATATAATGGATCTGGAATACTTACAAAGCAAGGTAAAAATAATGTTTGTGATGTTGGCGGGGTTAAGAGAGGGAGTATAAAAGAAAAATCATCATAAATATCTAAGAACATTGTCTATTGGAAATCACTCCTAATAAAATTAACTGCATTATTCCAATGTCACTTCACACATCATTGGGAACATTATGAAGCTCTTTTCTAAGAAGGCCTTATAAGTAAAGATTTAAGGTTAATTATTTGAAAATAGTATAAAACAAAGTCACCTCTCGCTGTCTGTCCCTATGTATGCTTAGACCTTTCAAACTACGCTACAGATTTTAATGCATGTTTCCAATAGATAGAGTGATTCAAGAGGAAAGTTTTAATGTATAATACATGCATAATGTAGTTTTTTTTTTATTTGACTGAAGTAGCAAACGAGCATGCAGTCCACCTGATGGTAAGTGGTCACTGCCGCCCATGGACATCTGTAATCAACTTCATACAGAACATGGGATCCATCTGAAGTCAATCACAGATGCGTCGCTACTCCCGAGGACTATGCTGGTCGCCTCATGTGAAAGTGTGCCGGTAACTACACCCTTCTATCGAAACGCAAGAACTGCTTCACGCTAGAAATAGGTGTGGCGGTGGTACTTCCCCGGTCGAACTACACTGGTTCTACCACCTTTAAACACACACACCTTTAAACCACAATGTAGGAACACTAATAATTTTAGATTTTTGACTTTTAGGTGTAACGAAACTCATCGGGTCATCTAGTTTGAAATAAATCTTACATTTTGGATTTGACCGAATCATAATCGCTCATCGGTTACAATTTTATAGCTTTTTATCAGACAAGTCGATAAAACGAGTCGCTGCAATTGCTTCGGGACGGGAGGAAAAAACAAATGGAAAGGTCAAGCGGGAGTCGGTATTTGTTGGGACAATTGTTCAGATTTATCGTGAGCATAGACGGTCTTGTTGCCACCCCTTCTAATCTACATTGAACAATAGCTTAGTCCCCTATTTATTCTAGCTCATCAGAAACTCGGGGACTTTTGTTCTTAGAATCTATCTGGGTTAAGAGAACTCGCTTAAGGATTTCTTGAGAAAAGATACCTCAGTGGATAAAGATAATGGTTAGATAAATAAATGGCAATGAAAGAAACCATTTTGTTATTACTACGAGGAAGTGAATGCCACTTAGAATCCTTATAAATATCTATGTAATAAACTGTTATTATTGTATTAGAACCAGATTATGCCATATAAACGATGAAATGAGTTGATTTTTTTATCTGGTTGTAGTAGCAAACGAGCATGCAGTCCACCTGATGGTAAGTGGTCACTGCCGCCCATAGAAATCTGTAAGAAACTTAATATAGAACATCTATCTAAAGTCAATCTCAGATGCGTTGCTACTCCCAAGGACTGGGATGGTCGCCTCATATAAAAGTGTGCCGGCAACCACACCCTTCTATCGAAACGCAAGGAATGCTTCACGTTAGAAATAGGTGTGGCGGTGGTAGCTCCCCGGTCGAAGTACAAGGTTCTACCACTTTTAATTTAATTTTATTTTATTTATTATTACAACTTCAAACTAGGTAGGCAGCTAGGAAAATGCTGCTGATATTCTTAGTAAGTAAGCCAGTCCACCAATTCGCACTTGGCCAGCGCGGTGGACTATGGCCTAAACTCTCTCATTCTGAGAGAAGACTCGTGCCCAGCAGTGGGACAATAATGGGTTGACGAGATTCTTAGTAAGTACATGATACGTACACGAATTTCTCAAATATTTCTCAGTAAACGAAACAATGCTGATCGCAAAGTACAAATCAATATTTTGCCTAGTAAATTTGATAAGTCATTTCAGTGGTGGTCAGCCATTTTCATGCTGGTGTCAGTCGCCATTTTGTCGTGCAAATAATTTGACATAACCTAAAAGTCCTATTCATATTTTTTATAAAATCTGTTATGACATTCACTCACTCACGAGCTATGTATTAGATTGCAATGTTATACAGTTATACTGGATTAAGCTTTTTGCCGGAATCTAAAAGTAGACACAATAACACCCATTTTATTGTTTTTATTTTATTTAACTTTAAAATCTGTAGGCAGTGATGCGTAGACGTTATAAATGTGGAATTTACTGTAGAGCAAATATTAAAAGAAGGAATGCTGCTCTGTATAATGCTAATAGAAACTTGAGCTAGCAAACCCGCTATTATCTGATTAGCTCTTCGTTATTAGCTAGTTATAACCACTAGCTCTCAAGTATGCACTAGGAGTGATCAAATGTTTTATGGCATGTACGCGTTGTATGTGTTAAAGATATAGGTTATGACCATTTTTTATTGCGGGCTTTGAGTGCGGCGACCGAATCAAGAAATTCCGTAACGAAACAACCTAACACCTCCCGCTCCGCATATCATGTAGCGCGGCCGAGCGTTCGCTTCACGTGTATGTATATGGAACGACAGTACAAAGCCCCCAGGGATCAAGACGAGCTGCTCGGAAATCGGACATTTAAGAATCTTTAAAATGTAATGGAAGTAGCAGCAAACGATTCACCTGATGTTAATTAAAGTTGGTATTTGCATTCTTGGCTTATGATATCCATGATATCTACAGTTTCGACACCAAACAGTTCAGGGGCTCTATCTGAAGTTATCGACTAAAGACTAACTTGATACACTTAAAAACTACCATCCGACTTATCCTTCTAATCTAAACACCATCGCTACACTCATACTTAGAAATAAGCGTTTTGATGCCGACGAGCGAAGGTCAAACCACCAAACGTGTTATGAAAGAAATTCAAACTTTTAATCTCCATGTTTATTATAATTAGGAGCTGGTTGACACCATTTATGATAAGCAATCAGTTTTGGCGTTTTATCAATTACCTGACACATAAGCCCAATCAATGGTACTTACCTAACGCATTAGTAGTAATCAGCTTGCGTAAGTTATTAATTAACAAGACATTCACGCTTTCGTCATTACCAACCTATTACTTCTTACTTAATCTCTACTAATATTGAAATGAATGTAAGTTTGTTTGTTACTCTTTCACGCAAAACTACTAGTCGGATTTCGCTAAAATTTGATACACACATAGTTTATGATATAAATTAAAACATAGGACACTCAATACTGTGGTAGTCGTGCGATTTCTGGTGAAAACGTACGCTAACCAGAGTTTAGGACGTAGTATAGAGCATCCCTGTCTAATTTCTAGACTTTACACTATTTCAGATAAAACAAACTATTAACTATTAATTATAAATTAATTATTACTGTAGAATCGTGAGGAAACCTACATACCCGAGTTCTTAAAAAAAAGTTCTCGCAGGTATGTGAAGTCCACCAATACGCACTTGGCCAGATTGGTGGATTATGGCCTAAATTCTCTTATTCTGAGAGAAGACCCGTGCCCAGTAGTGGGACAATTGACAAAAAGAGAGGAGAAACTTGTTAATACAAAACATCTTGTTTTCAAGCAACTTAAAAATGAAAAGCGCATAAGGATTTTGGTTTCAATTCAACGAATAGCAAGTCGAAATGAATCTGCAGTTTCGTTCTAATGGCTTTAAGCGTTTTACTGTTTATGTTGTTTATAGAGTACTGGATTTTATTCTTAGAGTTAAATTATTTATTTTATACAAGCTTGCATAATACTGGCTTAACCGTTTTATATTGTATTATTCCCGCGGTGTCGCTTCGGTTACGTCTATCAATGACAAACGTTTCGGTTAAGTATATATCTAAAATACATCTTTTAAAACGACGCGCAGTGCTTAAGACAGCTGTTTTTTGGAGAAATTATTGTGACAGCAGAGCCTTCGAAGTCGAACTATAAAGGGTTCTACAACCTTCGCCGATTTCCTAACAACATTAGAGCCGTGATAGGTTGAAACTTGCCCTCTCGATGAGTCGTCTCTCGGGAGGTCCGAGGTTCACACCCAGGCACACTACTGAATTTTCTAAATTATGTTACGTACATAATTTAGAAAATTGGAAATTAATTATCACTGTTTTTCGATGAAGGAGAACATCACGAGGAAACCTACACACCCAAAAGTTTTTAAAAAGAAATCTCGGAGGTGTGTGAAGTCCACCAATTCGCTCTTGCCAAGCGCGGTGGATTATAGCCTAAACTTTCTCATTCTGAGAGAAGACCCAGCAGTGAAGCAATAATGGGTTGACGAGAGAACATTTACTAGAGAAGTAGGTATCTTACGACAGTGTAATAACAAATTGTATGTGAATATCAAAATGCTGTATAAATTGTTTCTAATAATAGAAGTTAACTTGGCCAAGGCAAAGTCCGTCAGGAATTTACTGACAAAAACTGTGACCTCGGGTCAAGATGGCGCTAGTCAAAGGACGATTGGCTAACTTGTAATACTTATTGAATATTATTTTAAAATTTATCGTCATTTTATATTAATTTGAGTCTATGTCCCCATAATAGCATTTATGCATATAAAAGAGAAAACTCTGCGTGTCTGTACATCGGATGTATTTGAGATAAAACATACTTAGAAGGACTGAGAAAAAAAAATCTTAAGGATGCGTGCAATCTACCACGTCGCGTTTGGGTAGCGCGGTGAACTATAGGCTTTAAATTCTCTCATTCTGACAGAATTGAGCAGTGGTAGCCTAATTGTTGAAACATGCCCTCTCAATCGGTAGGTCTGAGGTTCAAATCTACCACTGATTCATGTGCGTATTAGAAATTAATTATCAGCTTTTCGGTGAAGGAAAACATCGTGAGGAAATCTACACACTCGAAAGTTCTTTAAAAAAAGTTCTCGGAGGTGTGTGAAGTCCACCAATTTTCGCTTGGCCAGCGCGGTGGACTATGGCCTAAAACTCTCTCATTGTTGATGATATACGATATATTCTGACAGAAGACCCTCACCTTAACAGTGTGACAGTAACCGGGTGACGTACGAATACGTAAACGTACACAAAGACGTAAATATTGAGATTGTGACCAAAAAGAGGCATACAACGTAAATAAACAAGCAAAATCTTGAATACATATAGGGGTGGATTTTAAATATATCTTTATATCAACCATTGTTCACGAGCCCGACGCTTGGCCACCTTATAAAAGACTACTTTTAAGTTTTAGCTTGACTATTCTTAAATTCATGCGGGCACGTATGCATTTAAAACCCACGTGAAAAACTTTTTCATTGTGCAAATCGCATTCAAAGCCATTCAGCGAATGTCTAGATTAGCACGGTCGAACTTGTGACAGGTTGACAGACGGACAGACAAACGAATTGAATTTTTCATTTTATGCATACCGCACTGAAAGCAGTCTATCCTATACCTATCTTTTTCTATGTTTTTATCTTTATACATGTACGATTTTGCTCAAAATATGAGGAGAATACTGAGAATATGGAGAATACCTATCTTTTTCTATATTTCTATCCTTTTTTGTGTTTTTATACAGTTTTGCTTCAAGTTTTAATTCTTGCATTTTTTCTATTTAACTTCTTTCTCTGACCAAAAATTGTGAGTTTCACAATTTTTGGTCAGAGAAAGAAGTTAAATGTTGAAGAATGTTAGTACTCTTCCACCTGTGTGCGTGTCTGTGGACACCACGCTCTTGCGCTCTTACGCTACCTCTTTAAAGGATAAATCGTTTCGAATACGGAATGTTGTTGAGTTAATTAGTAAATTTTCAAAACATGTCGAATGAAAAATATATTTGTAACATCTAAACTTAGTTCTTGAAAAACTCAATATTGCTACTTTTAATGTTTTAGACATATCCAACAAGCATGCAGTTCATTCAATAGTAAGTGGCCACTACCACTCTGAGACATCTGTAATCAATCCCAGACAAGATTAAAGGCCACCATATCGGAGGCCAAAATTGAGACTCCTCATTTCAGTGCTTTACCACAGTACCTAAGCGTTTCAAACCGAAACTTATTCCAAATTTTAAGTTGGTATTTTAATCGAAATTTTACTTATGATTAAACATATATAATTTTTTATCGTAAGTTAATGTGAAATTTCCGATATCAGTACTAATCATTTCATAAACTATACTGTACCCCTACTAATATATGTATATCATGAAAGTACCAAACAAACACGCATTCCACTTGATGGAAAGTGGTCACTGCCGCCAACGGACATCAGTAAGTAACTTTATACAGAACAATGGTAAGAAAGTTCTGTATTAATCACAGCATTGCTACTTCCGAGGACTAACACAAATATATATTATATTATATTATATTATTATTTTATTATATTATTATGTTATACTTGTTTTACATATACACCTTTATCACACACTCACACACACTCGTCCACACACATACATACATACATACACGCACGTGTTTACTTAGTTTTGTTATTTTAATAAAATGTAAATCCATAAATGGCGCCAAGTCAAGCCTGTGTGATAAATTTATGTTATTTGTAATGTTGTGGATTTTGTATTATAAATTAATAAATAAATAAATAAATAAGATAAGATGGTCACCTCAAACAAAAGTGATCCAGCAACCTCATATAAACTTCAACCTCATAAACAGTAGTTAACATTACTGTCTTCAACAGTATCTTTGCATATTTCACAATACAATCTCAGCTGAGAACATTCTATTGAATCTTCATAATGCTAACACATAGCGCCAGTCCACTTGAATTTGGACTTTAATACTGAGACATGGTAATGTGAAGTAGTGATGTGCCGTTAACACAACAGATCCGCGGATACGGATACGAATACGGATTATTTCTCTCAAAATCCATGGATACGCGCACGGATACGGATCTTCACTTTCTTAAAAAAATATTTATTTGAGCTCTTTAAAGCGACATTGCTTTATTGACATGAAATCTGTACTCTTAGTACGAGATTATGTTTACATAAAAAAAATCACAGTATTCGTAATGGGATTAAATATCAAGTAGAAAATTGTACATCAAATGAATTTATAAGTGATATATATTCAATAATAGGTATAAAAAATCCATTTGAAGTTCGTCTAAAAAGCAACGGATACGTATACAATCTTTCTCTTGCCTCGGATATTCGTGGATACAGATCCAGCACATCACTAGGAAAGTCTAACAAAACGAACTAATGGAATTTCTTAAGTTTATTCAGGTGTAACCACCGTTTTGTAATACTGGATAAACAGTAACGGTGGCCAGATCTACATCTAAGAGTGAAGCCGATTTCGAAAGCGAATGGCACCTAGTTACCTACGGATTGAGATTAATCCTAGCTTTAAGAACGGTGTAGCTTAGCGATACATTTTCTAGGCTTTCAGTACTGATTTAGTTACATTTATACTTTCTTAGCTATAGGGTTTTTTAGCAGTGATAGACTAACGGTTGAAACTTGCTCTCTTGATCAGGAGGTCCGAGGTTCAAACCCCGGCACGCACAACTAATTTATGTGCGTATAAGAAATTAATTATCATTGCTTTTCGGTGAAGGAAAACATCGTGAGGAAACCTACACACCCGAGAGTTCTTTAAAACAAAAAAAAGTTCCCGGAGGTGTGTGAAGTCGACCAATTCGCACTTGGCCAGCGCGGTGGACTATAGCCTAAACTCTCTCATTCCGAGAGAAGACCCGTGCCCAACAGTGGGACAATAATGGGTTGACGACGATAGCCTAATGGTTGAAACTTGTTCTCTCGATCAGGAGGTTCGAGGTTCAAACCCAGGCACCACTGATTTTTCTAAAATATGTTCGTATTAGAAATAAGTTATCTCTGCTTTTCACGTATTTTTCCCAACTATTTTAATTTTTATTTTCGTCATGATCCAGCAAAATATGGTGAGCGCCGACTTCGGAACTATGTACTAAGTACTGTGTTTGCTCTAAACCAACATGTATTTAAATTATTTTTTACTTTGATGTGGCATGGAAGTCGGTTGTATTTTTTGTTTAAAAATTTTATAAGCCCATTTTACTTAGTGTATTTGTATACATTTAAAAGTTCTAAACGAAAAACGAATTCTAAATATCATAATTACAGTTTTTGTGAGTATCATGGACATTCATACAAAAACACCTAGACTCAGAATAAAAATTTAATTTTCTAGCAAATCTTACAATGTAGCATTACGCGATAAATCGAAATTCGTGTAACGTTTTAGCGGCTGCCCTAAATCTCTATAGCGGTACTTAAGAACAGTATTTTAGATGTTATAAAATTCGAATAAGCAAACATAAATCCAAGGTTTAGTTTACAACTTGGTGCAAGAAATTTTGTAAGACTAATTCTGCTATCCAATTTGCAAAACCGCATTGGATTATTTCGATGGATTTCTTCAGTTAGATAAAACTTTGTTAAGAAACTATAGTTGCGAAGATATTCAAAATTCGTGATGGCTGCGGTTGGTTAAATTACATATATTTTAGGGAAAGTGTTAGTGGAATTGTGGCGACCCCCGCAACTTGTCAAGAGATGGCGCTACTAGTGTGAAACACGCTATCGAAGTATTCTCAGTACCCTGCATATATACAAGTTCCGAACGACTGTCGGAGCACGGTCGCTCCCTAGACATGATCACCTAGCCAGGCGGGAGATCTCTCTTTGACAAAGAATTAAAATGTTTTTTTAGTTAAAAACCCGTATATGTAGTTGCAGCCCTAAAAAAAGGTTTTTCATCATAAGTTGTGATTGATTGCGATTGTAATGTCTAAGAAGTTCAGATCTCTGGCGGTCTTAAAATTAGCTTAGACAAAAAGAACTGGTTTTTATATCTTTAGCTTTTAAGGGCCGTTATAGGCTAGGATATATGTGGTGTATCTGTTCGGCTCTTAAGTGCAATTTAAACATCTTAGCAAAGAAGTCCCAACCTCTAGAAGACCTCTAGAAGTTCCGCCTAAAACTCAAAAATCTTAAACTATCAGTGTTCCTCCACTATATTATGCATGTAATATACATAAAAACCTTTCTCTAGAATCACTCTAGGTATCTACTAAAAAAACTGCATTAAAATCCGTAGCACAGTTTTAAAGACCTAAGCATACATAGGGACAGACAGCGCGAAGCGACTTTGTTTTATACTATGTAGTAAAGCCCGGTTATATAGATAACTATAGGTTGATAGTTTATAGGATTAGCTTAATCTTACATAAAAGTTGCAATGTAAAAATCAAATTTTCTTATTCGCTGTACCCGAATGTGGAAACTCGTCTTAGTATAAAATAGTAATTCCGAACATTTTACAAGTCGAAACAACGGAACTGCTGTTACATTCTGTACTTTGTAAGAAATGTACTGGTTGGAGTTGCCAGATCTAGTGTTCAGACTTACCTGAAACTTGGGTTAAAAATTAGGTAAAAAGCTACATAACTTTGCAGTTTAATTGTGGTACTCATTCTGATATAGAAAGTATCGTTGCGTACAATCTTGTCAAGACATCTGATATATGTTCTGTATCTTATGAGTATTTATGGTTTATTAAGATTATTATTAGAGCAGTTATAGCCTAATGGTCGAAACTTGCCCTCTCGATCGGGAGGCCCGAGGTTGAACCCCAGGCACGCATCGCTGATTTGTGTGTATTAGAAATTATATATCACTGCTTTTCGGTGAAGAAAAACATCGTGAGGAAACTTACACATCCGAGAGTTCTTAAAAAAAAAGTTCTCGGAGGTGTATGAAGTCCACCAATTCGTACTTGGCCAGTGCGGTGGACTATAGCCTAAACTCTCTCATTCTGCGAGAAGACTCATGCCCAGCAGTGGGACAATAATGGGTTGATGAGATGAGAATATTATAATTATGAATAAATAGAGATTAAAAATAAGAGGTGTTTTATTTTACATTTGTAATGTGTGAAATTAACTAAATTCTTCAGTTAATTTATTTGTTGTGGAATCCAATACAAGAATATTTCTATACAAAACATATTATGAATAATCTGAGTACTGGAGCTGAATACTGGAGCTAACTTTTGTTACCCATGTAAAAACAAGATGGCAAATAAATAAAAAAAGATGTACAAAGAAAAAAGACAAACCCACTGAGTTTCTTGCCGGATCTTCTCAGTTGAGGTCGTGTTCCGATCCGGTGGCAGTGTAAAAAAAAATATATAAATGTAACTGACAATTTGTAAGCGCCCCCGAAGGCTTATGCAAAATAAAGACATTTCATTTCATTTCATTTCAGTATGCAGCAATATCGGCTTGGATGTTAATTCCATAACTCAGGCAGTAACACTTACTATCAGGTGTACTGCATGCTCATTTGCTAATTTTATAAAAAAACAACATAACTATAATAAAAAGTGGTAAACTGCAATAAAACAATTGTAACTGGCAACACCGACGAATCCGATTCCTTGGCGCTTTTAGTCCGCAGCGGCGGAAGCATCCCACATTTTATTGTTGCCATAAATTTTACGTTCGCTATAGCAGTGGAGATTGCCCACGGATTTTTGTACTCCATCCCATGGAAGGTTCCGCCTTATTTCTCTTTATTGTTTGTAGTATTACTTTCGCCCGTTCAATGGTCTTGTGCCGTAAGCGGCGATTGTCGGCGCTAAATCTTGTAGTAATTCGTTTATGCCTTTGTTAGGTTTGAAGGTAAGGTGAGTCTTTATGTTTGATGTTCATGTACTGTTTTTTCGATATCGAGGTAGTAAACGAACATGCAGTGGAGTCGAGTCTGATGGTAGGTGGCTGCCGCTTTCCATTGTCATTTTTCAAACCTTGTTAAGATCAGTCACCTCAGGTGAGCCATAGCTGTATTCCTACTACTCTGTCCCTGTAGTTCTGGGATCAGAAGAGAGCTACGGTATCTCTTGCCTGTCTTAAGAGGCGACTAAAAGGGGCTTACGAGGTTGCGGGCGGCTAGAGTGGGAGCTCACGGGTCGTTCACTTCGACCCCGCGAAGTACGGTGGTATGTGTGGTCGCCTACCGTCGTAAAGACCAGACTGAGCGGTGGTCCGCCCATCAGTGAGGTGTACGATGGGGCAACGCGCTCAGAGGACTCCGGTTCATATTTCTATAGCACAAAACATGTATCTTAAATGTACCTATGTATATTTATGCACTTGCAGTTACATTATTATATAATTAGGTGTATTTTAGGTGTTACGGTATTCATAATATTGTTACTTTACGTTACGTTTTTTCTTTTGTTCGTATTTCGTAAACGGGCTTAAAATTAGTCTTTCCCCCAAATTTATTAGTTGTTGTCGTGCGGCGAACGGCGCTAGAATTTCTACATTAGCTATATATCACCCATAATAGAGTTCCAGCCCTCGATCTATTGTTACTGGTAACTACAATACTATTTTTCTTTAGGGTAAATAATTTGGTAACGAAATATTTGTTTCTTACTTAAAGAAATTTAAACACATAAATATGTGTATAAACTATATATTTATAATATAAACTATATATTTTTAGATCCTATAAAAAATTAACATGTAAGGTGTACGTTTTACCCAGAATCAAATCCGGAACCAGCACAACTAAACCCTAGTAACTGTTTAGTTTAAAAAGTGACTTTAACTATAAAACTTACAACTTTTTTGCTAATATTTACCTTTAACATATTATGAAGTATCTACTAGAGTTTAAGTCTCTCACTCTGAGAGAGAAGACCCGTGCCCAGCAGTGGGACAAGAATGGGTTGACGAGAGAGACTAGAGTTCCTTCTTCTGTAGGTATTATTTGTGTTCTTTTTTTTTTTAAACGCATTGTACACTCATAGCCCCACAGTAGGATTTTCTCCTGTGTCGTGGGTGCCATGGACACACACAAAGACGAATACACAAACACCCAGACCCAGAACAGAAAAGAAACCAAACTTATATTCAGATACCTGTCTGGCCGGGAATCGAACCCAGGACCCACTGCGTGTCAGACCGGTATGGTAACCGCTGCGCCACGCGGGTCGTCAATCGCGCGTCGCGGGGTATTAGTTAAATAAGGCTGACTATTTAAGGTATTTTTCGAATTTGTGTAAAGCATTCTTCATAGCAAAATCATGAATAATAAAGCACAGTTATTATAGTGAATAACTATACTATGAGAATAAAGTTAACACCTTGAACAAAGGATAAAGAAGATTTATTAGTCGTAAACACTAAAATTTCAATGTAACATTCATTAGCCAACTAGTGTCTTCTTCACTAGTAACATTGCTATTCTAAATATAACACTGTTGCCGATAACTATAAAGTATACATACATATATAGTATACAGTAACATAACGGCATTTTCTTGTATTGTTCCGTTATAAAGCGGGTTTAAAATTAGTCTTCCCCAGGATTTATAGGTCGTTCTTTCGCGGCAAAAGGCACTAAAATTTCAACATTAGATATATTTTACCCGCAATGGAGACGCTGGTGTTATCGGGCCATCTTGTATTGTTTGTGGGGTAATTGCATAAATCCGCGAACATTGTAGAGAACTGGTGTGAAATTTGCAACGTCTGTCATCAAATCCGGGTATAAAACGGAGGGAAATTCAGTTTAAACGCTTGAGACGGTTCGAATCACGATGAAATGTGTAAAAGTGAGGCTAGATAGAGGCTTCGTGTTTTGGAAGTCACCGGAAGTCATTGTTGCATTCATGGAAAGTTTGTTAAGCCGAAGATCTTATGAACGATATAAACTAAAAAAGCTAAATTTTAGTTTTTTTAAGCTATGCAGCTTTAAGCGCGGCGACTGAATCAAGAAATTCCGTAACGAAAAAACCTAACACCCCCCACTCCGCCTGCCATGTAGTGCGACCAAGAGTTCGCTTAATGTTTATGTTTAAGGTAGGACAAGACGAAGCTCGCACGGATCTCGGATGCTTAGAAATCGGACGAATATGTAAGCAGCTGTTAGTATCAAAGAAAAAAATACTGCATAAATAAACAAATAATTATAATTGTATAAGTTGATAAAAAATGCTATGCAATCGCTTTACCGCGACAGTCTCCGAGTGCCGCACGTTTTTTTTTTATTTAATGTAGCAAGCGGGAATGTTCACTTGGTTAGTGGTCACTGCCGTGCGTGGACATTTGTAAGCAATTACAAAAAACAGTATAGAACAGGGGTACATCACAGATACGTTGCTACTTGACGACCCGCGTGACGTAGCGGATACCATACCGGTCTGACGCGCAATGGCTCCTGGGTTCGATCCCGGCCAGACCGGTATCTTAATGATGAATTTAGATTCATTTTCTGGGTCTGGGTGTTTGTGTATTCGTCTTGTGTGTCTCCATGGTACGCACGAGCCAGGAGAAAATCCTAGTGTGGGGCTATGAGTGTAGAAAACGTGTTTTTTTATTCCCGAGGACTCAGACGGTCACCACATTTGAAAGTGATGCAACCACAAATTACAACATCTAAACAAATAATATTATATAATGCAATTGAAACAACATTCAATCATAATAATTGACTGTTACGTTGAGTCGTCAACTATTTCGCAAGGTCTACGACCACAGCGACCAATTAGTGGCATTATGATTGATCTTTTAACTTAAAATGCTTCATTGCATCCTTACATATAATAACAATAAATCTTTCGCGTGTCTTTGCACTGCATATGCATATAACTAGCTCTCACCCGTGGCTTCGCCTGCACGGTCAAAGGGAATTAACATTAGCATTTGATAGCGTGATTCAGAACTTGCAAATGAATTTTACTAACGCCATCTATTAACAAAGTCTGGAACTATTAAATATGTATCAACTAACAAAACATCGATATTCTCATGTGAATGAGAGAGCGCAGTAAAAAGTAGCCTACGTCACTCTCCACCCTTTTAACTATTCCAGCATATAAACCATATCATATAATAATTATGTGGCGACGTGAAAGAGGAACAAAGAAACACATTTTCATATTTATAATATTAGTATGGATGGATGCCTGTACGTTTAAATCTAATATATAAAATTCTCGTGTCACAGTTTTTGTTGCCATACTCCTCCGAAACGGCTTGACCAATTTTTAACAAATTTTATATGCTTATTCAGTAGATCTGAGAATCGGCTAACATCTATTTTTCATATCCCTTAAGGGTTGTCCACCCTTAACATTTTTTTTTATTTTTTAAATGGCAAAACAACGTTTGTCGGGACAGCTAGTCATATAGAAAATTACGTAAAACTACTCAAAACCAAAACGAGTGAATCAGTTACTTCAATGTGAGTAGGCGACAATGACCACTTATAGTCAATAGTTATACGTTTGAGAAAACAATAACCGACAAATATAGTTCCCTTTTACACCCGCATGAATCGAACATCGGATCGGAGCGCTAAATTGTTTTGCGATACAAAAATACTTTTTTGCGGTCGTCGTTCAATTGTACCGGTTTTGTATTCATTCGGTCGCTTCCCATTCGTTCTGTAGCGGTCGGAGTGAGCCCATAATATGACTTTGCTACTGTTATTGGGTTTGCACTCCGGAATGGGATGTTACTTGTCAATTTTTAGTGTCCATTTGTTTTTTTCGCCATTTTTGTGTGCTATTTTTATTGGCTGTAACTCATCTTTATGTAAACTTAAGACCTGTGATGTAGTTTAGGGTTATCGTACTAGCATTATGCGTTACTAGCATTTTTCTTATTGTTATCGTTTCGTAAAATGTTTTATTTATACTTGAAATTACTACTAAATTGAAGTATTTGAGATTATTTAAATCGTTAAAGAATATTATTTGTTTGCAATCTTTAGCAGTTATGGAAGCTATAAATCATGATATGTGAATATTTAGTCCTGAATAGATATTAATTTTCGATTATTTTAAGAAAACAATAAAAAAATATATGTTAAGTGCCCTTCAAAACACGGAAACACTGAAACAATTGACAACAAAAGGTCTCCATACAAAACCGAAACATTAAAAAGATTAGCAGTTAAAAACTCCCATACAAAACCCAACGGTACTCATTTTTTAAAACATGCGTGCTTCAGAGTTAACAAACAAAAAAGGAAATTCAGTTTCACCTTTGCACTGTGATATAATACAGTTTAAATTACAAATAGAACAAGGGAACAATGAAAACCACAAGGGACCCGCTGGATGTAAAGAAAGAAGAGCATTTGTTCCATTGTGCGAACATTCTTTGTGCTCTGTAATGAAATGCGTGGAAATATCACGTGACAGTTGCTTCAATCACTTGTTTATTATCATAACAGGTAAGATAAGGACTATATGCATTTACCGTTTCATTGAGGCCGTAACGGGCATAAGGTATTATGGATTTATATTTCAGATAGGAAAAAGATTTTGCTGAGTTTGTCAGTGATCGTTATGGCTTCTTAGTTAATTTAATTTTTAAAGCTTATTAACAGATGATACGTATATTATTAGAAGCATCTACCGAAGCTATAGCTTTAGTGAATGCTTTTAAGAATCTTCTCTAATTTATCCATAAAAATGTATAATTCAGACAAATCATTTAAATAGTACTACATGGTTCTGTATGCTACGGTAAACTGTATGATTTAAAGCAAGATACGGTTTTGGAAATATGATTTTTGCTGTCCGTTAAAATAAAGATTGTAACCGGTTAATCTAGCGGTATATGTTTCGCCGGATGGACAGTGCGTAAACCTCTTAAGCAGGCTTGTCAACATGTATCGAAGGGCGTGGATAGAAATGCACATTCTATATATAGGAGGGAGTTATCGGTCTCGTTTCGCTATTATATTGCATTGAATCGAATACCACGACCATTTACTAGTATCAAGTTCATAACTATGTGACGACTTTTTGCCTGAGTGATAGTAGTTCTAGAGCGGTGGAGTAGTTTCTTTAGGCACAGTGTACTAATGTCTGTTGAAAGGAATTCGTATAGAACTTTCGTGTCTGTCTGTGCCGTGACTTTTATTAGTAGATAGTGAACGGAAAATTACGGAATGTCGTTTCCAATTTCTTTAAAACTATGCTTTGAAAAATTATATATTAAAAATATACAACAAACCAGATTATCTTAAATAGGTTTGCTACTCCTGGAGGGTTACTCGGACTTTTTTTATCTGACTGAAGTGGCAAACGAGCATGCAGTCCACCTGATGGTATGTGGTCATCGCCGCTCATGGACATCTGTAATCAACAACGGAACATGGGTTCTATCTGGGTCGCCTCATATAAAAGTGTGCCGGCAACCACACCCTTCCATCGAAACGCAAGCAATGCTTCACGCTAGAAATAGGTGTGGCGATGGTACTTCCCCGGTCGAGCTACACAGATTCTACCACCTTCAAACTATTTAGTACTGCGTTTAGTCGATGATATTTATTTAGTTTCCAGAAGACAGAATCGCTAAATTGCGAACATTATGAGAAGCGAACATTATAAGACATAGATTAAAATGAGACGGTGACAGAAAGTAGTAGGGGTTAATTAAGTTCATGAACTACGTTGAACTACGAAAATATCGCACAATATTCGTATGTTTCCAAAATAATTAAAATTCATTCATGTAGCTACAAAATAGCTAATAAAAATAAACCTCCGTCCAAATTAACCTTACGAGTCGATAAAGAATTTTACAATCGAAATGCTCTATTGACTTTTATTCAATATAACTTCAGATCTGAAATGAAAACAATTGGGCGCTGAGTCTGCAAACAGTATGAGCTGGAATTACTGTGTTGGCTGCAGTGTGAGTTCCTTTCAAAGTAACGCATATTTAATGATATAGCGATCGGGAGTGTCTTATTAATATTATAAATACGAGAACTTGTGAGAATGTATGAGTGTTTTATACTCTTTAGATGATACCTATACATTCGTTGAAATTTGGCGCATAGATAAAGATTTAAATTAATTTATTCTTTTATATCTGTTTGAAGTAGCAAACATGCAGTCCAACTTATTGTAAGTGGTCACTGCCTCCTATGGAAATCTGTAAGCAACTTCAAATAGAACATGGGTTCTATCTGAAGTCAATCACAGATGCGTTGCTACCCACGAGGATTATGATGGTCGCATATAATAAAAGTTAGTGGGCAACCACACCCGTTAATCGAAACGCAAGAAATGTTTCATGCTAGAAATAGGTGTGACGGTGGTACTCCCTCAATCGAACTACACTGGTTCTACCACCTGTATAATACATAGGATTATCGCGGTAGGCTAGTCGTTAGTAAGGCGACCTCTTATAGTACGTGGGACATTTAAGGGAGAAGCGGGTGTGGTCCAATCTCATGAAATGTCACGTAGAAGAATGGAGGTCTCGCCATAATATTACATATTTTTATAGGGAACCAAGTATAATTCCGAGAAAAGTGGATTAAATCAAGTAAAACATATTTCTCTTCATATTCTGAACAATCCCATGTGCGATTATTTTGAGTTTAGGAGAAAGGGTTATGACAAATCTTACAAAATCTTGTCAATAAGGAGTCAAAAAATCGATATATTTACCTCAAGTAATTAATGGACGCCCTCTAATGTACTTTAGTATTAAGAAGACGAGCGTTTCTGATCCGCCTCTAAAATCGCTTTATATCGAACGAATCGCTACAAAAATAACGTAGGGAAGCGCTTCGATGGTATATTTGATGACGTCCCGCCGGAAAAGCCGAAACGACCCCAATTTCAGTCAGTTTTAATGTAAATTGAAACGTTTTATTTATTATCTATTAGTACACGGGAATACAATGTAGTTTAATTGTTGAACATTTGAAATAATTGTACAACAACGTGTTAATTATTATTTGCTGTTCGAACTCAATTAACGAAGCGAGACATCTGTAACCAATTTCTATAAATGCGTTCTATTTGTGGTTGGTTAGGTTAGGATAGGTTAGAATTAGTATTATGTTGCATATATATAATTATTATTAGTAATTATTAGTATTATGTTGCATATATAAGATTACCTCCTCTATTAACAGAAATAAATAATTGTTTTGGAAAATTTAGATTTTTTTATCTGACTGAAGTAGCAAACGAGCATGCAGTCCACCTGATGGTAAGTGGTCACTGCCGCTCATGGACCTCCTGTAGTCAACTTTATTCAGAACATGGCTTCTATCTGAAGTCAATCACTGATGCGTTGCTACTCCCGAGAACTATGACGGTCGCCTCATATAAAATTGTACCGGCAACCACACCCTTCCATCGAAACGCAAGAAATGCTTCACGCTAGAAATAGGTGTGGCGGCGGTACTTCCCCGGTCGAACTACACTGGTTCTACCACCTTCAAAATTAATATTTAGCTGTCACTTGCTGCTATTTGCTGTATTTAGACTTCCCAGCGTTTGTTATTGTTAGCCTGAAATAGGTTTGACGTTGATGCCTTTGAAGTCAAATCGCAAAGCGTTTTATAAAGTCAAGTATATGATTACAACCATAAATTGCTTTACCCTATGCTTGATTTCACGAAGTTAGATATAAAATGTATCTTATTAGCTATTAGCGAGCATCGAGCCTTTCAATAACTTATTTTATTCTTAGTAGTTATAAACATTTCACTTAGCAAAGCTTTCTATGCTTTCCAATACTCCGCAAGATCTGAAGTGTACTTAACAATGAGCGCGGATACTCATTCAATTTATAATTAGCTTCAAGTTCCTTAGTAGATAACAAGCTAAGTAAATAGACTACAAAAGACTCGATGCAAAATCATTTATCCATAGCACAATGGCTATTAGCTTTTAAACGAGAAATCCTTAATGCAATTTGCTATCCAATCAAGTCGGTAATTCACTTATGTATCCGAACGTCATAGTTCCGACACAATAACCAGTATAAGTTGAGCTCTGGCGGAGGAAATTTAATAAGTGATGTGCTTGTATTTACCACGAACATACTGGTTAAAAACAGTAGTTCAGTTCAATATAACGATATCACGTTTTCTATTTCTATAGTATTTGATGCATTGAAGCGATGCGATAAGGATCCTTCGAAAAGCGACATCGATACTTCGGATCGTTAGCGGCTTTTCTGGATTGATATATCCAGCATTTCACAAGTGTACCATTTGTAGAAGCTATATTTTTTTAACTAAGGTAGCTTGATACGGGACTGGAATTTTATGTGAACTCAATCACAGATTCTTGCTACTTAATACTAAGATTGTCATCAGAAAGTCAATGAATAAGTTCAAAGCATTGATTAAGATTAAACTCTAAAGCGTATTAAAATGTATGAGTATATAAAAGACAAACAAGCCTGGGACTGAATAATAATGTACATTACTATAGTATAATTTATCTAATATATGTTAAAGGTCTTGGCAAATAGGGCTATTTAAAAAAAATAGATATAAAATAACAAAAAAGACAAATCCGCTGAGTTTCTTGCCGGTTCTTCTCAGTTGAGGTCGTGTTCCGATCCGGTAGTGTAAGAAAAAATTGTAACTGACAATTAGTGCCCGGAATCCTCATTGTAGCGCTCAGGACGGCCATCGGGTTTTTGGTATTAGTGCGGTAAAAATCCCACATAACCCTACGATGCTCCCACTGTGTGGGGTACCTTTTGAAGGTTTCCTCCACAAGAACAAAAAAGTCCTATTTATTTTTTTATTAAATTGCTACTATACACGAAGAACGGCACAATTTTAAATGTCTCATTGTAATATATTTTAAACTCGAAATCCTTTTAATGAATGCTTATTAATTATTTGATTCATTAACACTAGAAGCGCGAAAAATATTGACACCGCTAGAAGCGCGGATGTTTTAGGTAAAAAAATGTGTATTGTATTCACGTGTTAGAAGTCCTATGCACTTAATATAACCATATTTCACGAAAAGTCATAAAATTCACGATTATATGCATAATAAAATATTAACTAGAGCAGGAAGAACATCGAAATGGGTCAAATTTGGGACGCCCGCACTCCTAGTGTTACAATATAAAAAAAATTCACTGTTTAATTCTTGCGTGGTTCTTTAAATTAGTGTTTAATTCTGTATTCAACATAAGTAGCAATATGTAGATATTTAGCTAAGTATATAAGCTTTTTTTTGTTACGGGGAGGAAACCTTCAAAAGGTACACCGAAGCCTTGGGAGAAACTCCGGGTTATGTGGGATTATTACCCACTAAAACCTCCTCGGTGGCCTATCTCAGCGCTTGTAGTATACTCGGAAACTCCAACGGAACGAACCGGTGGCCGCTAGCGCAGCGCCCCTCACGGGCTCATCTCTTGGGGGACGTGTACCATCCCCCTTCATCATCCGGTGCTTACGGCGAGATGCAGCCACACATACCGCCGTACTATATAAGCTACGCTAACTTTTAACTCTTACACAAACAGCCACTTTGTATGATCATGGACCATTGTTGGCTTTGTTTGCTCTGTACCGAACTTTAGTTAACGAGCATGCGATAAACTTGAACTACACAGGTCTTAGTTAAGTTAACTTTGAACCCGAACCAGTGTATCCCGCTAGGATACAACTTCGCTAAGCACTTTTAGCTCACTACACATTGCTGATATGGGTTAAATAGTTGATGAAGTTATAAGGTCAGGGAATTTGCTATTAAGTTAGTTTCATCTATTCAGGCATTTTGCCCTTAGTTTATTTATGTAAATACATAGGATTTACAGATGCGCGAAATCTTCTTTTTTATTATATTGCTGCTTCAAATGAATAACTATACGATTTACAATTTGACAATTTTTAAGTTAAAGATGCATTTTTATCCAAAAAAGTCTCATTGTGAATATTTTATTATTTTAACTTTATTAAATAAAAGTATAAACAAGCAGCATTACTTCATTCTTGCGTGACTTTTCTTTAAATAACAGTTTTCGTGTTGTGTATTGAATATAAGGAGCAATATGTAGCTATGTAGTTAAGTATATAAGCTAAGCTAACTTTTAACTCTTATACAAACAGCCACTTTGTATGATCATGGACCATTGTTGGCTTTGTTTGCTCTGTACCGAACTTTAGTTAACGAGCATGCGATAAACTTGAACTACACAGGTCTTAGGTAAGTTAACTTTGAACCCGAACCAGTGTATCCCGCTAGGATACAACTTCGCTAAGCACTTTTAGCTCACTACACATTGCTGATATGGGTTAAATAGTTGATGAAGTTATAAGGTCAGGGAATTTGCTATTATTTAAGTTAGTTCCGTCTATTCAGGCATCCTTTTGAGTTGCACTCTGTTCTTAGTTTGTTTCCTTAAAACGAGCTTTGTTCTTGGTTTTTTGCTCATAGATTTCATTATAATTATATTGCTCGCTTACGTTTTCGTTTTCGGCCATAAATTGCAATGTACTTTGAAATGATGAGTGTTGATACTCATCATTTCAAAGTAAAAGATAAATTGAAGTATAGGTATTGATTACGTCTTAGATCCAAAGATTATACAATGTATAAGATTGTTTATATATCATTTTTTTAATGTAAGTTGCTAGTTTATTCTCTCGGCGCCTCGGTAGTGAGTATCCTATGTGTTAATTAAGATCATAAACTGTGTGTGTCAAACTTCAGCAAAACATGACCAGTTTTTCATCAAAGAGTAACAAACATACTTTCTCACAAACTTTCCCTTCTAATATTATAAGCTTGTTTTAAGAAGAAATAACAATATCTTACTAAATTGCAAGATATATTTAAATTGATTGATTTACATTGATGTTACAAATAAAGACGCTGCTGCCAAATCTTTTGGATTTTGTCCTTTAGTGAAATCTTACAATATCCAAGGAAAAAGGGACAATGATGTTATTCGAGATCGGCTTCATGTGTGTTTGTGTGTGTGTATGGATTTTAATAAAATAAAAATTAAATATGTCCTCCAGATACACATTGCAAATATATTAGTTTTGGTGTAATGCAAATTCAACGACACAGCCAAAAAATCATAAATGATGGAAATGTCTATTACTTAGATTCAGTGCTCCTAACTGTATCTACTTTTCTAAATATATGCCATGTAGAGATAGGAAATTTTCATGTTCAGTAAAGTAGTAAAAATATCGATAATAGTCCAAGACAATGTACTGTAAGTGCCATCCAATGTTACATCGACGGGCTAAAATCCTGTCATGAATACATCAACAAACAGCAATAAAGCATGTTGAGAGCGCTTTTAAATCAGAACAAGAACGAAGCTAGCCGTGACACTGATCTAAGAGTTCTGTTGGACTACAATGTTGTCTGCAGATAGCGGGGAATTAGCAACGCGATCACGTGTCTCGGATACATCGCTACATTGTCTAATAGTGCCTTTATAAGCTGAGAGGACTTGTACTGCATCAGGCTTAGGGACTCTCTACACTTACCGACACGGAATCGGTTGGGTCCGGTCAATACATAGACAAAGCTGTTTGAGTATAACAGTTTAAGTAACAATTGTCCTTATTGTCTTACAACAGTTAAAGCAGTTCTTTAATATATATCATTCTGTATGAACATTTATATTTGAATTACACGATGGATTAAACAGAACTCTAATGTGTTGCTCTTAGCTTTTTTTATTCTAAAGCTTCTACTTTATCTGCATTAAGGACTTATCTATGCCAATAAGTCTTTATCTGTACTAATGCTAGCTATCTATACTTCTATAGATTAGAAATTCACAATTAGCGCAGTCTTTTCCTTTAGATAAAGTGCATCTATTGAATATAAATTGCATTGCGGCGTCCAGTCACGCTCCGATATACTTTCGGATCTCAGAACAGAAAAGAAAGATAACACAGTGATTGAATAATGTTGTAGTGATAGAGGCTTGTAGTTTGATTCTGGCATCAAATCAGTTCTTTGTGCCTATATGCTAGCAATATTGACCATTATTGAGTTCTGGTTTGAAGGGTGTGGTAGTGGGACGTAGATTATTGAGGCGTTCGAATTTGTCTCTACGAAAAACACATGCACCTGGTGACAGTGCTCACTTATCATACTTACCATGAGATGGATTGCATTCGGTCGCTACGTTCATTCGAACGCTCGGCCGCCCTACATGGTAGGCGGGGTGGGTGATGTTAGGTTTTTTTCTTTACGAAATATCTTGATTTGATCGCCGCGCTCAAACCCCGCGATAAAAGCTTAAAAATCTCTAGCAGAATATTGAGATAAAGCACAATTAGTTGTTGTAAATTGAAAAATTCGATTTTCAAATTTAGGTATTCAAAGGCAATGCACCTGTAGCCTAATTCAAGTTTTGACCCTATCTGGATTTGATTATAGATATTCATAGGCGATAACAACTTGTCATGAGGGAAATAGAATGACCGCCTCATAGTTTTGTTTAAAAAATGTGATGAAGTACAGTGTCGAATAAAATTTTCACACTAGAAATAAGGCGACGGTATTTTTGTCTAAGTGCATGTTAATCGTATCATAACGTTATAAATTAATTAAGTTTCAACTCTGATTTGATTATTGATATAATTTCGATGTGTGCGTGATTTGTGTATCATATAAAACTCTGCAGAATTTGGTACGCATTAATATTTTGTTACAGAGGCTAAGTCTCTATTTTTTATCTGAGTTTTAGATAGGAAAAGTTAAATTCAAAGGTCTCAAAGACTCGGCACTATCTCGATTTCGCTAGTTAGTTAACAGCTAAATTTATAATTATCAATCTCTTTCACTTTTGATTTTAAATTCACCCAAACAATGTATTATATACATCCACATACACGGATATGGTATGTGTACCTATATATACACTATATCATTCCCGTCATACAGTAACAGTATCATCTAGGCCATAACCTATCGCCCTGTAGTTCCGGGATCAGAATAGGGCTACGGTATCCCCTGCCTGCCGTAAGAGGCGACTAAAAGGGGTTGCGGGCGGCTAGAGTGGGAGCTTGAACCTGCCAGCCAGGCGATCCCGGGAAGGACGGCGGTATGTATGTAGAGGAGCCCGATTGGGCAACGCGCTCAGAGGATTCCGGCTGCAGTCCTTTGGAGGTCCCGGAATCTTCTTTATAGCGCCGAGGATGGCCACCGGGAGGGTTTTAGTGCGGTAAAAATACCACATAACCCTGCGTCGCTCTCACGGCGTTGGGTACCTTTTGAAGGTTTCGCCCTCGAAAAAAGGCCATAATCTATGTGTGTCGACTTTGGTCGGTATTTTATTTCTTTATATATAGAAGTACCTCAAGATCATAAACGAGATCGTAAACCAGATAAGGAAACCTAATATTTCATACATCACCGTATGAAAAGTTAAATTCTAATTTGCCAGGATCGGTAGCACATCTCAGCACTATCCGTGCCTCGTTAACGACTGAATTGATTACAACCATCTACGTCGAGTTGCCGAAACTAGTTGAGTTCTGTCTAACGAGGCCAATTTGCAAGCGTTTTCCGTTAGTTTCAAAATTAAAAGATATTCATTTTCATTAGAATATAATATTTTTTAGCTAATGTTTTTCGTTTTCCGTCTCTTTGTTACGCTTTCGTCGGTAAATTGTTGAACTAATTTTGATGAAACTTTACGCTTAAAAACGCTTTTATACAAGCCCAAGTTGGATTTATTCTGTGTCGTAAATGGATAAACTAAGAAGAATACACAAACATTAAGACTCAGTAAAGTAATAGAAATTCATCATCCAGAAATATATCTTGCCGAGAATCGGCCTGTAAAGCGCCCGTTGAGTCAAGCTGGTCGACATGGAGAAATTAAATTTAGGCTCAAACCTCTCTGGGTTACAAATAAGCCTATTATCAGGGTTCCGTCCCCAAAATGTAAAAATGGAAGCCTATTAATAAGCCTCTTCTATGTCCGTTAATCAAATATCTCTTAACCCATAGTAGATACTGCACAATTTTTCAGTTGCCTATTACCACGGCCACTATAAAAATATTAAAATTAAAAAATATTATATTATTTAGCGATGCATTGCTGTATTCGAATTCGTCGCATTTGGCCAATTATCCAAAAATTTTATCGACCCGACAACTTAGTTTCAAAGCGTCGAGAACTTTCTAGAGAATTCTAGGCTCTCCTAACAATTTCCTTAAGCACTAAACTACGAAAATAGTGCATGCTTCCGATTTGCATCCATACATTTGGCGCAAAGCCGCTGGGATATCAATGTGTTAGACGTAATCATAATAAATTACTTATTCACTAGCAAAGTTTGTTGTTCTACTCTTTTATTATTGTGTGAAAGAATAAGTTGAATATTTAATGTTAGGAGCCCTGGAAGCCTGAACTGAAAGTAAACGAGTACGAACAAACTTTGAGATCTGATAGTTGTATGACTTGTATGAACCTTATGAATACGTACTTTGTGCCAGTAGTTTATAAAGCAGAATTCTATATTTGCTTGCGTTAGTCCAACTTTGAGAACCAACTTGTTTTCAACGTATGACTGTAGGTTATAAAATCACAAGGATTTTATGTACTTTCTGTGATGAATTTAAATTGTATGGAACTTTATACGGAATTCTAGGTATTTTATGATTTCAATCGGAGAGATTGAGATAAATGATAAATCTAAAGCCGAATAAGAGATAGATAGGGCGATAGATAGAGAAAGATAAGGATATATATTTTTTAAAAGATTGAAAGTCGAGAATGATAGACACATTTATAAAGACTTACAGAGTATTATTAAATTATCGTTATTAAATTTTCACAAAGAACTTACAAGATGATATGTAATAAGAAATATTTTGCTAGTATTGAACGACTTAATCGACGCCCAAAATAATTCTCTACAGGATCTATTTTGTAAAACATTTTTAATTTATCTCAAAACATCAAGGGCCTTTAAAAATCAAAGACATCACAAGCGGAAGTTCGCTTTGAAATAAGAAACGAGGTATTTAATAAAACAAGTTCCGAAGACAATGCCTGTATAGAATAAGACTTAACTTTCTCATTAGTACTAGCTCGGTCTGGAGATAAAGAAATCGCTCTCTAAACAATGAGGCGACATCGGACACCCGGTGTTTCCGAACCAGTCCGACTGTATCTGATATAGAAAGTTGCACTCTCACTGCAACTGCAGTTGGGGTGACCAAGATAATGACAACAGACTCGGACAATGTAAAAATATTAACTAAATGTTAATCAACTTCGAAATAAAAGCAAAAAATGTTATAAATGATAATAAGTTTGAAAAGATAAACGATATGATGAAATATGTACATTTTAAATTGAATGGTAATAGTAACAAAAAACTAATTGTAACAGCTGATGAAATGGATGGCCGTAAAGATGATGTTTTGACATCGAAAGTTACATCGAGTGACCTTTAAAAAGTAAATTAGTAAGTGAAGATTTTCATTTCATTGTGTCAACATTTATTGCATTTTAGTTTAAGCTATTAAACGTTTTTAGCTATACAATGAAAAACATGCCATGAAGAATCCATCTTAAATTAGTCCAATTGGAGACACTTTTTCTCATGATGATCAGACCATCGGAAGTAAATTGAATAGCTTTTTAAACTGATGCGGCTTCAATTAGTGTTATTTTATCAATACTTAAATGCATCATTGTGATAATAGATGGCGCTGTGCACAATACTTTTATGTCCTGTTATAACGATGTATGTGGTCACGCCACTCTCAACACATTGTCGCAAAACTCGAAAGTGCATTTGGGCCAAATATGGCGCATATTCGCTAAGTGGTATTTTATGGCGCTAGCACATAGGTATTTATTTATGTCAACGTTCCGAACATTCCCGTACGAACTGAAAGATTCCAGGCGCGGGAAGAATTTCAAGTATTTATTACAACGTTATTTAGACGTGTTTAGAGAAATGCCGCTGTGATTTATTTTCTAAAATTAAATGGGTTATTTTAGGGCGCAAAATTGTAAAATCTACTTGTGGATTAAAATTACTTGGAACATTTTATTTATATAGAATCGGTACAAACTTTCTACCCTTAAGCCTTCCGACATAAACCTTTGATAATACTGGAATTTTGGAAATATCTAAGTGGAAATCCGGGGAATTAAGTTGAACCGTTTCCAAGTAAGCTTGGATAGACGCAGTGATCTATTTTTCTGTAATTTAACAAGAATTCCCTACATAAAATTGATAACATTACAATTTTATTTATATGATCATTACATAGGTACTAAAAATTAAAATTCAATGGTAATCCGGTATGTTTAAACAGATCGCAAAATGTTTAAACGCTCAATTACGTTCGTTTATCGCTACGATACAATGTTACGGCCAGGTAACATTAAAAACCTGTAATGTTACATTGGCATAAAATTTGTGTAATGTTACAGATACGTGTCATAAGTAACCGAAAGTGATGGAATAAATATTCGCATGTTTTTAGATAGACGCACAATTCTTGGAAATGCGATTCAAATGCAAATTGTGCAAATGATTTGCGAATACTGAATTGCAGTCCTTTGCAAAAAAAAGGTCGGCAAATCTACATTGTTTTAATCCATTGCTGTTATTCGTCAAAATCAAAAATATGACGGTTTTTTAATATGAATCTTGCATTGTGCAGAAGTATTGAAATACTACCAAAGTCTGTGAAAAAGATGCACAAAAATTGGACAAACCCAGAAAAAAGCGATGAAAAATTCCAAATCCATAAGCACCAGAATCATTATCAGGAATCCATATTTTTAATATTCGGTGATTTACATTCTGTATATAAATTTAAGTGGAACTGTTGCCAAGTTCCGTTCGCTCTCTACACAAATATTGAAAAAAAAAAACAATATTTGCATTATCGGTAAGCGACATTCGCATTCGCATTCGCAAATGATCAAAAAATAATTCCCGACATCACTAGTAACGGACCACAAAGGCAATTCCATTTACGTTGAAAAGGTGATTTCGACTGGAAAGGTTATCTGGGCTCACAATTATTCTCGCAGGGACACCCCTAACCCTTGTTTTTATTGGCATAGCCCTTTTATAATTACAGTTACGGATCAGTGGCTAATTCCTATTTAATTGTGTGTGTTTATTTGAGCGTATCAGGACGCATCTTTACCTGTGGGAGCTACCCGTCTAGCGTTGTGTATGTGTAGAAATAAAATGTAATTGTTCCTGTTATTTTTGGTGTTATGTGACATGGAAGGTGAAAAGAACAATAACAAGACTTCTTATTTTCTTCTTATTGGTCCACCAAATCGCACTAGGCCAGCGCGGTGGACTATGGCCTAAAACTCTCTTATTCCGAGACCATACCCGTTTTCTTATTAACCGTATTCTTATTACCCGTGCCCAGCAGTGGGACAATAATGGGTTGACGATGAACGAGAATTAGGACTAGACTAGACTAGACTTATTGCCTATGGCTTCTTCTCAATACCACTGTTTCGCTCTGACCACGAACCGCGGGTAGTCTAAACGATCTACTCTTGAGAGTAGAGCGTTTAGACTACCCGCTTAGCGTGTGAGACGTGCAAAAAAGAAATTAGAAACTGTGTATTCTAAATACCCGTTGCATACAAAAAACAATAGTTGAGCACTATTTTTATAGTTTGTATGTACTATACATATTTTTGCACACATTTTTTTAGATGACTGAAGTAGCAAACGATCATGCAGTCCATCTGACGGTAAGTGGTCACTGCCGCTCATGGACATCTGTAATCAACTTCATATGATCGCCTCATGTGAAAGTGTGTCAACCACACCCTTCCATCGAAACGCAAGAAATGCTTCATGCTAGAAATTGGTCTGGCGGGGGCACTTCCCCGGTTGAACTACATTGGTTCTATCACGTTAAATATTTGTACACAATATTTTTTAACATTTATACATTATAGATAGTAGTTTGTAGATAGGTTGTAAGAAAGATATTCTTATTCGAAGGGGTCCAACTTAGTACTTGGATGGCGTCAGTAGTTGACCTCAGGTAACTCTCACCTGGAGTTGATTACAGATCTCCTGGGGCGTCAGTGGCCACATAAACTTGGACTACGTACGCGTTACTTCCATATTAAGCTAAAAGCTAACACTAATTTATTTATAGAAATTCAGCCAATGATAAAATCAGTAATAAAGTGGTGCTTTCAGCGTGTTATAATATATTGCATGCATTTACATAAATATCAAAACCATAAATTCGCCGTACGATCGTTATCAAATAGCTTAACCTGTGTGGTTAAGTGCCAAAACGGATACTATTATGGGACAGATTAACTTATATATAAACTTATTGGTATGACTTTTAGCTTCTCAGCATGCAGTTTGAATATTTTCGGTTTCACTTTTATTAGACCAACATTTTCAATCGTAGGAACAGATCTGGGATTAATATTAGATTGACCGTTGTATTGTATGAAGTAACTTACAGATGTCAATGGCGGCAGTGACCACTTACCATCAGGTGGACTGTATGCTCGGTTCTCACTTCAATTAATAAAATAATGTCTTATTTTTTTAATATGCCGTTTTATAGGCAATTTGTACAACATGCAAACATTACGAAAACGGTTAAGGTGGGCATTCGTGTTACAACGGTCACACGGACTGTCGAACGGACTGTCGCAGCGACAGTTCAAATTGAATACTTCAACGAACCTGCGATATGACCTTGGCCGTACAGTCCGCCTTAGGACCAAGCCATTCACGATCGAACTTGTCGCATACGACCGTAGTTCGTGCAATAACAGACAGTGTGACCGTCGTAACATGAATGCCCACCTTTAATGTTTTGGCACCGCTCAAATTGGAACAGGAAATAAATAATTTAAATGTCTCTTTTTTAAATTACAAGTAGATATTTTTGACATTATTTTCTGCGCTGCTACGAAAATTTAACATTATATGTTTTTTATCTAAAAATATATATAAAGGTACATTACTTGAATATTAGAAAAATATACTCAACAACAGAAACAACCTAAGTGCTAATCAGACTACCACAACAGAAAAAAAATGAAAACAAGAAATCCGTACAAGAGAAGAACTATCGCAAAAGGAGATGAAAAGAAAGCCTTATCGCGTTCAATGTACTCCATTTCTGTTCGTTTATTTTCATTTCTACATGTTCTTGGACGAAGCCTCCTACTAAATGTTACGCAAGAAACTGTGTCCATAAATATTTATTCCATTTTGTTTCCACTTCGCTGTTCGTGTTCAGATGAAAAACAACGAGCGCAGATGTTCTTGAACACAAGCGCGATATTGTGGAGTAAACTTATGAGTTTTCTACGTTACTGAAATGTATGCGTTTAATAGAAAATGACGATATTGCTCGCTTTGTACATGAATGCTGGTTATTGGATGTAGGGCTGTCGACGACAAACCGGACATATTTGTAGAAAAATCCGGATAACGTTTATCGAAATTCAATAAAGTTTCCAAACTTTTTTTGAAGTGTTAATAGTATTTTAAAAGTTATTGGATTATAAAGTCACAAGGCTTTCTGTGATAAAGTCGATCTGACACGCAAAATATCAAAACTTAAGAAAAATTCTGACCAATTAATACTCGAAAGGAGGAAGCTTTATTTGGTGTTCTCACTTAAAAACTGTAGTCAAAAAAATTGACCACCCGCGTGGCGGAGCGGTTACTATAACAGTTTTGACGCGCAATGGCTCTCAGGTTCGATCCCCGGTCAGACAGGTATCTGAATGATGAGTTTAGATTCATGTTCTGGGTCTGGGTGTTTGTGTATTCATCTTGTGTGTGTCCATGGTACCCATGGAACAGGAAAAAATTCTAGTGTGGGGCTATGAGTGTAGGAACCGTATTTAAACTACATTTTTTAACATATATGAAGTTGCTTATCGATATCCATGGCGGTGACTACCTCATATATGAAGTTACTTATCGATGTCCATGGCAGTGACTACTTACCGTCAGATGGTCAGATGGTTACTTTTTCATAAAACCAAAGGGCCGTGACAATTTATCGTTTTAAACTCGAAGTGGCAACCCTAACTGGATGCGGTGTGACGTACGCTGAACGTGACACGAATCGGACTGGTGTCGGACGTGCAAACGTATGCATGATAAAATGCATGTTGGCGCAAACTCATCACGTTTTCGAAACTAGAATCTTTGATAATATGATTGTTGTATTGTGAAAATTAAGCGATAAATTAATGATTTTATACCTGCGGATTTATTTAGGCATCACTCTAGGATTTCTTGTATTTTTACACATGAACAATATGGTGTCTGGCTGGGCATCGAACGTGGTACTCTGCGTGTCAGCGTAATATAGAAGCTGGTCCGCCAGGCGAGCCGTCAACTTTTAAATTAAATTTTATATGAAACAAAAATTTTATGATAGGCAAAAAAGAAAATAAATACGAAAAATAGAAAACTCTTTCCTTTGAAAAGCTTGTTAGGTATGACTATTTAATCTTATCGTATTCTTTATAAAACCTAACGAGTCCCTACAAACTTTCCCTTTAATAACGCTGTTGTTAAAAATATTAATTAAACTTAACAGACGCTACACATTAGACTATGTCCCGCATGGCAAGGCCGTCATCATACCGATCTGACATGCAGTTCCGAGTTCGATAACCGGCCAGAGAAATATGGAAACGATGAATTTAAATTTCTTTCTAGGTCTGGTTGTTTGTGTATCTGTGGTCTGTACACAGATACACAAACACCCAGACATGTATGTACATGCCATTCAACTTATAGAAAATAAAATGGTTTGGACTTTATGTTCACAAAGCGTTATGTTATATCTTAATAAAATATACATTTCTGATGTTTCATAAGTAAATAAGGTTCATTCAAGAGTAACAAGGTGCATTAACTGAATTTTACTTGTGAAGTTGCAATTATTTAAGTTGAAGGAAATTCCGAGTTTCTCTCTTAGTTTTAATAAAACGTCTTTAATTGTTTGTAAACATGACAGAACTAAAGAGAAATGCAGCGGAAATGTGATATTATAGCATTTTCTTGAATTACAACTGTCTTTACAATAAGTGGTTTTATTAAATTACTTTTTAATTTTTAAACGACTGTTTCAGAAGTAGGGTAATGTTTTTCGAGCGTATGAATGCTTGTATTAATATATAATACAAAATCTTCATTGGTATAAAAAGTTACACTGTCGTCAACCCATTATTGTCTCACTGCTGGTCACGGATCTTCTCTCAGAATGATATAGTTTAGGACATAGTCCACCGAGCTGGCCAAGTGCGGATTGGTAGACTTCACACCTCCGAGAACTTTTTTTAAGAACTCTCGGGTGTGTAGGTTTCCTCACGATGTTTTCCTTCACCGAAAAGCAGTGATAAATAATTTATAAATAAGTTACACGCAAACAAAAATTGTTGTTGGTTATTATTTTAAGTATGAAAACCTATGCTAGAATGCCCCGCTCTTCTGTATCTATATTAATATTATAAAGAGGAAAACGTTGTATTTTTGTATGTTTGTTATGAATTAACTTAAAAACTACTGAACCGATTTTAATAATTCTTTCGCCATTAGAATGCTACATACCTGAGTAGCATAGGCTATATTAGTTGGATATGTTATATCATAGACTGCGCGAACGAAGTCACATGGATTCTGCTAGTCTTGAAGAAACTAGTACAATTTGCTTGTCAACAATGAAATTAATTACATAATTAATGTATGTTATATTTGTATACATCTAAATATGTCAATTTCTTCGACACGTGTTTTAGCTCAAGCGACTTGACGGATTGTAATAAACCTGCTATTAATCGGGCACTAAAATTATAAGAAGGTACTTTATATTTTGACCTAAATTACATCACAGATAGCGTCATTCTATAATTATTTCCAAAGGCGTTTTTCGATAATTATAACTGACGTCACTTTTGAATGGGATCGTATCATAAGTAACATTAAAACGTTAGATCATACTGTACGTCATCAATATTTTATACTGTATAAGAAAAGAAGCCTAGCAAAAAAGATAAAGCTGCCTTTTATATAACATCTTACCTAATATAATGAAAAACGTGATAATTCTTAGCCACTGCAAACGAAAATATGTGTTGTGTCATTAGATTCGTAACGGTATAAGAAATACATATTTTTTTCATAAATTTCCTTATAAATATATTGTTAACCAGTATTTAGTGAGTTTTTGAATTTGGTTATAATTATAGGCGAGGTTCAATTTGAACGTTTGACAGCATAGTCTGATTAAGTTTCCTCCCGAGGTATTCCCAAGGCGTTAACACATGGTGCTCTTCAAAAAAGGTGCGAGAAGAGCTCTCCTTCAAAGCCGGCGATGCATTGGCGACTCCTCTGGTGTTGCGAATGTCCATAGGCGACGGTGACTACTTTCCATCAGGTAGCCCGTCTGCTCATCGTATTTAAGTATAAAAAAAAACATTCTACATTCATCCAGAAAATGTTAGTGAAATTTGCTGAAATTCCCTCTTGCTGACGCTTGTAGCTCCAATCAAATGTTTAATGGCCGTCAGGTTAGTCTTTTGTAATCTCTTTTTTGTCCACTATTGGTCTCGGGTTTTTCCAAGAAAGTGAGATGTTAGGGCCATAGTCAAAAAGTGCAAATTGGTAGCCTTAACATTATTGAAAAACTTATTTTTAGAGAACTTTTAGCTGTGTAGGTTTCCTCTACTGTAAAGCGGTGATAATTAATTTATAATACGCCCATCATTTTATAAAAGTCTGTAGGGCCTGCCTAGGCTTTGAACCTTGCACCCTCGGTTGACTTCTTTAGTTAGTCTAGTCTACTGAGACGTTGAAACACTGCTAGGCCAGGAAACATTTACGTATCGCTGCTAGCGTCAGTTTCGAGAGAATTTTATCAAAAGTTACAATTTGGAGTTAAATTTCGTGGTCTTATAAGATTCCAACTTTGTTTCAAATGTTTTGCCTACGGGTAAGTTAACAAACGGTTTAACGTAAACGCAGAAGTTTAAACCATTTCGTGACATTTATGAATTCACAGCGATAATTCCATCATTTAACCACCGTAAGCTATGGGCAAAACAAACTCCTAAAGGGAAGTACGTAGTAATGCGACTCGAGTTACTCGAGTGTATTTGTCAAACTCGTACTCGATTTAAAAAAGTATCGCTCGAGTGTCTATGCATGCACTGAGTCAACTCAATGCCAGTAGAAATCAATTTTGAATTCGCCATTTGTTGATATTCCAAGTATTAGTGAATATTAATATGTTACCAAAAATATCACTCGAATTTCAAACTTATAACTCGAGTGAATTTCGAAACTCGAGTGACTCGAAAACTCGAGTATAGCTCGAGTCACAAATTATATTCAAGTCACATCACTAGAAGAACGATTAATGTCTTCATATCCTACGGCTCGTAACTTTGTTTCGCGGCTATCGTCAATTTGTTTTATTTTGACAAACTATTCTTTTAAGCACCTCATACTTTCAACTTGCTTTTATTAGGATTTGTCTTTTGTTATTAATATTTTTTTATTTCTAAAGTTAAAGTAGCCATGAGCATGCAACTTACTTGTAAATGGTGACTACTGCCTATGGATACCTATAAACATAAAATAAATAAGGGTTAGTATCTGAAGTCAATTACAAATGTGTCCAATAACTGATAGGAGGCAATGCATCGAACCGACAGGACTGCAAATATAAAATAGGTGCTGTGATACTTCTTCGGTCAAACCTTACTCATTAGGTAATACTACTTCATTACAAATCACTCAAAATTGTCGACTAGAGTGGAAAAGGACTAGCAATCAATTAGCTTTAAGCAGTTCTAATTTTAGAATATATTCTAATTCGTATTCATAGTTATTTATAATTCAGCTGCATCATATTGAGTACCTCAAAAATAGTTTTAGACTTTTTATACTGATATGTTTTTAGAATGTTGGCTAATTGTATTTTCATTTTGTTACAGGTAAGCTGAAGTGAAGTTAAGCAAACATTCACGAAGTAAACGTTAAGCGGTATCTATATATTAATACGTGAAGAAAAAAGTTGTGAAGCATTTCTAAGTAATATGCCGCGGACGGATTAGTAAAAAACTTTGCACGGTTATAGTGGACGTAGAGAAGGAGTGCAGAATGTTAATATTTTTTTCAAATAATGCTTAAAACTTACATAAAATCAACTAAAACACATCACACACACTTCCATGCGTTTGTCACAAACACTTAAATAAACGAAATAGAACATTCAATGTCTTACTAGGAAAACACATAACGTCAGAAATGTCAGTGTCTTTGTCAAAATACCCGCTATTGCTTTTAAATGCGGTTTAGCTAATTAAACCTCTTTTTACATTTAACGGGTGCATTTCAAAATTACTTGAAAATTATTACATTTTATTTGAACTTGAGAAATATTCGTACTACTTTGGACAATATGAAGTTTAATTTTTTTACTTAAATTACGGTCGAATTTCGACCGATGTGACGGGTGACTAGTTTTACTAATTATATCTAACTCAGATTCTTAGTATAAAATTAAATTTGGAGCTGTGATAATATAATAATAAAAGAACTTCTCATTTTTATATGAATAATCAACTAAACTAACGTTGAGATTGGAGATTCTCGTAAGAAAAATCGACGAGATTTGATAGAACGACAGATACAAGAAAATTAATCGCGCGTGGCCAATGGGTCTGATCATTATTCACGGTTCTTAAATAATAGTAGAGATAAATCTGAAAATCACTTCACTAAAAAAATAGAGGATTCATTTTTCTATAAACTTTTGGAGCGGAATAATTCCTTCGAACGACTCGTTTGGCTTTGGGTATTACAGGAATTTAATAACAAAAATGACTTATAGGCGATTTTTGTGCAGTGGTTTAGATGCCCTAGAGTATCTATTTACATTTACATTATTTACAGTATTTCCAGAGTTACACCATAGTTCTAATCGTGGGTATTTTATAAATATATTATATTAGCCACTGATTTATGTATTAGAAATTGATTATCACTGCTTTTCGGTGAAGGAAAATATCGTGAAACCTACACACCCGAGAGTTCTATAAAAAAAAAGTTCTCGGAGGTGTGTGAAGTTCACCAATTCACACTTGGCCAGCGCGGTTGAATATGGCCTAAAACTGTCTCTTTCCGAGAGAAGACCCGTGCCCAGCTGTGGGACAATAATGGGTTGACGATGAGCACTGATCATATGTTCTCTTATCAATAGGTATCGTAGTGTATGCAATGAAAAAAATTATGAGCAAAATTTTTGACACTTTGAATCACATTACTCAAGTTTTACCAAAGAATTCTTATATATTCTAGTAATAGTAATAGTCTTTGTTGCTCTGGGATAATATAGCAATTCTAATGGTGAAAGAATTTTTAAAATCAGTTCAGTAGTTTTTAAGTTAATTCATGGCAAACATATAAAAGTACAAAGTTTTCCACTTTATAATATTAGTATAGATAGATGCAGTTTAAGTCTGAAGGTGGCAGGACCAGTGTAGTTCGACCGGGGAGGTACCACCGTCACACCTATTTCTAGCGTGAAGCATTCATTGCGTTTCGATGGAAGGGTGTGGTTGCCGGCACACTTTTGTATGAGGCGAACATCCAAGTCCTCGGAAGTAGCAACACATCTGTGATTGACTTTAGATAGAACGTATGTTCTATATGAATTTGCTTACAGATGTCCATGGGCAGCGGTGACCACTTACCATCAGGTGGACTGCATGCTCGTTTGCTACTTCATTATTAAAAAAAAAAAAAATTATGAATTTATACAGGTCGCTGTTTTGCAGTAAGTAAATAACGAAATGTTGTAAGAAACTAAAATTGCACTTTGCTTTTCCTCTCAACGTTTATGGAATTTTAATAAACGTTTATCGTTTCTGACACTGTTTTCATGCAAGGTGTATCTGTTTATTTTTAATTTTCTAAGTAATAAAACAAATGCATGAATAACTTTTATTACTAGGTCGATGAAAATGGATTTTCAAGGTTTGGATATTTGTTTATTTAACTGATTCCAAAAAAAAAGAGGGTAGCTCAACTGTTTAAAAGTATTTTTTTAGTTCCTTTTTGTGTCTCTGCGATATTTTAGCCATAGCTAATATTACCTACTTAAATAAAGCAAAGTTAACTTAAGTAGGTAAGTTTGATTAAATAAGCAGTTTGTGACATAAAAGGCTTTTTACACCCGCAGCCCCATATAACTTTTTTCGCATCGTGAGCCCACACAGATTATACAGGCGCAGAACAAAAGATCAACTTCATCATTTAGGTATCTGTATAGCTAGAAATAAATCCCAGAATCTAAAACGCTATTGAAAATACCTACCATACATATAGTTATACTTTGGTGGCTTTGCCATTTTAGATCACGTCTACCACAATCTGATAAGCATCTAGGCCATAAGACCATAAAATATTATGTATTACTAGTTGACACGTCGAACTTCTATCCACCCAAAAGTCAAAGATCTAAAATTATCAGTGTTCCTCCACTATATTATGCATGTATTATAAATAGCAACCTTTCTCTTGAATCACTCTGTCTGTTAAAAAAACTGCATTAAAATCCGTAGCGCAGTTTTAAAGATCTAAGCACACACAGCGACAGACAGCGAGAAGCGACTTTGTTTTATACTATGTAGTAATATATAGACTTTACGTGAAAGAGTAGATAACAAATACGCATAGATACTCACAAATTTTGTAACATTAATAAGATATATTTACTCCATGCAATACCGTGGTTTCACAATATAAATCAATTCAAATAACTAGACTAAAATAAAACAACACTCTGTACATGAAAGTCTTTCGATACATTTAGTGGATTCTCGGACATAAACATACAGGATGTGTCAATTGCAGCTTAGACAGCCGTATTAGGCCGTTTTTCCGTGGAATGTTAAATTTTATTGAACAACGCTTTTACGCGACCAAATAAAATCGAATATAGGTTCTTTGGAGGTGTAAAATCGGTCTATTTTTATGTCCGCGAAAGTCGTAACTTTTGAGTGGATTTTTTTATTCGCATGACAGTTCGGAAACTGTATTTTTTGGCACTTTTTCAGAGTTTTTCCTTTACGTGCGGAATAAAATTTGCACTGTATTGAACGTATTTCGTTTTATGTTACATCCGAACGCTGTTTACGTTTATGTTTACAAGTAACTGTAGTCGGAAGTAGGAATTTGAGTGGATCGAATTGTATTTATTGTGCAATAGTATTCATTTACAATGCGGTATTATTTAATTTTTTCATTGTCAAATCGTTCATTGGAACGTCGGTATTGTTATTACGACAACTTCTGCTCAAATATCTGTATTCAAAAATTTAAAACCCAATTGTGTCAATAAGTCGCATACGCCGCGACGCAAAAATTAAATGTATGTTAAAATTGAATTAAATGTAAATTTTCATTTTAATAAAGTAAATATATAAAATGAATAAGCGTTGCAGGACATAACAATTTCAATTTGATGGAAGTAAAAAAAAATATAATTTTTTTGCAGTGCCTCTAAAAGAGTTAATATTTTTTTATAATAATGAAGTAGCAAACGAGCATGCAGTCCTGATGGTAAGTAGTCACCGCCGCCCATGGATATCTGTAAGCAACTTCATACAGAACATAGTTTCTATCTGAAGTTAATCACAGTAAGTTTCTACTCTCGAGGACTAGGATGGTTGTCTCATATAAAAGTGTGCCGGCAACCACACCTTTCCATCGAAACGCAATTAATGCTTCACGTTAGAAAAAGGAGTGGCGATAGTTCCTCCCCGGGCGAACTACACTGGTTCTACCACCTTACAAACCGTAATGTTATAAATAAATAAGATATTCCACAAATCTACATAGTTTTAATCTGGGATTTATTCATCATGGGTGCCATGGTGCCACACAAAGCTAGATACACAAGTATAGAGAACCAGTAAAAAACTTAAATTCATCATTCAAATATCTGTCTGCCTGTGGATCGAACCCGGAACCTACTACATGTCAAACATGGTGTGCGCACCGCACGTCAGTCATATTGCTTTCATAACATGTAAACAATACTTCTAACGTCAGATGTAGTGTTCCAACTATTAACTATTAAACAGGCTGCACTTTGTCGATAGTTGAGACCAAATTGTTACAGAATCCGGGAACTCTGCCGTGTTGCAAAACAATTAGATGAGGATTTGAACTGAATACAGAGTAGAAACGATAAATGCAAGACGTCGATAACGTAACGATAGTTCGCTTCACTTATTTTAAGTTGCCACAGTATTAATTTTTTATTTATGCATTAATCTTAATTAGCCTTTTGAGGTCCACTGCTGGACATAGTAGGGTTGTTGATAATAGTCATCGCTCTTCTCATGCGTGATAGTGACCGCAGTAGGTACTAAAGTTACACATGACATATGAAGCTGGTAACCATTTCATTTTAGAAAAATATTACACCATACATATTTTTACGTGAAGTAGTTTTTGCGTTTATATGTTATACAGAGCTGCCATTAGGGGGATTTTGTCATAGTCACCGCGCTTGGCTGATAGGTGGACTGAGGACCTGAAGAAGACGGCGGGTAACCGCTGGATTCAGATGGCTCAGGACCGGTCGAAGTGGCGCAAATTAGGGAAGTCCTAATGCCTATGTCCAGCAGTGGACTTTCAAAGGCTGATGGATGGATGTTATACAGATGTCTATAGGCGGCAGTGACCAAGCGGAGTGCACGCTTGTTTACTACTTAATAAGGTAAAAATATATATGAATTTTCGGATCTCAGCATGTCAATTAAAACAATCGAAATCTTTATAAATAACATTTCAGTATTTTCCAAAACTAAGACAACTATTCAAACAACTCTGCTGTTAGAATCATATAATGTTCAATGAATCCGTATCTTGCACGCCGTAGATGCGCATCGAAATCGAACACCATCTACCTAATCGTAGTCGATACGAACATTTGTATCGCTCGATTCAATGCACGTGGTAGACCAACTGCTATTATTAGAGCTAATAAGAACACCGCATGCACTAACCTATACGGTAATATAATATATGCGGTAAGACACACTGAATATGGATAATTGTCACTAAACCGATATTATGTGGGTTTACGTTTTAGAAATACGTTTGCTTAGTGATTATTTTATCTGACTGAAGTAGCAAACGAGTATGCAGTCCACCTGATGGTAAGTGGTCACTACCGCCCATGGACATCTGTGATCAACTTCATACAGAACATGGGTTCCATCTGAAGTCAATCACAGATGCGTCGCTACTCCCGTGGACTAAGATGATCGCACCCTATAAAAGTGTGCCGGCAACCACACCCTTCCATCGAGACGCAAAAACGGCTTCACGCTAGAAATAGGTGTGGCGGTGGAACTTCTCCAGGCGTACTACAATGGTTCTACCACCGTTTGCATCATATGTAAGCAACATCATACAAAATGAGGGTTCTATCCGAAATCAATCACAGAGGCGTTGCTATGCCCGAGGGCTACGATGATCGCCTCATATAATAGTGAGCTGGCAACCGCACCTTTACAACGAAACGCAAAACACTTCACGCTAGGAAAACGTGTCACATACATGAAGTGTTCAAAATAAATTTGTGAAACATTTTAATTGCTTCATTGGACTTCATGGCCGTAGGGGAAAGTGAATTTAATGCGTATTGATATTTGACGGCCATACAAACAAAACAGCTTTCGTATTTTTATTGCGCACTCTAAAATTTTATTAAGCAGACATTGTGTCATAAAATCGTAAGAGTTCTTCGATAATTCCATGGCTGTAAAGTCGTGGAATTAGCATTGATATAGAGCGCTAATGTTTGCCTGGTTATCGTACGAATTGGAAGTACTGAACATTGTCTGCTTAGACTCTACACACCAACCTCTCAATCCCGATGGGTATGGTAAAAATTTACAGGGATACTATGTAAGACAATCATAGACGCGTTGATACTCCCGAGGACTAGGATTTTCGCGTAATCACACCCTTCCACCAAAGCGCAAGAACTTCTTCATGCTAGAAATAGGTGTAGCGGTGGTACCTTCCCGGTCGAACTAAACTGGTTCTGATACTTAGTAAAATGTTTCGATTGCTCAGGAACAAGATATCGACTTTTTGCATACCTTATCAAAAGATTTTTGATAAGGTATGCAAAAAGTTACTGTTAAAATTGTAGACAGTAGCTGTACTTAAATTTATATAAATATAGAACAAAGTAAAATTGCTTTAAAAGTTAATTTGTATTAGATTGTTGTGTGCATTGTCTTAACTGTAAGCACTTCAAGCTATTTCTCTAAAAATAAAAGACGCATTTTAAGGACATTTTAAGAAAAAAACTGACATAAAATAAACAAATTGACTTTAACGCGAATAATAAACATAAATAATGAAAACTAGTGCAAAATGGTAAAAGCCTACGAAGTTTTATGTTAGGGCGTAATGAAAATACATTGAAGTTACGCGTGCTAAAATATTATCAGAGTGCATTTATCATTTTCTCTGTAGGCCGTAGCTTCGTAAAATATATACGTGGGTGTGAATCCTTTTACTAAAATTCAAAACATTTGAAATATTATTCACTCATTCATCGCCCTTTTAAACTCATTGCTAGGTTTAGGCCTTCCCCAAAGCGTAGTTTTAGCAATTGTCATCGCGTCTAGCTTGTTGGTGACGCCATTAGGAAATTAGGCTATTTACGTTTCGAGTTTTAGAATTCTGGTTTTGGATTCCACGGAATCCTTTTAAAGGTATATTGCGTTGCGGAAGTAACTTCTGCCTTCAAAAAAAATGTTAGGTATGTACATTAAAAGTTCCTACACTACAAGCTCTATACAGCCAATCAACATCAGTAACCAAATTCATATAGTATTTCCTGGATTTTATTAATTGGTAATATACTACCTATCGTATATACCCGTATGTTACACTTTTAAACCAGAACATGGCCGAATAAATCCATTTAACTGTGAATAAATTAAAACACGAAATTAAAAGAAATATTTATTTTGCACACGCATTAGAAATGTGTGACTGTGGTTCTTGTGTAACCATAAAGGTTACTCCCCCCATTAAACAGTAGATAATATTTTGCATTAGCCACGAAAATCAGATTTTACATAAGTGACTTTAATTTAAACAAAATCTTCAATTGTTACAACAAATATAAAAGTTACACACATAATTTTATTCTTCATCAAAAACCACACGAATGCGACAAAAATCGTCATAGCCCCGTCTTATCTACACGAGAAATACGAAAAAAAGGGAAGCCACGTAAAATTACACATTTCCTCCCATTCGTACGGTACGATTGATTTTATCGAATGGATACGTTAATAACATTAGCTCGTTTGTTATCTTTATTGTGTTCCCTCGGTAAATACGGGATTATGTCCGTTCAATTGGAAGATGTAATTTTTCCTTTTTCTCCCCGCTTTTATCTACGTACTGCGCGCTCTGTGATGGATGACTCAGTTCTCTAATACATTTGGTGGAGCTCTGCTTCTTTTATTTCGATGTTATAATAGTGTTTCTATATTTTTGTTAAGTTTGGTTACTAGGTTGTTGGTTTAGGAATATAGGGTTTGGAATAGGACTACGGTACCCTCCGCTTGTCGTAAGAGGCGACTAAAAGAGGCTTCCGGGGTTGCGGGCGGAAAGAGTGGGAGCTCGAACCGTCCGGCCAAGCGACCCCGGGAAGGACGGCGGCATGTGTGGTTGCATGCTGCCGTAAAAACCAGTAGGTGCGGTGAGCAGTTCACGCCCACCAGGGAAGAGCCCGATGGGGCACACGCTGAGGACACCTGCGGCGGTTGATTGGAGTTCCCGGAGTCCTCTTCGCAGCGTCGAGGTCGGCCACCGGGGGGGTTTTAGTGCGGTAAGAATCCCACATAACCCGCGTTGCTCCCACGGCGTCGGGTCGTCCCACGGTATCGAGGGGGAAACCTTTTGAAGGTTTCCCCCTCGATAACAAAAAAAAAAAAAAAAAGGTGCGGAATATGTATAGTGCAAATATTTAACGCCTATTTGTATAAAGTTGATTAGGGATGTTCATGGGCGACGGAGACCTCTTACCATCAGGTGTACTGCATGCTCATTAGCTAGGTGCTTCATAGGTATAAATTATAAAAAAAAGATGAAACAGACGAAGTCCACACCTTTCCCGTTTTTTAACAGACTTCTACAAGGAGGTGATTGTCAATTTTGTTAGTATGTTTTTTATCAGTCGATATGTACGAGTACAATATCTACTAGTTCATGATAACAGTGGGCCAGCGTTTCGCGTCCATTACGATATTCTCTTTCCGATCCCCGGTGTAACGTACGCATTGGATTGAATTTGCCTGCTTCACATCCCTCGAGGCGTTATGCGGTTCGAGTAATGTGTATTCAATATGATATCTGTGCACGGTTTTTCAGTCACAGTTTTTTTCGTGGCTTCCTATACGCAAACTATATAACATTCTACGCCTGTCTAAACTTAGGGGTGATATATTATGAAGTCCTTTTGTAATTGATGTCTAATGTAATATTAGGTATACATATAAGAAATGAACGTACAGGTGAAATTTCATAAATCTAACTCTGATATGACTACTACGCTACTCTGCCAAGATAAAATCTATAAAGTTATTTATTTATACTTTCATTTTTTTCCAAACCACGCTATAGAATTATGTACCTATTGGCGACCACCTATCAATATCCCGTCTGCGCCTTTCTTAACTTTTTAGATCAGTAAATATCTACAAAACTCAGGATTAAAATAACAGTAACATCTGCGTGAGTACATTTGACGAAAAGTAACTTTTATTAATCCTCGTAGCTTTGTCTTTACGTGGAAGTCCCAATTAAATCATTTTGCAACTTTTCGAAATAAACAAAACAAAAATGTACCGAAGTAGCGTTGGGTTTGTGTAAATAAAAAAGTGTTTTACATACACATGAAAATGGTATTTTCTTTTATTACAGACTAGTTTACCTGGCGAACTTCGTTCCGCCTTAGAGTTAGAAATTGAAAATAATCAGCGTTTGTCCACTAAATTATACATGCATTATACATAAAAACTTTCCTCTTGAATCACTGTATCTATTAAAAAAAACTGCATTAAAATCCGTAGCGTAGTTTTTAAGAGCTAAGTATACACAGGGACAGATAGCGGGAAGCGATTTTGTTTTATACTATGTAGCGACTAATACATCAGATTTCTAAATTCATTTATGAAATTTGATTATACACTGAGAGAAGACTTGTGCCTAGCAGTGGGACAATAATGGGTAGTACCCCCTCCCCCCAAGTTGTACACCACCGAAATTACAATCGTTGTTCTGATGTTAGATAACGGCTTCAAAGATACATGCATCCATTAGTAATATTGAATTCGCGTTGAACTCATCGCGTCCACCAGTGTGACTTTTATTCCGGTGTAACTGAGCTGGGTAGTGAAACGGCACGAACATTTTCTGGGAAGCCTGTCATCCGCCCGTCCATTACGGTAAATCTAATTGCCAGAATGAATATGGCACTACCGTGTTTTTCGATAGATGCATTTCATTTTTTGTCTGTAACTTTTATTACCCATGTACAAATAAAAAAGAAGGCAAATGAAAAAAAGATATACAAAGAAAAAAGACAAACCCACTGAGTTTCTTGCCGGATTTTCTCAGTTGAGGTCGTGTTCCGATTCGGTGGTAGTGTAAAAAATGTTTATATGTAACTGACAATTTGTAAGCGCCCCCGAAGGCCTGTGCAAATAAAGACATTTAGTTTCATTTCATATTATGTACAATTTCGGATAAAAACTAAAATTGTTAATCCTTGTACCTAACTGGTATTTACGTATTACGTATAAATACTTTAAAACTATTGGAAATAAATTATACTAAAGGATAAAAAATGTAGCAAATTGGCTTTATGCGTGTGTAAAACAGTTTTACATAAACGACCCGCGTGGCGCAGACCATACCGGTCGACACGCAGTGGGTCCCGGGTTCAATTCCCGGCCAGACAGGTATCTGAATGATGAGTTTAGATTCTTGTTCTGGGTCTGGGTGTTTGTGTATCCATCTTTGTGTGTGTCCATGGCACCCACGACACAGGAGAAAATCCTACTGTGGGGCTATGAGTGTACAAAGTTCAAGTTTTTAAACATGAAAATCTAGTTTCTTTTATTACAGACTAGCTGTACCCGCGGCTCCGCCCGCGTTCATATGAATTTATCGCAAAGTTTTTTCCATTTCACCCCCTTAGGGGTTGAATTTCATAAAATCCCTTCTTAGTGAGCACTTACGTCCTTAAAAGAACCCGCATGCAAAATTTGAAACTCCTAGCACTTGTAGTTTCTGATATTTCGTGATGAGTGAGTGACCTTTCGCTTTTAGATATATAGAGTAGCATGTCAGATTTCTAACTTCATTTATGAAGTTTATTTAACACTTCCGACATTACCATCCTTGTTCTGATGTTAGATACCGGCTTCAAAGATAGATGCATTCATTAGTCATATTGAATTCGCGTTGAATTCACTTTGTCAAACAGTGTGAAGCAGTACCGTTCACTCATCAACCCATTATTGGCTCACTGCTGGGCACGGGTCTTCTCTCAGAATGAGTGAGTTTAGGCCATAGTCCACCGCGGTGGCCAAGTGGGAATTGGTGGACTTTACTCACCTCCGAGAACTTTTTTTTTAAAGAACTCTCGAGTGTGTAGGTTTCCTCACGATGTTTTCCTTCACCAAGCAGTACCGTTCATTTCGATACAAGTAGGTACACTTCTTGATGTATGATGTATTGCCTGTTCGTTTGTATGATTTTGTATGAATATTAAAAATGCTGTAAGTCTTTTTACCAGTAGGTGAGTGCCATACATTTAGAACGCCTTAACCGGAATATTCAATTTTAGGCGCCCTTTTTAAACATCTTATGTAATCAAAATTATATTATATTTTCTATAGTGAACAACTTTAAAATATGCATTTTATTTTCATTTTATTTCAAAAAGTGGTTATACCTTTGTTTTGTCTTTTTATATCAGTGCGTTTCAATATAAAGTGAATACTGAACTAAATTACTTCATTTGTTGTCTTTACGTGTGTATCCATCCACCCATCAGCCCTTTCATGTCCATTGCTGGACATAGGCCTCACATGAATGCCGCCACTCCAACCGGTCCTGTGCCCTCTGAATCCAATGGTTTCCCGCTGTCTTCTTCAAGTCATCGGAATCCCCTGGTAGGGGGCCATCTGTACTCCTTTTGTCTAATATATTGCCTTTATATGTGTATATCAGTACAAAATGCGTAAAAAGAGGAGTGTTGGTCTAACAGACTGAATTTTAACTTGTTTCTGTGAGAATACGGTGGGAATATAATATGGTGTTGAACAATTAAAAACTGCTGCATGATCGCTCCCTACAGAAGAAGCGATCCGCTCTTGACCTGTTTTGACGAGTATCATTGAATTTATAGAAAGGATTTTTTATTTATAATGATCTTGTCTGCTATTTCATCCGTTTTCTTGTGTATAGGTTTTTTATTATTTTTCACTTTATATCTATATAATCATAGCATATAATTGCGATGTTTTTAACAACCTGAATTCTACCACAATTTAACTTAATCTAGCCACATAAATTTAATTACGCAATTTTCAGATATTCGTCAATTTCTTTACACATTAAAAATGAAAATAAAGAATACATATCATATAATAAAAACAGTTTATTTATTTAATTAAAAGAAGATAAATTGTTGATTCGCATATTAAGAGGAAAATATTTAATTTAAATTCAAAAAATACATGTATATCAAATTAATTATGAACTATAGAATTAATGAATGTAATATTTTATTTATTTATTTGATTTATGGGGGCAGTATTCATAAATAATATTATTCGGAAATTAAATAAGGTAACAAATCTGTTTACAATACCGGTTCCTTTAATTATTTGTCATTAAGCACTCGACAGTGAATTGGGCCGTTTCTGTGCAATTAATTTTATTGGGAGTTGTAAGCGAAGGATTTTGTTTAAGACTCTCCTCTCATTAATCTCGAGTAACAGGAAGAGAATCGAGGAATAAATATGAATAAATTGTATTATATTGCACTCCATGCAGACCAACTATAAAATTTTCAAAATACTTTTTTTACAAAAAAATATTATTATTTTATTTCTTCGAAATGATTTGCATCTTGTAAAATCATAAAAATATAAATATGTAGGTTAGTGAGTATCTGTAAGTACGTGTCTATTGTCTGATGATTTTTCATATTTTCATTCACTTATATAATAAAATAAATATAAATATATTCACTTATATAATAACTTATATTATAGAAATAAATAATGCTTTTAAAGAAAAAATAGGACTAGAAGTTTGTAAGTTTGTAGGTTACTATATTCTCCTTTATTTAATTTTTTGTCTTTTTTAACTCCCATCACAAAAAGAGGGGTGTTATAAGTTTGATCGCTATATCTGTCTGTCTGTATTTACCAAGCTCATAAACGGGTGAACCGTATTTCATACGACTTTTGGTGATATTTTTTATCATATATCGCTTAGTCGCTCGCGATGAGAAAAGGCTAAGCAACTTATTCATTAAAGGAATCAATTTCGTTTAATCTGTCGTTTCGCGAGGGTTGAGCTTCAGTTTTTGAAATTTAATAATTTATTGCTACCGTTTTCCAGATGTTTGTGGACTTAGGAAAACTTAATCGGAACTTACAACTTAGTGAGTTGTTGATTAGGAATTTGTATTATTTTAATGGTTTATGTTTTTTGTTTAACTAAAATGTATTTTACGGGTTTTTTAGATGTTTGTTTTATTCAATGTATACATAGCGGTTTTTGGCTCCATTTTCAATCAAAGTTGAATAATATATATAAGAAAGTTAAAGGAAATTTGGGTAGGTACTTGTTTTTGTGAAAGCTTTCATAAAGCAAACTAAGTATAAGGTTAGAATGTGTTTATGTTTAAATGGCAAAGTTTCAGTAATTATTTATGTAATTCTACAATTATAAAGCTAAGTAAGGTCAGTATCTATTGCTTGTTACATGAGATTATGAGATTTGAGACGCAAACCGCATCAGGGTTAAACTATTTATGAACTAAGTATATTATCTAGGCTGACCTTTATGCTATTAGCTACATAATCTTATTAATATTATAAGAAGTATGTGATGATGTATGTGGGTTTGTCACTTTTTCATACAAATACCTACTGTTAGTTCAGATGTCGTTGAAATTTGGCACTCAGAAAATTTAGTGACCCAGACTTATTGAAAATGTACTTATTACCGTGGTATACGTAATCGAAGTGGGCAAAGTCCCGATTATTCCCGATACCACCTACCTCTTGTTGTGTTAATATTGTGTTATTTGCTACTAATGCGGTAAACAAGAAATAGCCGTGGCACCGCCGCTTAGGCTATGTCCCCAGTAGGATTATATGTGGTAGATTCTATAATTTTAAAATAGACGTAAAATTCTGCAATTTACATTTAAAAATGACATTTGCAAGTGCAAATTCTAATTCTTCTGATGCCATTACCACAAAAAACTAAATTTCGCAAAAATGTACTGTTGTTTCAGCATCTTGGTGGTGTAATGAAACAACGAAAGTTGGCATTAAAATAATATATCTGTCTGTGGAAATCATAGTAGAAAGTAGTATTAATTGCTGTACATTTTATTGTTCAAATAACACTATGTCGTGACTGGGCATTGCTTAAGCGTGGAACATGATATCTGAAGGTACTTAGAATGTAGCTTATATCGAGGTAAAAGTATTTCTTTTCTCTTTCGAAATAGTACTAAGTATTTTTTTTTCTTTTGAAAGTATGTTATCCCTGTTAGTGTGGTATATGTTACATAGTATTTGTATATGTAATAACTGGTTTATATCGGTTATTTATTTTTTATGAAATATAAGAAAAGCGGCTAAATGCGTGTCAGACTCGAAAATTAAGGGTTGCGTATTATTATTTTGAAAAAACCTCAAAAAACTACGTTCGGTGTATGGGAGCCCCCAAAAATGTTTATTTTATTCTGTTTTTAACACCTGTTCTTATAGCACAACAGAAATATGTCATTTGTGAATATTTCAAAGTCCTAGCCATCACGGTTCATAAGATACAGTCTGGTGACAGACAGACGGACAGCCGGACAAAACGGATAGTGGACTCTTAGTAATAGGGTTTCTTTTTTACCTTTTGGGTACGAAAACCTGAAAACGTAACAATTATAATGATTCATTACTGATGTAATTTTGATTGCAAATGGCGTGTTTAATAACATGATAGGATAGAATAATTTTGAGTCAATAACACATATTTTAATTAGTATCAAATACGTTTTAAAACAAATAATGTCATAATTATAAAACTGCATATTCATAGCCAATGTTAATTCAATGTTTATGACTTTATAACATTAACATACTTGTTAAATTGGATTATAATATACTTGGTTTCAAATAGCTTTTATTTGAATTGCTTCAGACTTTGTTTTTTGAACTGATAATAATAACATCTCTCGTCAACCCATTATTGTCCCACTGCTGGGCACGGGTCTTCTCTCAGAATGAGAGAGTTTAGGCCATAGTCCACCGCGCTGGCCAAGTGCGAATTGGTGGACAATAATAAGATAATAATTAATATCTAAGGTTAGGATAAACCCTACTTTTTGGCTGAACTATCCTACATTACTAAGTGTGTGCAATTCACACAAGTCTGAACTAAGACGTAATAATAATAATTTCGCATATAGCAAACTTGACCTCTAATTACACGCCACACAGTAAAAATCTTACCATGATTCGGAAAGAAAGAGATACAGCACCATCTATTGAACAAACATATTCTTAATGCATTTTCATTTCATCAAGTTTTAAATCACAACGATTCTAAAGAAGTTTCACTTCCGAAGTATTTTGCCCCAACCAAGCCAAAAGTCGAGGTGTTGGTGAATATTCACTGATCAATCCCGCTACATAGGTTTTTTTTATCTGACTGAAGTAGCAAACGAACATGCAGTCCACCTGATGGTAAGTGGCCACTGCCACCTATGGACATCTGTAAACAACTTCATACAGAACATGGGTTCCATCTGAAGTCAATAACAGATGCGTTACTACTCCCGAGTACTATGATGGTCGCCTCATGTGAAAGTGTGCCGGCAACCACACTCTTCTATCGCAACGCAAGAAATGTTTCACGCTAGAAATAGGTGTGGCGGTGGAACTTCCCCGTTTGTACTACACTGGTTCTACTACCTTGAAAACATTCATTTACTGGCACCTTTGTGATCCCCTTATAACTCGTTGAAATGAATCACATGAGCCCATGCCGAGGCCTTAATTACTCACAGAAGAATCGTAGGCAAAACGATTATACGCCCTGTAGTTCCGGGATCAGAATAGGGCTACGGCATCCCCTGCCTGTCGTAAGAGGCGACTAAAAGGGGCTTCTGGTGTTGCACACGGTCAGGCAATCCCGGGTAGGACGGCGGTATGTGTGGTCGCATACCGTCGTAAAGACTACGGACGAAGACGGAGCTGTGGGCCCAGCCGCCCATCTGGGAGGAGCCCGGTGGGGCAACGCGCTCGGAGGATTTCGGTTGAAGTCGTTTCGAGATCCCGGAGTCCTCCTTTTCAGCGCCGAGGACGGCCACCGGGGGGGGGGGGGTTAGTGCGGTAAAAATCCCACGTAACCCTGCGTCGCTTACACGGCGTCGGGTACCTATTGAAGGTTTCCCCCTCGAAAACAAAAAAAAAAACGATTATAAGATCGACGACAAATAGAGTAAAGAATCCAGCAGTGACCACAGTATCTCACACATAGAGGAGATTTGACATTCTATTATTAAAAAAGAAAAAAACGAACAGATAAGAAAATATCGTTAAATGTTCAGTTCAATTGCAAATTTGTAGCAACATTTTAGCCGCCACCAATTTGCAGTTGCCACACCTCAAGCACGATTTCTTTCTCCATTCTGTTTTATTCTAAACGTTACTCGGGTAATGGAGGTTCGATTATAAGATCGACGACAAATAGAGTAAAGAATCCGGCAGTGACCACAGATCTCACACATAGAGGAGATTTCACATTCAATTATTAAATAATAAGGTAAAAACGAACAGATAAGAAAATACAGTTAAATGTTCAGTTCAATAGCAAATTTGTAGCAACATTTTAGCCGCCACCAATTTGCAGTTGCAACACCTCAAGCACGATTTCTTTCCCCATTCTGTTTTATTCTAAACGTTACTCGGGTAATGGCGGTTTTATATATCCTTTCCTTTAATGAAATCAGACTCCGAAGTGTTTCGTTCGAACCTGGCAAAATATTACAAATCATCCATCCATCCATCCATCCAACAGCCCTGTGAGGTCCACTGCTGAACATAGGCTTCCGCTAAATGACGCCACTTTATCCGGTCCTGTGCCTTCTGAATCTAACGGTTTCCCGCTGTCATCTTCAGGTCATTGGTCCCCCTGGTGGGGGGAGAGACTTGTGCTTCTTCTGCCTAAACAAATAATTATTGTTATATTACAAATAATTATTACAAATTCACTTGTATACACAATTTATGTCTCTGCTTAATATTACGAATGCGACATTCAGTTTTTTCTTTCACGCAAAAACTACCAGATTTTGCTGAAAGTTAACAAATGGTTTATGAGACATTCATTACTGTGGTAGACAACACCGAAACGGGCAGAGTCGTGGGAATAACCTAGTTAGAAATAGTTGGTGATTCGACACTCTTAAGTAGCAGATCTGAAATAAAAGTAATAAAAAAAACGAGCAGCACTCGGGGACTGCCGTGGTAAAGCTGTTGCATAGCATTTTTTGTGAACTAAAGTAATAAAATTATTTATTTATGCCGTATTTTTTCTTTTAAAAATTAATTCAAGTTTTTTTCTTTGATACTACATACTTTCTCACAAAATGCTGCTTACATATTCGTCCGATTTCTGAGCAGCTAGTCTCGATCCGTGCGAGCTTCGTACTGTCGTACCATATACATACACGTTAAGCGAACGCTCGGCCGCGAGACATGGTAGGCGGAGTGCGGGTTAGGTTTTATCGTTACGGAATTTCTTGATTCGATCGCCGCGCTCAAAGCCCGTTATAAAAGCAATATCTTCAAAACTTAAAATTGCAACGCAAATTAAATGATACTATTAAATTTGCACAAATGCATTTATATTGATATTTTGTACTCAGTGTAATTATTAAGTAGTAAGTATTTATTATTAATTAGTTTTTGTTAATAAGCTCGGTGCTTTCACCGAGCTTATTAACAAAAACTCATTATTACCACGTCATTTATTTCCTTTGATACTAAATTGGAATACCTAAATTATTGTAGACATTTTTACTTAAGGTAGAAATTACTCGTACAAAAACATTTAAACACAGCGGATATCAAGCAAAAATAACGTTTTACCTTAATCAAACTTTGCAGATCTACCTTTACGTTTCCATATAGCTAGACTAGATTGCACACGAAGCAACATTTACCTATTGTAAACTATATGAATACATTAAAGCTAAGCGTAACTTACTCGATCAGATATGGTAAGGGGGATTACCGAGCTGCCTTTGTCTCAGTAAATTGAAAACTGCTCGATATACGAAATGTTGTTTTGAATAGAAGCTAGCGCTCTATACATTTACAATGCTTGTATGTCTTAAATCTGTTCGAGTTTCCTTGTGAAGGTTTATATTCAAATCTGTATAATACGTGAAGCAAAAATTTGTGATCCGTTTTTAAGATACGAGTACTTGCTGCAGACGGAGGGGTATAAAATTACGCACGGTTATAGTTGATGTAGAGGAGGATTACGCAATGCTAATATTTTTTTCAAATAATACATAAAACATATATAAAATCAACTAAAAACACATCACACACACAATGCTGCAATTGACACAAACACATACATAATAAACGAAATAGAACATTCAATGTCTTATTATGAAACTATATAACGTCAAAAATGTCTGATGTCTTTGTCAAATACCCGCTTTTGCTTTTAAATGTAGCTTAGTTAATTAAACCTCTTTTTACCTTTAACGGGTGTGTTCAACTTCACTAACACAACTTCAATAACTTGAAATATGTTCGTAATGAATTATTACAATTTATTTGAATTTCAGAAATATTCGAGCTACTTTGGACAATATGAAGTTTAGTTTTTTAATTTAAATTACGGTCGAATTTAGACCGTTGCGACTGAAGACTAGTTATAGTAATATTATAAATGCGAAAGTTAGTACGGGTGTTTGTTTGTTACTCTCTCACACAATAACTACCGGTCGGATTTCGCAGAAATAGGCTCACACAGAGATCTTAAGCCAAGTCAATAGCTTTGTGTGTGAGATAACTTATGCCGTGACCAAAACTATTAAAGCACTATGAATTACCAAGTATTAGTGTTAATGTAGCTGATAGCCGAGCCGTGTGGTATAGGTCTTGATTTTGTATTCCTTTTTTCCCTGAATGTTATAGGAATATGAGAATATAGGAGGTACTAAGGAAAATCCGTAGGAGAACGAAGGTTACCGACATAGCTCTCAAAATTAGTAAGCTGAAGTGACAGTGGGCCGGCCACATCGTTCGTAGGACAACCGATGGGGTAGAAGATACCTCGAATGGAGACTACTTTTAATTTTAATATCTTACCCCTTAATACCTATTGTTTTGCTCCACGTCACTCTTACCATGCATTTTAGTGAATAAGTTATTAGTCGAAACCTTACTGATATGTACCCTAATTTTAGAACCAATCTATAAGTATTAATTATATATAAGTATACTATAAGTATATTGCATGTTTCCAAACAAAAATAAATAAATAAGTAAGTGGTCTATCAACTTCATACAGAACATGGCTACTCCCGAGGACTATGATGGTCGCCTCATATAAAAGTATGCCGGTAACCACACCCTTCCACCGAAACGCAAAAATGCTTCACGTTAGAAATAGGTGTGGCGGTGGTACTTCCCCGGTCGAACACTTTCTACCACCTTTAAAACACCTATTCCAACTTAATCCACTGGGGAAGTAAGACAGCTCTGGTTAACCCCTAACACTCTCATCTTATCTAGGGTAAAACACAGGTGTCCATTGGCGGCAGTGACCACTTACCATAAAGACTACATGCTCGTCTGCTACTTCTGTAACGTTAAAACAGTTATCTTTTGAAAAGATAATCCTCTCTATTGTACTTCGGATTAAAGATGGTTCTGTGGGTACACAATGTATAACATATTGCACCGTTGCGCCGAATATTTCCTAAAGAATGGTTTTTTAATTTCTCAAATGGACGAAACGGCATGGATTTTTCATTTTTGGCGGGCGAATTCGCGTTTTGTTGAACACTAGTACTTTTTGGTTTTGTTATAAAGAATGAAAGTATAGGGAATGTTTAGATCGTAACTGGTCCACAAAGTAAAGCAAAGCCATGCGCGAAGGCAGTTACGAACTAACTAGCTACAAAACCTATTCCTAAAATTTAACCGTTTTGTAGATTAAGGACAGACTGAATTTAGCTTATAAGACTCTGGTTGCGTTCTTTTGGAGATCCCGGAGTCCTTTCTGCAGCGCCGAGGACAGCCCCCGGGGAGGTGCCCCGGCGCTGGAGATGCTTAATGTGATAAAAATCTGAGATAATCAGACGTCGCTCCCACGGCTCTAGTTCATAGTTGTTTTCAACCCATTATTGTCCCACTGCTGGGCACGGGTCTTCTCTCGGAATGAGAGAGTTTAGGCCGTAGTCCACCGCGCTGGCCAAGTGCGAATTGGTGGACAATTTTCATAGTTCATAGTTAGTCCATAATTATTGAAGGTTTCCCCCTCAAAAACAAAAAAAATGCAAATACCCACTTAAGTCAGTGGGTATTTGCATATAGACAAAGAGGGGTCGAGCTCTTAGCCGGTGAGATTTAGAAGGCCGGGTCGATAGTGGTATTTAAACACAAAAAAATCATGGTGGTGCCAACCTATTATTGTCGCACTGCTGAGCACGGGTCTTCTTTCAGAATTAGAGAGTTTAAGGCCATAGTCAACCGCGCTGGCCAAGTGCTTATTGGTGGACTTCACACACCTCCGAGAACTTAATTTTTTAAGAACTCTCGGGTGTATAGGTTTCACCGAAAAGCAGTGATTATTTATTTCTAATACGCATATAATTAAGAAAAATCTGAGGTGCGTACCTGTGTTTGAACCTCGGACCTCCCGATCGAGAGAGCAAGTTTCAACCATTAGGCTATCACTGCTCTAATTCATCTAAAAATATTCATATTACCTACTAAACACAAAGCTTTGTTTGTATGCCATTTCAAGATGGAGTCGGCAACTGATTCACTGATAGCTTTGAAGACGTCAGTATATTGTTTTGGGGTAGTTTGCAGTCAAACAATGCCCGTATCTATTAGTCTAAGAGTCGATGTCTGTCTCAAGTTATTGTATAAAATATGGCCCCAAAATTTATATTAAAGAAAACGCAAGGCGGATTCGCGCACGAATGGTCCCGTAACATTGTCGAAAAACGTCAAAATAATTGCGTTTGTTGTATGGGAGCTCCCTTAAATATTTATTATATTCTGTTTTTAGTATTTGTTGTTGTTATATAAAGAAGAGGCAACAGAAATACGTCATGTGTGAAAATTTCAACTGTCTAAGTGTAGCGAGTCAGCGGATACTGGATGGGTACAGACAGACAAACGTACAGTAGAACATTGGTAATACAGTCCCGTTTGTACACTTTGGCTACGGAATCCCAAAAAACGTCATTATAAATCAATCCAAAATTCTTCAAAGTTAATTAAATGTCTTTGTTAATTATTTTAAAGATGGTAATAATACGCAATTATTTTTATTATAATTTGACTTCATGATATATTTATTATAGTCAACGAAATTGTTTAATTCAATTTAATGTTTCAAGGTTGTTCATATACTTACTTTAATGCGATGATTAGTTTAATAAAAAATGATAAGACTATCTAGAAAAGCAGATATACCTTCCCTTAGTACGCTCCACTATATGAGAAAGGTAATTAAAATGGCTGTTGTGTTTCTAAATACCTATTCTAAATCGATTTTTGTGTGGAAAACTCTTAGAAATTAACATAATATGACCAGAGTTTCTAGATATTTAAAATTTCCTCACACGAACACACTCACAACAAAAACAACCATTTAATTGTAATCTTTTTCAATATTCTCTTCGATTCGAAATTAGTTTTTGTTATCCAAGTCAATTTACATGGAAATTCGATTCAGAATCGTGGAAATGATCGCGAACTTTATTCGATATTGAAACAGCTCTTTGACCTTTTTTAATTAAAGGACCTAATATGAATGTTTAGAGGTCGGGCTACGATTTATTGATGATGATAAGTGGCGTAAGTAATTTTAAGTACACGTAATTATATATATTCTTTAATTCATGGGTACTTTGACGGATCCCAAATAAATACATAATTTGTACGTTAATCTCGTCTGAAATAATGTTGATTAATGTGATTTGAATTTCTGATGTTGGATTAGATAAAACATTTGAAATATCATTTAAACTCAGTACATAATCATTACCCAAAACGGTTTAACTAAAATCGCGTTCATACTAAAACTATTAACTTTAAACACTAAGCTATAGATAGTTGTATCACGTTTACGTATTTAACAGTATTGTCTATTTTAAAACTAGTACAACTATTTAGGAAGTCCAATTAAGAGTGGCAAGTGAAACAACGGCTCTTTGTATCCGAAGGCGAAACTGGTGCCATTCAGTTTCGAAATTTAGAAGGTATTGCTAATCAGATCAGGCACGAGAAGCGTAAATGGCCACAATGGTTCACGTTTTAATTTGTGCATCTTTGTATAAAAGAGTCAGTATTCTCCCCAAATTATTGAAACAGCGTAAAAAATACTTAATTATAATTATAAATACGATAGTTTGTGACGATGTATGTTTGTCTGAAACTTGACACAAACGTAATTTCAACCTAGATTAACACATAAGATAGGTATTAGGTGACGCAGGTAAGGCTGCGGGTATAACCTATATTAATATATATATACGACAATACTACATTAGATACAGGACCAATTGAGTCGACTTATGATTGAAGTTGAAAGATTATTTTGTTTCATAAGCAATTCTTTGTTTCTTTTCAGATATATGAAACGCCAGAGGCAACACGTCCGAAGAAATGGTCATCGAAGCTAAAATTGAATACCTCAGGAAGCACAAAATCATCAGAGAAGTCGCCGGAGAGTCCATACATGTATGGCACTATCGGTCCTGGGGGATCATCCTTGTCTAAATCAATGAAGTATGCTGAGACTTGGCTTTACGGGTCCGTGCGGACCCAAACACCACCTATCAGGCCCAGTGTATTCTCAGCGTACCCTGAAGTACCTGGGCCTGTTCTAATAAGCACTCCTCAAAAACCAACACCACACAACTACGCTGTTATATTATGTTCCTGTCCTGAGTATCTAAACGGTACAAAGAAAACCAGCTCTACCAAAGTCAGTATATGTAAGAAATGTAAAGGATCTCGATTACCGTTAACAATAGCTGAAAGTCCACGGCTGCTAGTCGGTGGTACGGTTAGAGGTCCACAAGTTAGTCGTGATGCTGGTTTATTAAGAGCTGGTACTGTCCGCGTCCAAAGTTCTAAGGCGAGACCAACAATACTCAAACCAAATGGAGAAGCAGACCCATATGATTTGATGCGCAGGAGTAGATTAGCTCCACCACATGAAACTCGTATCGGAAGCCAGTTCTCTACTACTAGGTCTCGTGCTAAAAGTATCAGTCCTTGTAGAGTGAAAACTAAAAAAGCGAGTCCAGAAACCCTCCGTAAGAATCGCAGTAAGTCAGTTAGCCGTGTTAATGAACTATGGGTAGATGAAGAAGCATCACCAAGTACTCCAACAGATTCTAAAAAATCTATACTTTCCTGCGACATTAACCCATATGACTTAGTGAAGTCAAGTGGCAATTCGAAGTCGATGGTAGAGATTGAATTCGATGACGACTATGGCGATGTATTGCAAGAATCTCTTAAAAATAGTAGTAGGCAAAAAAATAAAGCCTCGCCTGATTGTAACGTAAAAGCAATAGGCGGGCAAAGAATAAGAGTGTCAAATGAATCTAATAAATGTAGTGGAGAGGAGGCTTCGGCTTACGATCCTGTGAACTATGATCTCAAGAATTATGATTTTAAATCTCATGACATGTCTTCCGCTTTGTCTTTACCAAACATTAAAAATGAAAGTAAAAAGATGATATCTTTAAGTAAGCATAATAATAAAAAAGTAATCAACATATCCACCTCAAATCGTACAAAACAAAAGAGTGTTTCACCTAAACGACCACCGAGAAGAATAAGAAATATGAAGACAGATGATGATAGTGAAAGTGATAATCAAAAATTTTCTGATAGAACTTTTAACAGAAAAACTGTAAATGAAACTTCGCGTTCCAAATACAAAAATCAAAACACAGACACTATCAAATCTATTTTGAAGAAACCAAGAGCCTATGATTTGAGCGAAGTAGATGTTAAAGTCGAAACTTCAGAAGATTCTTCAGAGAGAAAACGAATTCACTCTTCTCAATTTTATCTTCCGAAACCAAAGGATAAAGGCATGATTTCTTCTCAAAATATTTTACATCGAAAGCGTGTACAGTTTCTCGTGGAAAAGGAAGAAGAGACCACCGAGATTTATACAGCTGAGCTCAATCTTCAAGATACAGTTATTTGCGAACCTCCTCATATTATAACTACAGAAGTCGAGGAAGATGTGATCGCTGAAGGAGATATTGTAAGTAACAGCTTGAATGAATCCTCTGAAATTAATACAACGGACGTTGAAGAGATTCCAAATGTTCCTGAATTTGAAGAAAAAAATCTATTACAAGACGAATCTCGATTTGAGTTTGTTCCCCAAGAAAATCCTGTTACTTACACGAGCAACAACTCAAATGAAGTTAAAATTGAAAATAAACCGAGCAATATTGAAGGTAAAGTTTATTTATTGTTATTAATTTTTACTTATTTTTCAACATTTTGTTTTTTTTTTTATTTAATACCTATTTTTTCTCTAACTTTTCAGATAATAGTATACCAAAAATACCGATTCTTCGAAGATCAGAATCTGAGCGACTAACTTCAACTATTTCTATTTCCCCTCCAAAATTTTTAGATACTATGGCACTACGTTCTAAAAGCAAACATGGACACACAAGTCAAGTATTTCTTGAATCTGTTACTGAAACAGATTTAAGTAACCGAATTAAAGTTGAGAATGAGCAAAAACACAAACCAGAGGAAATTGAAGCGGCGATATATAACAATGATATAGATTCAGGAAATCTTAGCGATAGCAGTGAAATAACCAGAACAGTATTAAAAAACTTAAGATGTGGTATTATAGAATCGCCTGAACCCCCACCAAGACATAAATCAAAAGACCGGACAAAATCTAAGAAGCACAATTATGTTAAAACACGGTTTGTCCGAAACAATTCTTCGAGCTCAACAAGTGATGAGTGGTCAGATGCAAATGATGGAGAACAGAAAACTATATTGCGAGTGAAACAAATTGATTCCGATGATACAGATGAACCGAAGGTTCGACATAACACATTAAAGAGCATGGAAAATGAGCCAAGAAAAACTTCAATACAAATAAACGGCAATGACTGCTACTCAACAATGAATGTAAGCAGTGACATACCTATATATCTGTCTTCAGTTGTAGTTAACGACGATTTTGGAAATACGTGTAACACATATCAAACTGGAACAACGGTAACTATTAGCGTGGGAAATCCACAAAATGAGGTGAAAAAATCGAAAAGTCAAATCTACATAGGTGCCACTTTTCCGGAAGTAGTGCATAGAAAAGAAGAAGCAAACACTTATGAAGATTATTACAGCGATGGTACAACATTGACGAATTCATTCAAAGATAAAATTTCCGCTGATATGTCTGCTATATTGGGTGATCCAGTGGAAGCTGTGAAAAGAAATTTGATTCCACACGTTTGTGGTAAAAAATATGAAAAGGTTCTATTAGAAAATAGTACCGGCACCGAAAGCAGTAATTCGTCTGATAGACAAAAGGAAGAAGCTGATGGAAATTTTGTGACTAAACTTTTTAATGATCCTTTCTTTGGACATTTAGCGGAAGGCCTTGACAAAGGTCTTGTCAAGAAACTAATAGAAAATTCACTTATAAAATTACAAGAAACAAAAAATCAGGAAGGTGCCGAAAACAGTAAATTAACAATAGAAAAACTTATAGAAAGTTCATTGAAGAGTATGAAAGAAGGAGTATCAAAAAATGTTAATAATATAAATGGTATTCAAAGTAATGAGGGTAATAAAGAAGCTGTTGTCAACGTCACTGCTTGTCCAGAAAATGACGACAATGGCTGCTCTGCTCCCTATGAAAGTATGGAGTACGAGAGCGGTGCAACGGGTGTGTTCTCAGATCTGGAACCAATGTCCGACTGTTATAATGCATCAGCGAGTGAGTTATCTACAGAAGACGACACAAATTCAACACGGTCGAAATTTTACCAAATGCTGGTGGATGCTGCCATTTGTGATATCGAAACAGCAAACAATACAGATGATGATCATCATTATGAATCGATTCGACTTAACAGTGATCCTATATATGAAGAGATAGGAGACATGCCACCGCCTTTACCGGTCAATCCTCCGCCCAACTCTCTGCTGTTACTTGACGATGAAAGACGCAGTGGATCTCGTTCAATATTTGAAGGTGCATCGAAGTACGATATTCTATCCTACTTAGTGGATGCAAAAGAACGAGGTATTGATGATGAAGAAACATATATTACTAACTACGCCAATGATAGCGAGTCATCGGCAATTTTGAATGAGTCCAAAGAAAAGAATAATACAGAAAATCCTAAAACTCTTTTAAGCAGCAACACGAGTCAATTGTCTCATACGTCCGATTCCAGCGAAGACAATTCTTTGATAATTAATAATGACAGCATAGAAAAAACGATCCTAAGTAAAAAGACTTCAGCAGAAATAGAAAGGAACGATTCAGGTGTAGGCTCAGAAACCAGCAAGTCGTCGAGGAGTAGGCTTCAAGGCAAAATATCTCCTTGCAGTACAATCACTGATAAAGATACACCAATCCATCTTTGTGAAGATTGTGATTCTGCAGTTGAAACACAAGTGACAGAACAAGGTAACAAGAGTAACAATTTTGTGTAATGTACTTAGAATTTACTTAATTTAGTAAATTAAAATATATTTAATAATTAATTTCACAGGTTCAATTTATGCCCCGCTTGTATGTCGCAAATGTGCTAAGAAGAGGGCTGAAAGAAAGGAAATAATCACTGAAATTGTGGAAACTGAAGAGAAATATGGTCGTGACTTGCAAATTATTCTTGAAGAATTCTATAAACCTATGTTAGTAGCAGGTCTTCTAACTCAAGAACAACTTAGCGCTATATTTCTGAATGTTGAAGAGCTCATAGATAATAATCAAGTTCTTTCGGAAAAACTAAGGGATGCACTTGAAATTGCCGTAGAACAAGGAGATGAGGTAAATATTATACTTGAAATACTAGCATTAAAAAAAACACTAAAAATCTTATCTACGATGAAGTTACTTTAGTCTGTTAATTTCTAATATATGTATATTTCTTGTTTAAGATTTAATACTAGTAAAATGTGATTATTAAATTCATAAATAACGGAGGACTTTCAATTTTCCTTTCGTTCAAAATCTTTATTTATTGAAATGCAATGTTTTTGTTTTTCAGGACTTACTAACGGTCAACGTTGGCAAGATCCTTTTGGAGTGTTCAGGTATGCTGACAGCGTTCCAATCGTACTGTGTTAAGCAAGCTGGTGCTGCACTTCTTCTAGCGGGTCTCGAGAAGGAAAAGGAATTGCTCAGAATATTCTTACGTGTGTCCCAAATGGAAAACACTGTTTTGAGACGGATGAATCTAAATTCGTTCCTAATGGTAAGTTATTTCTGCTTATAAAATAATATTATATGCTTAAAGAGGACAGTATATTTTAACATCGCGAATGATATACCCTGCTGTATATATGAGTTCCCGATAATTATCCCGAGATAAATAAAGTTTACGAAGTCGAAATAATTTAGCATTGTTATTAATTAAAAAAAAGAACAAAAAAAATTCTACTATTTATTTGTAATGATTTCAGGTACCTGTCCAACGTGTGACAAAATATCCGCTTCTTCTTTCTCGTCTATACCGAGCGACGGCGTCATGTGCGACAGAGAGGGAAGATGTTAAAGGAGCACAGCGATGTGTGGAGTCCCGACTCGAAGAAATCAATGCTGCGGCTGCAGCAGCGGCGGCGGCAGCCAGAGATGTACCTCTGTGGCGAAGACTTGCGGCAGCACGAAGAACTGCCCATGATCTTCATGTTGCTGACATACGGTTGAGGAAAATGGCCGTCGACGTCTTAGATTGGAATCACGATGACGCCAGGTGGACTCATTTTCAACTTAAACATTAAATCTCCAGTAAAACTTTGCCACAAAATATTCTGGTAATGAAATGCCTAATTACCAAACTTTTGCTACCCTTTGTATACTCGTTATCAGTAAATTACAACGTGGATTTTCATAAACTTTGGACATAATTCACATTATAATTGCAGTAGCACAACAACAAAAATTTTACGAGGTATCTGATACCAATTTAGAATCAAGATTTAATTTTATCATAGCAAATATGTTCGCTTAGTTGTTTTAGACTTTTGCCTTATTTTTGGTGTTTAATCTCGTTTCATTGTTACGGTTGGTTATTATAAATTTATTGTTATTTATTCTGTTATCTTTTGTATTACGTCCCAAAAATATTAAACAGATATACGCCAGAATAATTAGAATGAAGTTTAATTAAATAAACATTTTAGTTTGATCCCTTGACATTTTATGGTTCTTTTTTAAGGACTATTTGATCTTGATAATGATAGACGCAGATAATAATAAGCGTATTTACCTATCTAAGGTTTGCAATGGAGGGCAAGCTGCTCTTCACGCAGCCAAACGACAACAACTGGCGGAAGGGACGCACCATCAAGCTGATGCCCATCAACGCCCTTTTGGTTACTAATGGAAAGGTGAGTTTGTATACCTATTTTCTTATTGTTACCTACATGCCTATGATATCACTTTACATCTATGCAAATAAAAAAAAACTTTAAATTGTATACGTGTGTGTACGTATTATGCGCATTTTTCACTAAATCTACAATACATTATCCATTTATGCTTCATACATTCAAAAGCTTTATATTATTTTCATTTTAACTATTTATTAGTCGAAATCTTTTTTTCATTATCCCAAAAACTAAACTACTTCTCGAATCGTCATCAATCTATCAAATATTACAGCCAACGATTGCCCACAAAACGAACGAGATCCGAGAGACGAGGGAGGCACGTGATCGTGAGGCTCGGGAGAGGGAGGGCGATGCACTATTTGCACGTAGTGGTGTAAGAGAAGCCGCCCTTCTGCTGGTCAGGGAGAAGGCCGGAAGATACACCTTGCAGCGAGAACCTCTGTTCCTGGATCGGTGCGTGGTCGCCGCTGATCACGAGCCCGAGCACTTCTTCGAAGTACACGAGATCACTACCAAGGATTCGTATATTTTTAAGGTGAGTTTCTTAATATATAAGATTATGAAATCAAAACGGTAAGATAAAAATATAACGTTTTTTATTTTTATTTTTTATATTTGTCTATGTTGTCTACTTTATTCATTTAAAACATATTTCGTTTTCAATTTACTTTCATATTAATCAGTTATCTTCACGGTTACAGTTAAATTTCATGTTTAATTTTTGTGGTGCTTTACAAAAGGTATATTTAGGTTTAAAGGTAATGTATATTTACACAAAAATATTTTCCCTAAAGAATCAAAACGCAATGAACAATCGTCAAAGCACAAAGCAAATTAGCCCGAATCGATAATAAAATTGCTTACAGACCTACATAAGAACGTAATGTTACAGTTAATGAGAATCTAAATTGCTACACAGAAGCTTTTTCGAGTAATTTATCCAGCACCAATGTTTACGTGAATACGAACACAATAAGCAATGCCCGTTGAGTTCCAATAATCGGTCGCAAAGCCAGAAGGATCGTCGTCGTTATTCGAAACGAACAATTGCTCTATATTTACGAAGCGGTTCAGTCGCTTTGGGTTATTTGCGATGCAGTGAGCGATATTTTTGCCTTGTATTCTGGAGCCAAATTACTGAACTATCGTTTCGTTCCAGGAAAATAATTATGACGTGATTATATAGAGATAATTTAAAGGGAATTGCTCCAGTCATCTTAATTTGGTCTTTGGAAAATGAAGATCTGTCAACCATGTCAAGGTGATTGTGTTAGAGCAGTCATACTAAGGTGGTCTTAGTTTGAATCTCATTAAGTTCTTCGTCATGGCTTCATCTTTTATTAAATGAGAGGCTATAACAATCGTTCACTTATATTCAATTTTAATTTTTATTACACCAGCGATCAAAAGTTTCACCAAGCAACTTCCTTTTATGCTTCGTCGTCAAAGTAAATAGTTCTTCAACTTAAAATTCACGCTTGAAAGATCTTTATTCAAATTTCCTTTTGAGTATCATCACACACCGTTTCATTTTAAAAGAGCTTTGAGCGAAGCACAATTAATATTAGCCCTGTTATCCCTCTCACCATTCGAAGACCTAAAATCTTTCCTAGACTGTACAAAAAAACGGAATACTGTCGTACTATCTAATATCTATTTAAATTCTTGTACATTTCAAACGAACAAAATGTTTTTTCTGACAGTCCGTAAATACGAAATCCTGTCCTATCACATTTTAAAATCTGTATTTCAAACAAATGTTGTTAGTTTATAGATAGCCGGAATTCCCACTAAGTCTCAATACTAGGTCGCAAAGCCAGAAGGATCGTGTTCCAAACGAACAATTGCTCCGTATTTACGGAGCGGTTCAGTCGCTTTACGTTATTTGCTATGCAGCGAGCGATATTTTGCCTCTTGTGTAGCCCAACTTACGAGTCTTGGTAAAAAGAAAGCAGTTTATGTTCCGGATACGATACAGCATTTCCCATATTTGTGGTTCATGTTTCTAGACTTTTCTTTTATTGAACACTAGATATCGTTATGATTGGCGATTAATAAATTATTAAGACGAACTAATTTGCAAGATTCATTTCTTTTAAAGGAATATTGGTTCTTAAATTGTCAATTTTGTGTGATACCTTTTGTCTTTTCAATTTGATTTTGTGTCTATTTAAAATCTGCTAAACATGGTAAATGATAATAAAATCTTCGGTGTCCTGTGAAATAGTGTTTCCAACTTTAAATAACTCTTACACTGAGAGGAGAACCGTGCACAGCAGTAGGGCAACCGAGAGTTGACGAGTTAATAGCTAATTATCCGCAATACGTGTCGAGCTCATGAGCTGTTTAGTATTTTTGTTTCTGTGTTAAGCTAAGTAGAAACTTCCAGTTATTCGGGTTTTACTAGGCATTAACCAAATAGTTGGCAAGGAGAATTTGGCATTGAATATTGCGTTCATTTGCCAACTAAGTGTTAATAAACAATTTATTTGACTATAGTTTACAATTTGGTGAAATTATATTTTAGTCTATTTTAAATTGTTTTTTGAAGACTGAAGTTATAAACAGGCATAATAACCACCGGAAGATAAGTGATCACTGCCGCTATGAACACCTGTAGTCTGTATCTGTATGAGCAATTTTATTTAGAACAAGGCTTTGCCATATATAAGTGAGCCGGTAACCACACCTTTCCACCGAAACATAGGATCTGCTTCACGCTAGAAACGGTGCAGCAGTTGCCGGCCGAATTAGTATACGTCCAACCATGCAAACCCTTCAAAAAATTTAATTTACAGGCGTAATTATAATTAAATTTACAATGATTGGGTATCTTTACCTCAATATTTTCCCATTAAAATAATGATGAAATATTATAAATGAATTTATAATAGGTATTTCATCATAAATAGTTTTGAGTGATGAAATATTGTAAATAAATTATTTATTAACAATATTTCATCGTAACATCATTTTAAAACTGTTAAAATCAAATTGTACTATTTACATTATTCTTTTTAAATAACAAATCCTTATAGGTACGTTTCTCATAATAAGTACTTGTCGCCACATATCGGCATCGTTATCAAATAACTAATAAGGTAAGTTGGGGTAATATCGGACATAGGGTAAAACCGTACGATTAAAATGTCAGACTTAAGTTAGCTATTTTCTATTTATGTGTGACTTCACCTACCATGCCATGGAAATGATGTACAGTTTCGATTTTACGGTTTTACCCTATATCCGATGTTACCCCAACTCACCTTATAACCTCATTTAATATTTAGCACAAATCATCCTATCAGCTCCTACAGTATAATTAACCTGTTCACAGGCGGAAGAGAACTCTCGCACGCGTACATGGTACCGTCAGCTACAGTACCACGCGCAAGGCGCCGGCACCTGGCGCAAGCGGCGGAACGCGCTGGCGAACATCATGATAAACCCGATGCTAACTAGGAATTGAAACCCCGTTACGTTCACTGTATCACCCATAAAAGGCCTGATGGAGATTTTATGTTAGGACTTATCGTCTTCATTGTCTTAGTACATCAGGTCGGATGTGGTGGTTATGCTGTATTAAGATATTTTTTTCCTGTATGTGGAATAGATCTTTTATCTTAACGCTTAGGAATACAACTAATATATGTTGTGACTTGAATATACATTATAAATATAAAATCTCATCAGGTCTTTTTGTCCGACGTGCGGAGTATAAAAATATATTTCTATCATTGTGACAGGTTCATGTACATTAAATTGAAGTAAATATATTTTACTGCAGTGAACGTGTTAGAGGGGTGGGTATTATTTGGAAGGGGAGTCGGGTAGTACCTAATTAGTGACACGGTAGCCTCATTCGTCTCTTGTGCTTCTAAAGGTCCGTTCAAACATCTTCGCAGCGATGTGTTTATTGAATTAGGTCAATTTGAACAATATCGATTTTATCGATTATTCCAATAGATTTAATTCGCGTACAAGGGGTAATTAATTTCTAATAATTTAAAGTTAAGATAGTATCAGCCTGTAGGATGATTTATATTACATATGTCTACAAAGCCATGCAAAACAGGATTATTTTTTTGAAACAGACAATTCTCAAAATCTAACGCTTTGTATGAATACATTACGTTGATCAAGACGCATGGGATGTTACTATTTTTTGCATTTTAAAGTTATATTATATAACATTTTGTCTTATATTTATTTATGTTTATTACATCGCTGTCCAACTTTGAACAGATCTTACTTTCACGTTCCTTCGTTTAGTTTTTACGTATATATTAAATAGTCAGGATTTTTGTTTGCTATTTCACCGGGCCTTTGGGATATGTACGTGCCACGATATTAAAATGTTAATTAAATATTTGTATCTTATAATACGCTTTTACAGTTTAATTAAATGTAACGAATTTTTGTGTAACTACCCTTGTTTTACTTTCTAGTTTCTCTTTTGTGTGAAATTATATAAAGGATACAAGGGAATGGAATATGAAATATTTATTCATAATTAATCAGCATATTCATTTCGCAACTTGTACGGTTTATAAAATGTTTATAATTTCATTCTTTTCAAATATCACTTTTCTATTTGCGTTATTCTGTTAAAATTAAATGTAAATAAATATTTGCCACTAGATTAGTTTAGCTTTACACCAAAATATTGTTATTCAGTAACATTCGTGCCCTATATTTTAAATAATTGTACAACATTAACAGATTTCATTGCGAACTATAGCGGCCACGCGTATAGGCGCCTTAATGTTAATGAAATTGTTATTTGTACATAATTAATTTTAATAGCTGTGATATCCTGACTTCATCGAGAACCCGTGCTTTGTTCAAAAACTGTAATTATGTAAAATGTTTATTAAACGAACATAATAAAATAACATTAATAACTTCCTGACTAGTCTTAAGGGAAATTGTGTTAAATTTATTTATAAGAAAATCAATGTATCTACATTATTCGGATGTATTTATTGTATGTATTTGTATTGTACTTAAGAATTGCTAAAAGTAGAGTAGTTGGAAAGTTTTCGCCTTTTAAAGTTATTGTATTTGTTAATTATTAGTTGAGAATACAAGGAAATAAATGAATTAATGATCACTGGTATTTTATTTCATACAAAAAATCAAAAAGCTAAAGACAGCACACTTTTTACCCGTCTTTTATTCATATAATGTAATTATACGATAAAATAATAAGGGTAGTGCTAAAATGACAATAAAATGGGTACCTAAAAGTATTCAGTTCAATGATAACAGTGAAAGAAGACGGATGTGCATTATGTCTTATTGCGTGTGCATATGACAGTATATTTTCAATGTCACTATTTTCAAGGCGCCTAAACATTAGTTTAGTTTAAAAATGAGTATACAAAAATTAAAAAAAGCTAAAGACAGCACACTTTTTACCCGTCTTTTATTCATATAATGTAATCGAATTAATTTAGCAAATTATGACACTTAGTATAAGTACTTATATATATTTTTTTATCTGATTGAAGTAGCAAATGAGCATGCAGTCCACCTGATGGCCCTTCCATTAAAACGCAAGAAATGCTTCAAAATGCTAGAAATAGGTGTGGCAGTGGTAGTCGAAAAATAGGTCAACTGTTTGTGTGAATTATATAAAATGTAGATTTTTAGTTATTTTTCTCGACCTCTATCCTAATTCTCTTTATTATTTCTTATCATGTCCCAAATAACAACTGTGTCTATTGTCTACAGTCATTACCAGATGGCGACTTCGCTATATTAAAGACAACGTTTACCCAAACACCGGACTAATGAGAAATGCACTGATATTAATTTCTGCTATATTGTATTCTTAATTGTTAGAAATAAGACTGTTTTTACAAGTAATTTATGAAGGTTAAAAAAAAAAGAGTTATTTTCTTACATACTCATATATATAATAAAAAGTACAGATGCGCCGAATATTCGGTTGTTATCGGTATTCGCCCTATTCGGCATCATTTTCACCATTTGTATTCGGCCAAATTATTCGGTTTTGGTGCCGAATATATTCGGTTCGAGTATTTCTATTTTCTTGGCTTCACGTCACGATATAGAACAAAGAGAGAACCGAATAATATTCGGTATTCGGTGAAGCCTCTATTTGGCGCATCTCTAATAAAAATGAAAGTTCAGGGTGACTGTACATCGCTTGCAAAAAAATATAGTGGCATATGTGGCAATAGGCATTTTTTTTTGTTTTTGTGTTTAAAATCATATGTAATGAAATAATGAAACACTACCGCAGTGGTAGTGTAATAAGAATCTTACGCGATTTCAACTTACTAGTCACCAATCGCAACTATTTGTTAAAGTTTAAAAGTATTATTTTGTGAAATTTGTTCTGCTACCAGACTAGGAACCCATAAGTTAAAAGCGTTTGACTCCTAGTACCTCAAGGTCACGATTGCATAATTCTCAGTATCATTGGCAAATAAGACTATATTATATGACCAATCATGCGCGTGCGCAACGAAAGACATCTTGCAACACGCATTAAGCCACGCCCCAATGGTGGTGGGTTGGATGGTTCACTCGGTATTGACCCCGCCTACTGAGAGGAGAGAGAGAGTTGTCCAAGGACGCTTAAGTGTTATATTTGACATCTGTTGCATTTTACAAGATTTATAACTGCTTTACAATGCTAACATCCTGGTACTTATAAATTCGTCAATGTACAAATCATTTACTGATGCGGTGTCACCGAAGTACCTTTTTTATTTTATCAGATTGAAGTATTTGCTACTTCCACGAGCATGCAGTCCACCTGATGGTAGGTAAGTGGTCACTGCTGTCCATGGACACTTCACGTAAAACATGGGTTATATCTGAAGTCAAACACATGCATTGTTTAGGTTTCCTCACTTCACCGAAAAGTAGTGAAAATAAATTTCTAGTACGCCCATAATTTTAGAAAAATCAGTGGTGCCTGGGTTTCAACCATTAGGCTATTACTGCTCTAGTAGAACATTTCGTCGTCAACCCATTATTGTCCCACTGCTGGGCACGGGTCTTCTCTCAGAATGAGAGAGTTTAGGCCATAGTCCACCGCGCTGGCCAAGTGCGAATTGGTGGACGGTAGAACATTTATTGAGCTTTATTCTCCGCAGAATGTAAAAGTGAATTATTTTGTGAAATTTAATCAGCAAGAAGACTACGAACTCATAAGTAAAAGCGTGCGTTCCCTAATACCTCAATGTTATGGCAGCATATGCCTCAATACCATTGGCAAGTAAGGTTATTTATATGATCAATCTTGCGCGTGCGCAGCAGATAAGATCTTGCAACATGCACTTAGCCATACCCCAATGGTAGTGGGTTGGAATGTTAGCGCTGTGCTGCCCCGCCTTGCGTAACAAATTGTCCAAGGACGCCATAGGTGACACCTGTTGCATTTTATAAATTTTATTACTGCTTTAAAACACTGACATCCTGGTACTTATAGACTCATCAGTGTATAAATCATTCACTGATACGAAGTCACTGAAAATACTAGCGATAATATGCCCATTTTTTATGCAATTAAGTACATTTAGGAAAGCAATTAAAGAAATGATAAACTCTTTGCTCAATAAACGTAAAAATGATTTATAATAAGTTACGACTAGTTTAAAAGATCCGCAGTAACAGCAGTCTAATGTCGACATTAAAAGCCCAATACCATATTTAACTGTACAAAACGAAGAGTTTAAAAAGCAGGTTAATCAGCTCAAGAATCAGGTTATCGGAGACAAGAGATACATTAGAGTTTTTGAAAATAAAATTGTGGAAATTCAATTAGAATGTCGTAAATATAATTAAAAAAATTGGATTATCAGTCCAAAGAAGGTCTTGTCGAGATGGTTACGTGCCTAACCCAAAATTTGGGTTGTCATATTAATAAGGTAGACATCCAGAAGATGCGTGGAAGAATTTTTAAGAAAAACATAACCAAATTGTGGGTAAAACCAGTTCAACGCTGCTAACCACTGAGATTGTCAATCCATAATTCATATTCATAATTCTTTATTTGCTAAAATAAGGTGCTTTACATAGGTTTTTAGTATTAAAAAGTTACAATGTCCTCTTATTTTGCCGTTTAGGCTTGCAAATGTACAATACATTTTAAAATGTCAACATTATTTATTACAGTTTTACAAATTGTCATAATAATAATTAATACTAAATAATAATAATAATGTATACAGTTATTTTCTAAATGTCATTTCGGTTTTATGTCATAAAGGAGATGTTTCAATCTTGGCTAGGTATATGTACATCATCTCAAAAAATCGAGAAAAATTCCAAGAATCCGAAAAAAATACTTAAAATTAATGAAAACGTGTACTTTTCTGGTACAAAACCAATTAAAATCAACTATTTACTTCGTTTTCTAATATGGCGGAACAACTGATTTAGACAGTCTGTGGACCAAACTGTAGTTGTCATTATCTGACAACTGTCATAATGATTCTTTTACTAGATCAATTCATCTGTTTTCTTACTTATTTTCACGGAATATTTTCGTGTGCGTATTATGTTGGAGTTTCTATATCAAGGTTGCAGCCAATTATGTGTTTCTATCAATTGACCATAAAATAACTTGAAAGCAGTAGAACTGTAGAATAAATGTGTCAAGTGCAAGGCTAAAGGGGCTATGATTGCATTGGATCAGATGATCACTGACAAGTGATTGTCATTGTCAGAGTTTGTTTATTAACCTCAACTGTCAAAATGCAATAATATCGCCGCCATTATATTGTGTTGCAATTCTAACTTAAAATTCCAGTCTTGTACCAATAAACCCAGTCGATTTTAATAAAATGCTTAGCTAAAAAGTGCTCTATACTTTACTGGCTTTTTTATCATATGGTGTACAGATACCTGGCCAAAGGTCCATACATTTGAAACATCTCCTTTATTAAAACATTCTTTAATATCATACCATAATAAATAATTAACTAATTATGAATTGCCAAAAAATTATTTCAAGCTGTAAAAATTGTTTTGAAGGAGCCATTCGTTTAATCGTCTTTTGAAGGTAGGGTTGGGAAGTTCTATTAGATAGTCGGGCAATTTATTAAAAATTTCTATAACAGAATAATATGCATGTATAAATGAATGCATTTTTAACCTTCGTAATCTGCACCTAGGTAGGTATAATTTATGAGGATTTACGGTGTCAAAAAAGGAAAAGCCCCTAACTACAAACATATATCTACTTCCATCCATCAGCCTTTTGATGGCCACTGCTGAACACAGGCCTCCCCTAAATGGCGCCACTCCAACCGGTCCTGTGCCCTCTGAATCCAACGGTTTCCCGCTGTCTTCTTCAGGTCATCGGTCCATCTGGTAAGAGGGCGACCTGTACTCCTGTAGATCTACTTATGAAGTAAGCAACTGCAATTTTAAGAGGATTCTGATATCCCGATCATTTTTTCAAGCACTTGTTAGCGAAAAGATCTTGACAACACTTATTCTCGGGGATCTAGCAAAAACGCAATGTTATAAGTTTTGCTGGACTGCGAACGGGAAGGCCTAAGGTGAATGCGAAATATTCGTTACGTCACTAACGTGTGTATGTTTGTATGTTTGTATGTATGTTCATTTATTTGGCATGCTCTACAGCCCAATCGGCTTGATGGATTGTATTGTAACGTTTGTCTGTTGTTGCTGTATGTTATGAGAGTGACATTGGATATGTAATTTTTATTTATACACCTTTCTCTCATACCGTAAAGGTATATTTATATACCTTTACGGTATGAGAGAAAGGGAAGAGGGACGCTTTTTATTTTAATTACAATGTGTATCAAATGAAAGCTAGTGACCAGACCATAAAAAATATATACAGGGTGTAAATGACAGCGTACCGAAAACTTAAATGGTAGATTTGTGACACTAAATAAACTAAAAATAACTCATCAATTTTCCTCGGAAATTATTGGTTCCCGAGTTGGTCATTTTTGAGCGCGCAATGTACATCGAACAACCCGCGTACCGATCGCCGATCGCTTATTGTATTATAAGTAGTTATTCCCCGCACGCATCTAACAACAAATCGCTTATTCTATTTTATTAACTTAGTACCTACCTAGACTAACGTGAAATCATTCAAATCACACGACTGTCCGTTGGATGGCGAGCATAAGGGTACCTCTGGATGTACAGATGCAGAGCTTGCTGTGCATTCCCACTTGCTTCACCATAACACATTAGCATTTCCCCGTATTCACGAGCACTGAACTGCATTTTGCAAAAACGAAATAACAATAAAAACACTAAAAACACAAAACTAAATCAATAACAAGTAATAATAAATAACAGTTCACACACGACACGACTAACACGAAACCGAAATTTGCAGAGCATCCGTCTTCCGCAAGCGAAAATCACGAACTGTAACAATTTTTCAAATTTTAAATAATATCCGAACTATCAAAGAAAACCGCCAATACGCCGCTCCGTGACGAGTTACTACTAAGCGAGTGCATTACACAGATCCAATTAAATTCAGATATGACACAACCTTTAACTTAAAACTGACAAATCAATTACTTTTACTTGTCCACTCGTTGTTTTGTAATTTTAATAAAATACCAAATTAGGTACATTATAAACATTATTCATGTTAGTTTAAATTAGACTGATTTACTTCAAGATTCTAAATACTTTAAATACATAAAAGCAAATTAAAATTTCATAAAATAACAACATACAACATAAAAAAATGAAAGTATAAAAAGCTAATATCAATCAATAACTATTGATATTCATAACACAGAAAATAACTCATCATCTCGAGTACATGACCTACGGAGAACAAGTACTTTATTAGCCACATCTTTTCGTTGTTTATTCTGTGTGCGGCGTTAATCCCGCCTTTCGGCAAAGGACTGAAGAGCCGCACCGCGCTGTATGTGTGAGTGTACTGTGTATGTGGAATAGAATTTTGCATGATACTTATGTACCTACATCATTTCTTTAATGATGTTTCCCTTATGTTTGCTTCTGAAACAAATACGTTAAAATGTTAATCATTATTTGTGATTTATTTTTATTTGCCCTAAATAAATGAAGAAGTTTTCAATCATTAGGTACACAAAAATAAACAAAAGAATAGGTATTTAGTATTTTTCCGAATAATGTTTTTAGTTATTATTTACGTTAAAATGTTTGAATTAGGTATTGAATGTTTTTTTGGAAACTTGGTTCCTAAATTGGGGGAAGTCGGTACGGCGGAGCGCGGGGCGGCCCGCCGCACGGCCTCAGCCGCGCGGCGTCATTGACCGGACGTCGAACAGCTGATAGCGAATTCATTATACATTGCTAATTTTCGTGAAAAACACTATAATGAGTGTTTTTCTTTTAAATTAATGTTGCATTATGCAGTAGTATTGAAATGCTACCAATATTTGTAAAAAAAAGTGCATAAAAAAATGGAAAATCCGAGGAAAATCCGATGAAAAATTCCAACGCCATAAGCACCAGAATCGTGTCAGGAATCCATATTTTTAATATTCGGTACGCTGTCATTTACACCCTGTATGCATGACGGAGGAAGTGGTTCTTTTTCGCTCATCGTATCAGGATAACCTACTGTGAGCTCTGATAGGGAATGTTAGCACGAGAATAAATTGCAGACTTGATTTTAACACACAGTATATTGCCGAATAAAACTTGTTACAATCACTGAATTAATCAAATTAAATTAAGTAGGCAAGAAGAACGCGGGATGATTTTAGAGTCGTCTGCTTCGGCCGACCGTCAACGACAGACTGAGGTGTCGGCCATTAAACTGGTACAACCCTAACTTCATCGAACGCCACTAGATGGCGCTGGCGTTCCGGTGTTGCCACAATACCGCCATTTCCGACATGCATATTCATCCTTTTATATTAGCTACTATTTTGACGCATAATCCAAACAAGCGTTATTTAAATAAATTATTACAAAAATCTAAAAGTGATTGATTTACTTTATGCAGTTGATTGTTTTTTAGGCAATTTGGCAATATTATTAATATTTATCCTTTTAATTATGCACATCTCCCATTTTACTCATAGACAGGTAACTATTAAGAAAAATATAAATTACAGCAATTAAAAACGGACTTCCGGCGGCCATTTTTAACCGACTTCCAAAAAGGAGGAGGTTATCAATTCGTCTGTATTTTTTTTTTTTTTATTTTTTTTTTTTTTTATATTTGTTACCTCATTTCTCCGGACTGGGTGAACCGATTTAGATGATTTTTTTTTATTTGAAAGGTAGTGCGTGTCATAGGGTCCCATTTTTTTTTAGTATTTTTTTGACTAGGGCATCCATAAGAAAAACGCATAAGTCTTAAATTTGCATTTTCAATGTACGCGATAAATGTATGAATAACTCAATATCCCGCCAACCGATTTTGATGATTCTTTTTTTATTAGAAAGGATGTACTCCAGGGGTAGTCTGATAAGAGTTTGATAAGGTTCTAATCATAGGATCTTCAACTTTTTGGAGCAAAATAATAAAATTAGTGATAGTCGGCCGAACCTTAGCTGGAGAAGTCCAATTGAGTAAAATATAGAATAAAATTACTATGTAAGTATTTACTATGAAAAATTTGACCTTCAACTCTTCAATCCTGATGATGCAGGGGTACTGCTAGCCTGAACTATAAAAGTTGGTCGTTTGATGTTTGCGAATATATAATGAAATTGTTAAGCAAATTCATGGGACAAAAATTTGACCTTCAACTCCTCAACCCTGATGATGCAGGGGTACTTAAAGCCAAAACCATAGGAATAAGCCATTCGGTGCTTACGTATATGTTATAAGATTACTGAGCAAAAACATAAGATGAAAAATTTGACCTTCAACTCCTCAACCCTGATGATGGAGGGGTACTTCAATCCTAAACCATAGAAGTTGGCAATTTGGTGCTTACGGTTATGTAAAGAAAATACTAAGCAAAAATATAAAATCAAAAATTTGACCTTCAACTCCTCAACCCTGATGATGAAGGGGTACTTCAATCCTAAACCATAGGAGTTGGCAATTTGGTGCTTACGGTTATGTAAAAATAATACTAAGCAGAGGCACAAAATTAAAATTTTGACCTTCAACTCCTCGACCCTGATGATGAAGGGGTACTTCAATTCTAAACCATAGGAGTTGGCAATTTGGTGCTTACGGGTATGTAAAAATAATACCAAACAGAGGCACAAAATTAAAATTTTGACCTTCAACTCCTAAACCCTGATGATGCAGGGTACTGCAAGCCTGAGCCATAGAAGTTAGCCACCTGGTACTAACGTATATGTTATAAGATTACTAAGCAACAATATAAGATGAAAAATTTGACCTTCAACTCCTCAACCCTGATGATGGAGGGGTACTTCCAGAGGGGCGCCCTGTTTGTATGAATTGTAAAAGTGTTTTATGTTTAATTTTTGTGAATATGTAGATGCACAAAGCAAACTTAGAGGCTTTATTTAAATACAAACATAAAAATATAGTCACTAAAAAGTGTAAAATAAAAACTTTTTAACAAAAAATATCTACCGACTTCCATGTCACAAAAAAGTAAAAAATAATTTAAATATATTTTGGTCTAGAACATACTCAGTACTTAGTACATAGTTCTGAAGTCGGTGCTCATATAGGACGTAGTTACCGTCGTCCAGCGAAATATGTCGAGCACCGACTTCAGGACTATGTACTAAGTACTGAGTATGTTCTAGACCAAAATATATTTAAATTATTTTTTACTTTTTTGTGACATGGGAGTCGGTAGATATTTTTTGTTAAAAAGTTTTTATATAAAGTTATCTTGTCTTTGACACGAGAACATTTAATTTCGCACTCGCAGTTATCTCCGCTGCAATTATTTCGTGTGGAGATTGCGCAACATTTTTCGTTTTTAATTATTTTTGGCTTCACAAACGTCCTTTGAGAGCCAGTGCTCGGCTGTATTTGTGCAAACACTAAATTAGAACAACGGAGTAATTTTCTCAGGTTAATGTTTTTGTGCGAGATAAGAGAAGTAGGGCGACCAGTTTCGTGTGTGAGTATGGATAAGGTTGCAGGTGTCTGCACTATAGGAGCTGGAGAAATTTCTTTTTACAGGTTACGTATAGTCTACCGACATTCGAAAGTACTTTATTAAATATTTAGTCTTTGATCGCGGGCTTTGAGTGCGGAGACCGAATCAAAATATTCCGTAACGGAAATACCTAACTTCCCCCACTCGGCCTACCATGTAGCGCGGCCAAGCGTTCGCTTAACGTATATGTACATATATGTGTAGGAGGAGCTGCTCGAAAATCGGTCGAATATGTAAGCGGCTTTTTGTGAGAAAGTTTAGAGTATCAAAGAAAAAACTGGAATTCATATCAAAGAATACAAATACTGCATATACCTATAAATAAATAATTATAATTGCATAAGTTGATAAAAAAATGCAATATAATAGCTTTACCGCGGCAGTCCCCGCGAGCCTCGAGAGCAAAAATAGATATTAAATATAAATATGCGAGTATAATAATATACAGTTATAAATAAACATCAAAAGGCAGATGGATGGATGAGTAGCTATGTTATACGTTTAAAAGAGTTGTCTTAAAACGTACACCATAGTAATCACTTTTAGTTTTTGGATCTTCATAGTTTTTGGATTATGCTATATGTAGCGCTTTTCACGAAGACAGGTAAAAATTCAACAACGCTTTCTATTTTTATAAAAATATAATAAAAAGGCAACCGCAGAGTAGTTAGAGTCAAGTTTTCAATTCCAGAGCCCTATATCGTTAATTTATTACTATGTGGGTTCATCAAATGTGGAGTACTGTTTTTTATACTTAAACCTAACGCTAAATCAGACGCCAAACAGTATCATGTGGGACTTTTTAGAGTGAAAAGATGATGAATATTTTAACATATCAATAATTTCTATTTCCATATGTCAAATCCGGTTATTTTGAATAAAAGCGGTAGGCGCGTTGAGCTGTGCTAACTTCTTTATCGCGTCTTCGCAGAGTCGTGTAGTCAGCCGCAGGGTTACCAAGTCTCAAAAATGTATTCCCTAAAGCTTTCATTGAAAACCCTTAAAATCCCCCATAATGAATTATTTATTGGAATTCTTCGTGGCAACCAAAAGGTCTTCGGGTGTAGTGCATGACCTTTTTCGTGAGGCATGATCGTATAGCCTGGCGGGAAGATTGCCCTTTAAAAACACCTTTATGTTGAAGTTATAAAAACCCCTAAAAATCCCTATCCTACTTATTTATCCCCTAAATTTGGGGGAAAAGCCCCTAAGTTGGGAACCCTGGTCAGCCGAACGCATACACAACAATAAAAGTTTACGTCTCTCGGAAAATGGCGGGAACACGGAACTGTCCCTCCGTTTCTATCTTTGTAAAATTATTTACCATTTGAATGTATCCAAGATTTGTTATTCTGTACGAGACCCATAGTCACCCACACCATCTCTGTAGATATCGATGTCGAGTAAAACAAATGCCGACACATATACTGCCAGCCGTGTTCTCTAAGAGGAACCCAATAGAAAAAACTATGTAGGTAAATCAGAGTACTGCGCTTCGTATTCGAATTCGAGTCCAGCGAAACAGTCTAAAAATTTCAAACACTAAGCCATCATAAATAAACAAATAAATAATTTCTACATTTATCGTTGCACACCAGGAATCTCTTCTGTGTTATTAGTGCCATGGATAAACGCAAAGACAAATACGTAAACACCCAGACTTAGAACAGGGATCTAAATTCATGATTCAAAAACTGTCTGGCCGAGAATCGAACCCCAAACCCAATGCGTGTCATATCGTTATGGCAGCCGCTTCGACACGGACTTCAATATTTATTTTAAAATATTAGAAAAAACTTTATCAACAATTTTATAAAAAATATTTAGAGCAATTTTCATCCGTACGCACGTCGGTCGTTTACAATAGTTTTACGGTGAGAGCCGCTTGATACAATTTATGGAAGCTCAGCTTGCCACCAGGGAATGTGGCCAGCGGTCCATTAACTACAGATAAACAAACAATTACTTGGTCGGCTGTCTATTTGTAACATAGATTAATCCTTTTGGTTGAATATTGAAGCACTATTTCGCCGTCGTAATGGAAAATGCAGATGCAAGATGATAGTTTTGACATAAATGCGCTTGAGAGTTATTCGAATGAATTTTCTATAACAAATATAAACATATAATGTGACGTTATCTATTACTTTACACTTACATCTTAAATTTTCACTTCTTTCGACAGTACTCTTGACTACCTCAGATTTTTTTGCAAATCTGTACTATACCTATTTCATTAATATTGCTTTGAACATATATTTGGATAAAAAATACCTATGTATAATAAGTTAACAATGTTTACCTAATCAAGTAAGTACTGCATGTTTTATATCGACCTTCCCTTGGTCCCCGGAATATAGAAGGCTGACAAGACTTCGTGCTGGTAATGGGCAGTTAGACAACATTTTGGGGCTACCTAACTTGCTATAAAATGTGAATTCTACTTACGATTAGCTAGGTACGCTCCACTCCTGGCTCCCCTTTCTTCCAGGATCCTGGCAAGGCGCCACGTTCACACAACACATGCACACGCATCATTGAAGAAGGTTTCACTTTATTTCACACACTTTTAGTACACAAATATTTTTTATCTTTACAATTAACACAAAAAATTAACGTAGGTTCCACACATACGATTTTGTACTAGACGATTAGCAGCAGTCGTCTCAACAATACTAATACTAAACACCATTACTAACACTATAATACTAACTATAAATACTGATTCCGGAACGGCGAGGCATACTACCCCCCGATTGGACGGATCATATGAGCGTTTGTAATAATGCTCTGTTATTGGTTGAATACACCAATCTTGAGAGAAAGATTTTAAAATTCGGTTGCGAAACTCTGCATTCTACGTAAAATTCAATCCACATGAAAAAAAATATTTTCATCTACCTGCATGTAGACATTTTTACTCGATAACTGTTACAAAGTTAGTTACTGTTACTGCGAATTTATTTTTAAAAGTATTTATAATTAATTTATTTATTATTTTAGCTACTATCGTTTTATAGGCGGCAACTCTGATCTAGGTATTCAACTTAATTTCTATTTTTAGTTTTTAACAGATTTGAAAGATTTATATGCATCATCATAAATAATGGTGTGTGGGTATCGCATATATTTGCAAAGAAATTGTTTGAAACACTACAAATTAGTAAAAACGAAAATATCTACAATATTTTAAAATTTTTGTCTGTCTATTTAAGTGTGTTTTTGAAATCTTACTAAACCAATAATTCTAAATTTAATTTAGACGACGGGATATTCATTATAACTACGTATAAGTATTACAAATCAAAATCTTGTTCAATTTATTATAAAATGTTATTATTATATGAAACTACGTAAGAATAGAATATGATGAATAATTTACGTGCTCAGCAGCCTAATGGTTGAAACTTGCCCTCTCGATCCGGAGGTCCGAGGTTCAAACCCAGGCACGCACCACTAATTTATGTGCGTATTATAAATTAATTATCACTGCTTTTCGGTGAAGGCGAAGGTGAAGGAAAAAAAAAGTTCTCGGAGGTGTGTGAAGTCCTTCGCACTTGGCCAGCGCGGTGGACTATGGCCTAAAACTATTGCATTCTGAGAGTAGACCCGTGCCCAGCAGTGGGCCAATAATGGGTTCATGGAATAATTTACTTGCCTTTATACAAATCTATTCTCAATTCATTAATTTATCAAAGATAAATTAAAGAAACCAAATACCTATACTTTATATAAAACTAGGTTATATCTACGGCTTCCCTCTAAAATATAATTTGGTTTTCTTGCGTTTTCATTCACCATAAAGCGTAATAATTAATTTCTAATACACACACTATTTTAGTTTACCTGAGATTTGAACCTTGCTTTTTCCGTTCGAGGAGGCAAATTTCAACCTTTAGGCTATCACCGCTCAGTTTTATTATAACTTATTATATAACTAAGTTTGATATCACAGTCCAATTCAAATTTAAAACGCCCGTTTGTTAATGGCAATAATTATTCATACATTTATGACTTCAAGGTTTGCTATCTTAAAAGACGAAGTTTGTTAGAATTGTAGAATTAATTTGCATTAAAATTACAATGAGTGTTATCTTTAAGTTGAAAGTTTTAACAGTACCCGCAATTCCTTTGGGTAGTTCTAAAGATATCAGAAAAGGTAAGTAATTATGTTTTAAGACCGTAAATTAGGCAAAGGGATTAATTTCCTTCAATACAGCGCGCAGGGTTACCAACTCTCAAAAATTGTATTCCCCTAAAAGCCCTAAAATCCCCACAATGAATTCTGAATTGGAATTATTTTCCTGGCAACCTCCCGTATTTCTGAATCAGGACGTAGGTTTTCCCTGACGATGTAACCCCCTAAAAATATTACACCCTTAAAAACCCCGTCCTACTTTTTATCCCCTAAATTTAGGGGAAAAACCCCTAACTTGGCAACTCTGAAAGCGCGTTACAAGCGAAATAACTTAGACTTGTCGGGAAGTCCGTTTCATTTATAAGTGGTATAATTATTTGTGGTTCTGCTCCAGAACTGTTATCCTCCAGAAGAATGTTAAATCTATTTTAGCCTAATTACAGCATTTTTTGAGCTGCTGTGTTAAAGTCTATCTACTGCATTGCCAGACGTTTCTTTTTAAATATCCTGGACAGGCCACACTTTTTGGGAAGGAATGTACTTTTGCAAAAAAGGTCGGAAAATGTAAGTCGAAGCAGTCTGTCCACACAAACAAAGGTTGCCAAATCTTGTAGAAAATTAAAATTTTTGTCTGTTTGTTTTTGTTTACAATAGTTTTTTACAATAGTTTAAAATCCCCACAATGAATTCTGAATTGGAATTATTTTCCTGGCAACCTCCCGTATTTCTGAATCAGGACGTAGGTTTTCCCTGACGATGTAACCCCCTAAAAATATTACACCCTTAAAAACCCCGTCCTACTTTTTATCCCCTAAATTTAGGGGAAAAACCCCTAACTTGGCAACTCTGAAAGCGCGTTACAAGCGAAATAACTTAGACTTGTCGGGAAGTCCGTTTCATTTATAAGTGGTATAATTATTTGTGGTTCTGCTCCAGAACTGTTATCCTCCAGAAGAATGTTAACCTATTTTAGCCTAATTACAGCATTTTTGAGCTGCTGTGTTAAAGTCTATCTACTGCATTGCCAAACGTTTATTTTTAAATATCCTGGACAGGCCACACTTTTTGGGAAGGAATGTACTTTTGCAAAAAGGTCGGAAAATGTAAGTCGAAGCAGTTTGTCCACACAAACAAAGGTTGCCAAATCTTGTAGAAAATTAAAAAAAATGTCCTTGTGTCTCTGAGGCACGATGCCCTGTGTCTGTGAGGCGGGAGGCCGTTGACGGAGGCCTGCCGCCCCCGCCTTACTCCGCCTCTACTGCCCCGCTTTTGACTATTAAATCCCGCTTTTTTTGGCTCAAAAAGTTATTAAAATCTCGACTTGATAAAAATCTGCAACGCTGCAGACTCGACTTCCATTGGAAATAAGATAATCGCGGTCATATAATGTTGTAATGGAGAAAATAAATAAAAACAGAAAACAAGTGACATTAAATAAACTTGTGATCATTTTATTTTAAGAATAAAAATAAAGACTGAGGAATAATTTTAAATGCCTCATGTAAATAGATCGTGAAATAACCACACCCTTCAAACCAGAATACTGCAGCTTAAAAACAACCACAAACTTGGCGGCCAGGGATTTGTAGAACTGAGAGATAATACGTTGTCTGGCCACTTGACATTGGGTGACCGCAGCTAGTTTGCATTCCTGACTTTAACTCCGGTAAGTTTGAGCTGAGCTGCGGTGGGTGAGCTAAATCGGGGCACCGTTGAGCTGAGCTGCGGTATTGTAAGGTGCTGCGGTGCTACGTTACCGTACAGTACACATAGTCTTGTAGCAAGTTTTTTAGATTTCCTTAATCGATTGTAGGTAAGAATGGGCCAATTAGTAGCAATGCAGTTGAACCGGTGAGTGGCATACACTGGCGATTGTCCGCCACACTATTCTCTTGTGTGTGTCTTGCGTTTCGGTAGAATGGTGACGGTCCACTTAAGTATGAACATATGAGGCGATTTTAATCCTCGGGATTAGAGCAACATATTTGTGATACTTCAGACAGAATGGCTGTATTGGGCCTAACGATAAGGCAGACGGGCCACCTGATGGGAAGCAGTCACCGTCGCCTATGGAGATTTGCAACACCAGGGGAGTGCCAATGCATCGCCAGCTTTGAAGGAGAGCTCTTTTTACACCTTTCTTAAAGCGCTCATGTCATAGCGCTCTAGGAATACCTCAGGAGGAAGTTCATTCTACATATTGCACGTCCGTGGCAGGAAGAAGCGCGCAAACCGAACCTTGGTGGATCCCTACGAGTCCAGTTGATGTGGATGGAACTCCATCCGTTATATGAAGTTGTCAGTTTTATATGAAGATGTCCATGGGGGTCATGTCATATACAAATACCTTTTAGCGGCCCCCTTTCGTAATAGATCACAGTTTGGCAAAGCGAGATCTCCCGCCAGGCCGGGCGATCATGCCTGGCGAGCGGCCGTGCTCCGACAGTCGTTGTTCGGAACTTATATGCAGGGTATTGAGAATACTATGAATGTGGTCAAATTTTAGAAGGTGATGGAACCTTTACGATTAGATTTCTCTTTTATAGCAGCAAATAGGATGTGATTTATTTATTTATTTGGTTTACCAACAATTGTTACATCATTACATGCTTGGCACAACATAAACAATATTAAAAACTAAATGCACAATCACTTATAGGTAAACACTGCATGCAATGCATATACATATCAATCAGTAACAAAACAATTTTTCAGTGATCTGTTTGAGTATACAAAACAACAGAGTTAATAATAATATTTGTTATACAATCTTAGGCTTGTAGAAAGTTATATATTATTTTAAGGATTGTGATAAGACGTGGAACTAGATAGGAAGTGTTTTCAAGGGTGTGATAAGAAAGATTATTAAAGGCAATCCACCTTAGTCTTTAAAGGTAGCCATTAGCGACCCCTCTATGGCTGATCTCGTAGAACTTCACTATATTTCTTCTTTTTTTTTTGAGCTTTTATACCGCACTTTTTTTTTTTTTCACTGCACACTTGGATTAAACTGTAGCTGTATAGAATATCGTATCAATTTGTATGGTATGCTACAAAACATTCATTCATTATCCACGACTCGCGTGGCGGAGCGGTTGCCACACCGTTCGACGCGCAATGGGTCTCGGGTTCGTTTCCCGGCCAGGCAGACCAGGTATCTGAATGATAAGTTTAGATTCATGATCTGGGTCTGGGTCTGGGTCTTTGTCTATTCGTCTTGTGCGAGTCCATGGTAACCACAAAATCCTAGTGTGGGGCTAGAGTTTAGAAAGCGTGAGCGAGTGTATTCACTATAACTATTTTATTAATGCTCAATTGCACACTATAAACAAATACGATCATAACAATAACATACAATGTAGATCAATATTATGCAATATTAGATCACTAACAGCGAAATGTAGTCCATGATAGTAAATTTCACTTCATTTATCGCTAACACACTCTAGTTTCATTGAACTAGAACCATTTTATTTTGGTAATGTAATGAAAATCTCAATTTACTGCCGTTAAAAGCCTGTCAATTCTATGAGCCCAGTCGCAGTACGGCGTGCCGTTGAATATCCGAAAATTAAATTTTTGTGGCATCTACCCCGGTGGAAGCACTTTATCAAGTTTTGTAACGCTTTTGTCGGCTTTATATTGGAAACATTTAAAATATTTGTACGTGAGCAGTTTAATATACACGCACTTAATGTTATTAAACATGTACAATAATTTTTAAGCCACTGCATAGCTTTTATCGTGGGCTTAGAGCGCGGCGACCGAATCAAGAAATTCCGTAACGAAAAAACCTAACACCCCCCACTGCATGTAGCGCGCCTACCATGTAGCGCGATCGAGCATTCGCTAAACGTGTATGTACAGTAAATGGTACGAAGCCTGCACGGATCGAGACAAGTTGCTCCGGAATCAGACGATTATTTATTTATAAAAAAATATTGATCTTGCATTGTACCACTTATTTGCTTTTCGTGGATGTCGTAGACGAGTAAAGGTAAAGTCAAGGAGATAGTGTAGGTGTAGGAGATCATCATCGCGGGAACTTCTTACCCTTCTAGCCTCTCTTATACTGCTCTGTCGGTGGTATACGGGGGGGGGGGGATAAGGATTATTCGGGTCTCGAGGGTCTCCTCTTTACCCGTGCAGTTCTCAAGGGGGGGTTGTACCCCTTGGCACAATAATATCGCTTCACAACAATACAATATTAGTTAAAATATTGCAATGTTGATAAGCTGTATGTAGGAGATACATAACTGTTGTAATTTTGACATCAACTGGTGTCATGCGGGTAACCCCGCATGACACCCGCGGTAGTTAAAACGAAAGACTTCAATATGACGGATGGATGGAGGTATCTCTACTGTACAGGCATGCCTGCTTTTGCATGCCCGTTTGTATGCTAGTGAATATCGGCATGCTTGTGGGTGTATATCCTCTATCGTAAAAGTGTATTCTGTATGGGTCCGACAATTTATAATATATTACCTAAATCTATTAAATCCTTATCTGGTCATATGTTTTGTAAAAAACTGAAAAAATATTTACTTGGAAAAGCTTATTACACAGTTACACAGGAATATTTACAAGATAATAACGGTTAGATTGAAATTATTTTGTACTTTAATTTTATAATTGGACATTTTGATTATTTTAATGAATATTAAAATGCGTATAATGTTTTTATCTAATAATTTATAGTTTATTACGTAATTGATGCATTTAAAGCAAATCATATAGAGTGACATTTAGATTATTAGTATACATATTTTTTTTCAAGTATCTTATTTGGATTTGTAATTGGATTTGTTGACATTATCTTATATATTTTTAAACTCATATCATTTTTATTTTTAACATGAATTATTGTTTTTGCCTGTGTTTAACATGATGTATAATGTGAATACCATAATTAATTAATTATTGATAACTTTAAATTTTATAGATTGTCATATGTATCAATGTAGAATTTTATGATGAAACTTTTTGCATGCCTTGACAGGCGGAACTTGGCGGACCTAAATAATTTTACAATCACTGTACACCTACATCATGTACCATGTTCTTGCGAAATAAAATATTTGTATTTGTATATATATATATTTCTTATCTAATTGAAGTATGCAGTCCACTTGATGGTAAGTGGTCACTGCCGCCCATGGACATCTGTAAACAACTTTATATAGATAATAGGTTCTAGTTACGGACTAAGATGGTCGCCTCATATATGTGTGCCGGTAACCACACCCTTCCAACGAAACGCAAGATTAATCTGTTTTATGCTAGAAATTGGTGTAGCGGTTGTACTTCCCCGGTCGAACAACCATGGTTCTACCACCGTTATTGTTAAAATTAAAATTATTTTACATCGAGTTCTCGTTTACACTATAATTTATTAATGTTACAACTGAAGTTTATAGATATTATTTGAAAAAAGATGTAGAAATATTACGCTAAGTAGGTACCACAATCACAATCACTAGCTTATGCTAGTTCGTACCTTTCGAAGTAAGTTGATAAATATAATCATGGCGTGTAAATAAATACATATTTTTTATATTGACTAGAATTAATAGATATTTATATAAATGAATGGTCATTAGGTAAAGTTAAAATAAGCTTTTAATTTTGTTATAGTAAAATCCGTTGTATTTTTAATTACACTATACTTACACGGATTGTACTAAAAAGCTGATATTATACCGAGACTAGACGCTAAGATCATATAATTTTGCTCAGTAATGTTTGCTTAATTAAACAAATCCCTTGAGAGATGGTGGCCAAATAGTTTCGCCATTCCAGTTAATATCAAGAAATGTAAGGAATTACGGCAAATATTATCATACCCGAGAACATTATTATGTACTAGGACAAACGTTTTCTATGTCTTTGATCTTAGACCTGCGCGAAGACCGTTGCTTTGTTTTAATGTGCCGTTTCTCTAAAGATATGTTATATGGTATGGAGATAAAACCGTACATTATATTAGTTTTATTTTATAAGATTGAAGTAGTAAACAAGCATGCAGTCCACCTAATTGTAAGTAGTCACTGCCGCCCATGGACATCTGTAATCAACTTCACCTGAAGTCAATCACAGATACATTGCTACTTCCGAGAACTACGATGGTCGCCTCATGTGAAAGTATGCCGGCAACCACACCCTTCCATCGAAACGCAATAAATGCTTCACGCTAGAAATAGGTATGGCGGACCTTGAAACAGTGTCACAGTAGTATTAAGGTGTGGTGTGGAGCTAAACTTTTTTCTTTTATTTTTTTTGGTTCTTTGTCTAAAAAAATCAAATTGCTATTTTTTTAAACTATTGTATAGCTATGGTCTATTTGTCTTTGTCTGTGTCCATGGCACCCACGACACTGGAGACAATCCTACTGTGGGGATATGAGTGTAGAAAGCGTTTCAAGATTTTTTATTTAGTTATGAATGCTAAATAACAATTGAAACGCCCTGTAGTTCCGGGATCAGATAGGGCTACGGCATCCCCTGCCTGTCGTAAGAGGCGACTAAAAGGGGCTACCGGGGTTGCAGACGGCTAGAGTGGGAGCTCGAACCGTTCGGTCAGGCAATCCCGGGAAGGACGGCTGGCGACGGGAGGATTCCGGTTGAAGTCGTTTCGAGATCCCGGAGTCCTCCTTTTCAGCGCCGAGGACGGCCACCGGGGGGGTTTTAGTGCGGTAAAAATCCCACATAACCCTGCGTCGCTCCCACGGCGTCGGGTACCTTTTGAAGGTTTCCCTCTCGAAAACAAAAAAAAAATAACAATTGAAACGACGCAAATGAAATAGCTACGGAGAGCTAGTTCATTCTACGATTATGAGCCAGGATGCATTATATCACGGTCTGCGCGAACCGCGTGTACTGCTAGTCTCAGTATAAAGGCAGATAGGCAGAACGAGGCCACCTGCCTATTGTTCTTGGGGAGGAAGTTGAACAAAGCACGTGCTAGGCGAACAAATCCCGACAGTGATTAGAATCAGGCAATCCCGCTCAGGAATCGAACTTATGATGTTGGTGGGGACGTATCTCATTCCTCCTACTTAAAACAAAACTAATGATGGCATCACATATCAAAATGTCACTAAGAAAGAGAAATATTGTGGATATACCTTTTAGGTATACAAAATTTGCAACCTCTTGTGGGTATATCTAGGTTATTGAACTACTCATATTATTAAAGCAGATATTATTTATGTGGGTACATATATTTACTTATACTTATAAAAATTGTTTGACTGATTCATCATCGTATGGTCCAAACAATTAAATACAAAAACGATTAATTTGGACTGTAAGTTTTTTGTGACACCCACCTAGATTTTCAACCCTTAAGGGAATAGGAGTTGACGGCTTGTACGAATCAGGGTCGAGGGTACGAATTTAAGTATTTTTTACTCTATTCTTATTGAATATTGTCTACTGTTAGTTGTTAGTAATACCAATTCGTTAAAAATATTATGGTAAAATAATTAAGAGTAGTATATATGTATACATCTGGTATAGGTATGATTGTTTTGTCTTCAAATACACTTCTACAAATATTGTAAAAACCGTAGTTATTTCAAGAAATGTCATTTTTTCTAACAATTTTGATACAGAAAGTTCATTTGGCCAAAATCTGCCTTAAAATCCTTTTCACTAGGGCACAGCATAGACAAACGATTGAAGCATTGGTCACAGCTAATATTTCTTTAAAAGATAAAACAACACAACTTCATAAATTGTAACACAAAAACTCTATTTAGATCAATGTCCCAGTTCTTTAAGTATTCAGGTCCAGGAATTCAAATCTGTATCTACAAAGGCTGACAGAATTGGAAGCCAGTTACTAACCTTTTGTCCTGAGGGAGGTTGGGGAACAAAGCTCGTGCCGAAACCCCGTGATTGGAGTCGATCCCGGTCGGGATACGAACTATTTCGGTGACTCTATGGAAACGGAAGTTTGCTTACTTGTTATTAAACCTAAAATCAAGTTCTTGCGACAGTGGCCACCTACACTTACTGACTTCATGCTCGTTTACTACTCTAATCTACAGCTAGCAACTGAAAACGCGGGAACAAAAGATATTTTTTTCTTTGTAAAATATCATCACAATACAACAAACTAAATTATGTAGCACAAAAACTACATTAAGATCAATGTCCCAGTTCATTAAGTATTCAGGTCCAGGAATTCAAATCTGTATCTACAAAGGCTGGCAGAATTGGAAGCCAGTTACTAACCTTTTGTCCTGAGGGAGGTTGGGGAACAAAGCACGTGCCGAAACCCCGTGATTGGAGTCTATCCCGGTCGGGATACGAACTATTTCGGTGACTCTACAGAAACGGAAGTTTGCTTACTTGTTAATAAACTTAAAATCTTATGCTCTTGTGACGTCGTATTATAATAATTTGTTCGTTTAAGGAGATCCTGTGGAATAGATGCGAATCTTCTCAGTTGAGGTCCAATCGGATGGTAGTGTAAGAAAACAAATTGTAACTGACGATTTGTAAGCCCCCGTAAGTCCATGCAATATAAAGACGTTTCTTTTCACATGGCTTCAATTAAATAACTATGGCCTACGTTCCTCCCTGTTTTTTAATTATAATACAAAAACTCCACAGAATGACCGTCCGTGCCTTTTTTTACAATAGTTCTTTTTTTAACTTAATTAATATTTATTTCTTAGCTCCACATTAGGCCATGGGTGTCACTGTCGTGTGCGGCGGTGAAAACGTTGGCTGTTTAAGAAATCTTACAATTACGCTTAATATATAAGACTATTTATTTATTAATTTATTTCCTTTTTTTACGTGGTATGTATCCCTCCCTGTTTATATTCTATTATGCAGTTAATAGACATTCTTAATAGACTTTTTGCCACCACCTCAGTCCAAGATTCCACCGGGGAAGTACCACCGTCACATCTATCACAGCCTTAAGCGGTTCTAGTGTTTCGGTTGGAAGAGTTTGATGGTCGAATCACTTTTGTATGAGGTTACCAGTTCAGCCTGCGGGAGCAGCAACGCATATGAGATTGGCTTCAAATAGACCCCCCGTTCCGTATGGAGTCGGTTGCGCAAGTCCACGGGCGACTGTGACCACGTATCAGATGGATAGGATTCTGTCTCAATCTTTGCAATTTAAATAGTCAATGATGAACTGGCTTTGCAATTTCATTAGAACCTACACCAAATATCTTCAAACACAAGTCAATTATTTCCATCGGTTGAGGAGTTACATATTTTGTCTCCGAGTCACATTATCAGACCCTTAAATAGTCAATGATGAACAGACTTTGCAATTTCATTACAACCTACACCAAATATTTTTAAACACAACTCAATTATTCCCATCGGTTGAGGAGTTACATATTTTGTCTCCGAGACACCATCATCAGACCCTTAAATAGTCAATGATGAATTGGCTTTGCAATTTCATTCGAACCTACATCAAATATCTTCACACGCAACTCAATTACTCCTATCGATTAAGGAGTTTTCCTCATTTTCTCCAGAACCCATAGATGGATCCTAACCATATTTAAGTGGGACCAATTCGCAGCTAGTCTCTACACAATAAAAGAGGAATAATTAAAATCGGTCCACTAACGGCGGAGTAATCCTTGCACATACATAAAAAAAATATATACCGACCGAATTGAGAACCTTCTCCTTTTTGAAGTCGGTTAAAAAGGAGGTGGCTCAGCGTTTGCCAACACAGAATCGGGACTCCGTGCAGCGCTGTTTTTCAGCCACATCCTTGCCCTAAGTTGTTATGCGGGAGTAGTGTCCGCCGCCATTTACAATAATTGAAATAATTTTATAAGGTAGAAGGTAATTCAGAAATGCATTAAAAATAATATCGAGTATATAAATTAATTTCTAAAATTAAATATTTGTAAACTACTACACTTCTTATTCAAAATGTTTCGTGATTTCTGCAAAATCTTAACTCCTGCAAATTTAATCAAGATCTTGATCTGGGAGTAAATATCAGCTGGTTGAAACCTTCTTTTAAAATTAGTTAAGAATATCAATGAAACTGCTCTAGCAATTTTAAAGCCAAGTGTGGATGCATTACCTTTAAAACGAGTAAACACTGAGAAGTTAGTCTCGGGTTTATTTTCAGAAATACTTTTAGGATATCTTTCTAGCTCGGGATATAAAAAGCTTCATCATGTTGCAAGGATATGAGGAAACGACTTAATAGCCACCTTGTACAGACTTTGTTGGATTTTTAGTTTCTGCTTAGCTTAACATTTTTAATAAACAGAAAGAATATTTTTAGGTACAAGAAAATATCTAAATATCATTAAAAATCTAAATGTTACCAATTTATTCACCAGATTTTCTCATTTGAGGTCGTGTTCCGATCCGGTGGTAGTGTGTAGTAGGTAGTAGTGTAAAAAAAAAATATGTGACTGACAATTTGTAAGCGCCCCTGTAGTCCTAAGCAAAATAATGACATTTCATTTCATTTCTTTTCATTTCATTGATGATGTGTCATACATTAACTAAAAAGGTATCTACTTATGCCTGAAATTCTTAGTGCTCAAGTTTTTATAAGGTAAAAGTAGCAAACCAGCATGCAGTATATCTAATGATGAGTGCTCCTGAACAGGCATCTTATCTGATATCAATTACAGATGCATTGCTACTCCTGAGGAATACGATGGTCGCCTTATATAAAATTGCGCTAACCACACTCTTTCTCCGAAACACAAGAATTGTTAACGCATCTCTAACATCATAACATCTCCGAAAAATACACGCACTTCCATCTTAAACCTTTGGTTGCAATAACGAAACGCTTTACTTTTGTAGCAGTCACACCTATCATTTTGTCGGATTGCACAATTTTCAATCATCTAACTACTAAGCTTATTTTTTCCTTTTCAGTCCATTGAAATTAAAGCATGTTTTAAAAAATATTTTTTTAATATTATTTTTTCGTATAAATAAATGCCTGTTTTTTATATTATTGCAATATCAATTCGGTAATTTAATTTCAGCTTTTATAATTTTATTTTTATTTTATATGTATCTAGCAAACGAGCATGCAGTCCACCTGATTGTAAATGCTCACTGTCGCATTTGGACACTTGAGGACAACTTTAGATATGTAGTATTAAACAACATGAGGTCTATCAGATACTTAGATATCCGTAAGAATAAAGTTGAAACTTAAAACGCTTGTTACACTCATAGCCCCACATTAGAATTTTCTCCTGTGTCGTGGGTGCCATGGACACACACAAAGACGAATACACAAACACCCAGACTCAGAACAAGAATCTAAACTCGTCATTCAGATACCTCTCTGGCCGGAAATCGAACCCGGGACTCACTGCGTGTCAGACCGGTATGGCAATCGCTGCGCCACGCGGGTATTCATGCAAACGCATGCAAACTAAGTCACCCTTTGAACCAAAACACGGCTGCGCTTCACAGCTACGCACGTTCTCTCTAATACATTGTTACGCATAACCAAAATCATATCCACACTAATATATTCACAAAGGCTACATTTGATTCCCACAAACATCGGATCCCAATACAAACGCTTCAATTAATAGTGGAGTGACTTTAACGGGATTAAACCCGAACTCTCCGACCTAGGATTACACGGCTTAGCGCGATAGCGGAGACATTACAGAATTATAGCCGTAAGCCGATTAGCTTTCAACGGATATTTAAATTATAGTGTTGAATTCTAGAGTCGAGAATTAATTATGCCAGGTAGAATTAATGTTGGTAGTTTCGTGATTAGAATAGTGCTACGGTATCCCTTGCCTGTTGTGAAAGGCGACTAAAAGGGGCTTCTAGGGTTAGGCGGCAAGACTGGGAGCTTGAACCAGACATTGATCCCGGGACGGATAACGGTATATGTGGCTGCATACATTGTAAACATCACATGGTGTCCTGGGCTTTAACGCTAAGTCGGGGGGAGCCCCGAGGAGCAGCGCGTTCAGAGGACTCTAGTTGCGTTGCTTTCTAGATCATTTAATACTATTAGCAGCGTTGACGACAGCTACAGTGGAGGGGGGGAGTTAAGTGGATAAATATCCCACTAAACCCTGTGTCACTCCCATAGCGACAGGCAACTTTAAAAATTTTCCCCTTGAAAACAATAAAAAAGTATGCCGCGCCATAGCAGTCTTATTACTTGGCATTTTTGATTGAGAAGCCAAGCATTAACCATTAGGACCATTGCTGTCATGGATTTTTATTCACTGTTAATTGCTGCTATTAATGATCACAGACGAACATTGCAATATCAGTAAGTTTTGTAGATCCACACGTTATTTAGGCAAATTCAAAAAGTACTCAAAAGACTGATTTACTTTCAGAAATTCAGGCAGCTGTAGAATGCGTCCAAATTCGCCCTGTATCATTACTAGCAGGGACGTGTACTGGAATTTGCACCTCAAAGATAGCCTGAAACCTGTAATACAAGCGCTGAGCTAGCCTTTCAGGTTTTAAGATTTTTCAAACTGAGTGAAAATTCTTCGTTTTGCGACATGAAACTCTTAAGTTATTTACGCTTAAAGCAAATTTACGTTTATAGTTAAATTACAGAGTGAAGTTCGATCACGTCAACCCATTATTGTCCCACTGCTGGGCATGGGTCTTCTCTCAGAATGAGAGAGTTATAGGCCATAGTCCACCGCGCTGGCCAAGTGCGAATCGGTGGACTTCACACACCTCTGACAACTTTTTTTTAAAGAACTCTCGGGTGTGTTTTCCTCGCGATGTTTTCTTTCACCGAAAAGCAGTGATAATTAATTAACAACACGTACATTTCAGAAAAATCAGTGGCGTGGCTGTGTTTGAACCTTGGACCTCCCGATCGGAGGGCAAGTTTCAACCATTAGGCTATTACTGCTCTATTTCGATATATATTTTAAAGTTCGATATTAACGTGCATTACTTAAATTTTTGTCAGTGAAAAGTAAATCGTTTCATTATAAGAACCAAAGATTTACGGAATTTAAAACTGTAGCACCCATTTTTAGCGTCAAAAACCCTTGTGTTTCGAAGAAAGAGTGTGGTTACCAGCGCATTTTTATATGAGGCGACCATCTCATTCTTAAGGAGTAGCATCTGTGACTTTTACTTTATAAAAAACACTTGAGCACAAATTAGATTTTCAGGCTTTCCAGCGTTACAAGATAGGTACCTGCAGCAATAACCTGAGTAGATACCTTTTTAGTTACTAAATTAATAAGTTTTTGATACCATTAAGATTTTTTAGTGCAATGTTTAGAGTTTTTATGTTGTATCCAATAAACATACATCATTTTTCTTAAAAATGTTACGGCACTTAAAAACTAAAAACCTAACAAAGTCTGCACTTAGCTATTAACTCGTATCCTGATATCCTAGCAACACGATGAAGCATTTTATATCCCGAGCTAGAATTATATCTTGAAAGAATTTCTGAAAATAAAATCTGAGACTAACTTCTCAGTGTTTACTCGTTTTAAAGGTAATGCATCCACACTTGAATTTTAAATTGCTGGAGCAGTTTCATTGAATATTCTTAAGCCATTTTAAAAGAAGGCTTTAACCAGCTGATATTTTTTCCCGGATCAAGATCTTGATTAAATTCCGCAAGAGTGAGGATATTGTAGAAGTTGCGACACATTTTCAAAAAATGAAGCATGTTTACAATTTTTTTTCAGATACCTACTTGATATATATTTGACAGGTGGTAGAACCAGTGTAGTTCGACCGGGGAAGTACCACCGCCACACCTATTTCTAGGGTGAAGACTTTCTTGCGTTTCGATTGAAGGGTGTGGTTCTCGTTTTTCTCGTTTGTGACTTATATTTTTCTGTTATTCGAAAACATACTAAGTAAAAAAACACGCTTTCTACACTCATAGCCCCACACTAGGCTTTTCTCCTGTGTCGTGGGTATCATGGACACACACAAGACGCATACATAAACACCCAGACCCAGAACATGAATTTAAACTCATCATTCGGATACCTGTCTGGCCGGGAATCGAACCCGGAACCCATTGCGCGTCAGACCGGCATGGTAACCGCTCCCCCACGCGGGTCGTCACTAATATTTTTCTGTTATTCGAAAACATACTAAGTATCTAAAACCAAGTCTTATTACTTAGATCACAACCCTATTCCAGCCTTGTTCTTATTACGGAGCTGGAATTAGGTAACTTTTTCAACGTAGCATTATTGTGTCCCCACTCCATCAAGCGAGATTGACTAATTAGTCTACTTCGGTTTAGTTTTCTTGATTTGGGTTCGTCTGTATACGATGTATGTTATAGTGTATCGGTGCGTAAATTATACGGACCTGCTTTTGCAAAAAGGAACCAGCGAGTTATCCTCCTTTTATTATTAAAATGTTGATAATTTTCAATAATATCATATTTGTATACATATAACAAATTATTCTGTGCAACATTGTAAATAGATTTTATTAAAAATAACCTTAAATTATACGGTTTATAAAATTTTGTCAATACATATATACGTAGTTCATATACCTTATCACTACATAGTATAAAACAAAGTCGCTTTTGACTGTCTGTCCCTATGTATGCTTAGATCTTTAAAACTACGGTACGGATTTTGATGCAGTTTTTTTAATAGACAGAGTAAATCAAGAAGAAGGTTTTTATTTATATGACATGCATAATAAAAAGGAGAAACACTGATAATTTTAGATTTTTGACTTTTAGGCGGACGAAGTTCGTCGGGTCAGCTAATAGTTCATATACCTTATGTAATATATATGCGAAATACTGTGAGCATGTACATGTGTTTGTTACTCTTCTACGTAAAAAATACTAATCTTAATTCGATGAAATTTGGCAAATCAATTGTATTTATTAAAAATATATTAAAATCCGTATTTTAGGTAACATTCAGTCTTTCTCTTTTTAAAATTCATTTACTCCATTAAAAGTGATTATAATTAAATGTTATGTTATCGGTAGCTTAATTACGCCCGTTACGTTTAACGCGGTTATGAGTATCCTTTGTCTTTATCTAGGTCATAAACTATGTGTGTGCCAAATTCCAGAGTAATCAGATAGGTAGTTTTTGTGCATTTCCACGAAATCTGACCAATAGTTTTTTAGCCTGAAAGACTTTAACAGGTGGTAGAACCAGTATAGTTCGACCGGGGAAGTACCACCGCCATACCTATTTCTAGCGCGAAGCATTTCTTGCGTTTCGATGGAAGGGTGTGGTTGCCGGCACACTTTTATATAAGGCGACCATCATAGTCCACGAGAGCAACAACGCATCTGCGATTGACTTCAGCTAGAACCCATGTTCTATTTAAAGTTGCTTACTTAGATGTCCACGGGCGGCAGTGACCACTTACCATCATTGGACTGTATGCTCGTTTGCTAATTTAATCTAATAAAAAAACTAACAAACATCCTCACAAACATAACGAACGAACGAACGCCTTTATAACATTAGTAAGATCCTTCTGGGAGGTAACAACGCATCTCCTTATTCTAGTGTAAGACAGTTCTTGCGTTTTAGTGGAATGGTGTGGGTACTGGCTTACTTTTGTATGAGTCGACTATCTTAATTCTTTTGTAGCGTGGTATCAGTGATTGACTTCAGATTGTAACCCAGGTGTAATCTTCTGAATTACATTTCTTGCAGATACCTATGGGCAGTAGTAACCAGTTACCTTTAGATGGACTGCATGCTCGTTTGCTTCTTCAATGCGATAAACAATACTTCTAAAACCGCGAGCGTACCTTGTAGAAAATACCGTGTATCGAAAAACACCATATTTCAAACGCAAGAGACCTACACCAGTGACCTAATTTAACTTGAGAGTTATAAATTATATGTATATCAATTTCCAGCTTCGGTTCGTAAGTGCAAAAGGAGTAATAGTGAAATGATGAAGATTTATAGAAACTGCAAAGGGAATATTTTTGCGCCTAACCTAGAAATTTCAATATGTAAAATTGCTGATGCAGACGTCAATATGAATGAGTTTTGAGAAATTAGATTTGTTATCTGATTAGTTAAGTAATCCCGAACTATAATCTCAGAAGATTATATAAAAATATTATAGATTAGTAAAAAATAATTACTTTAAAATTTTCTGCGACACTATACCTGGATCCTCTTTGTAGCGCCTAGGCCGGTCATCGAGGTGGTTTTAGTGCGGTAAAAATCCTACATAACCCTGCGTCGCTCCCACAGCGTCGGGTACCTTTTGAAGGTATCCCCCTCGAAAGAAAAAAAAAGAAAAATAATCCCTGGATGGCCGCCGTTATGTTCTATAAACTGTTGCCCCCCAATGCTCTTAGCGCGAGTTTATTACGTTTCGTCAAATCGGTCACCAGTTCCCTTTTCATTTAATATTGCAGTATACATTGCAAGGTATGGCCAAATCGCAAATATAATCATGTAATGTACTTTGAAATGTACAGTTTAAAACGTAAATAGTGATCGTTTGGTAGACATTTATTAACTTGTACTCAGGGAACTGAAAAGCAGTGATAGCGTAATGGTTAAAACTTGCCCTCTCCGTCGGGAGGTCCGAGGTTCAAACCCAGGCACGCACCACTGTTTTATGTGCGTTTTAGAAATTAATTATCTCGGCTTTTTGGTGAAGGAAAACATCGTGAGGAAATCCACACACCCGAGTGTTCTTTAAAAAAAATCCCGGAGGTGTGTGAAGTCCACCAATCACTTGGTCAGCGCAGCGGACTATGGCCTAAAACTCTCTCATTCCGAGAGAAGACCCGTGCCCAGCAGTGGTACAATATTGGGTCGACGATAAGTAGTGCTCTGTCCGTCATAGGTATGTGAATAAACGCTGAAACAAAATTACAGGCCCAAAAGATCGTGGAACCCACTAAATGATTCGCTCGACAAATGGGTCCGACAGTTGATGTGTTCTAATTAAGCCGACCGATTAAACGGGAGTCGATAATTAAATATCTTTTAGCGAGTAATTCCGTACAGTCTATTTGTTGCTGTAATGTTTGAGCGTGTGAAATGTTTGGGTCCTTATGTCGTTTATGGTTATTTATATTTCAGTTGGTTGTAATTTGTTCTTGGTTTAACAATGACAGGTGGTAGAACCATTGTAGTTGAACGGGGAAGTACCACCGCCACGCCTATTTCTAGCGTGAAGCATTTCTTGCGTTTCGATGGAAGGGTGTGGTTGCCGGCACACTTTTATATGAGGCAACCGTCATAGTCCTCAGGAGTGTTAGTTGTTAATTTATTTCAGCTTATACTTATATATATAACTTTCAATAATAATACTGGAAATTATTCGGTCTTAAATCATAAATCTAAAGCAAAAACATAAACATAAATTTCAGGGTACACTGAAGCTGAGTATAATGCGACATGCATCATGACAGACCAAAAAATTTTGTCTTCCTATAAAATTTGTACTTTAGTACGGGAACAACTCTTAGTGGTTCACTATCAGACGAGCCCGTAGAAAGGAAAATTGATTCTAAAATTGATGATGTATTTTATTAGCCCAAAAGAATAAAGCACTAGCTTACCTTTTTTTTTTTGTTCTCGAGGGGGTAATCTTCAAAAAGTACCAGACGCCTTGGGAGCGACGCAGGGTTATGTGGGATTTTACCGCACTAAAACCTTCCCGGTAGCCGTCCTCGGAGCTACAAAGAGGACCCGGGATCTCCAAAGGAACGCAACCGGAATCCTCTGAGCGTGTGGCCCCATCGGGCTCCTCCCTGATGGGCGGCTGGGCCCACCGCTCCGTCTAGTCGTTACAACGATATGCGACCACACATACCGCCGTTCTTCCCGGCACCTACTCTAGCCGCTCGCACCCCTGGAAGTTCCTTTTAGTCGCCTCTTATGACAGGCTTACGTTCTGATCCCGGAACTACAGGGACAGCACTAGCTTTCCTACATGAAATGCAGCCTTAAAATGCCTTTATACGCTTTATTATAACATATTCATATTTTCCGCATTATTAAGTACCTACTTATATGAAAACGTAGAAATTTTCACATTACCAAATTTTAACGCTAGTTAGCTCTGAATTGAAATATTTGACACAGCCAAAAGTAAAAGCACGTAAGACTTTTACTTTCAAAATTAAGGAATACTTTTTTACATATTGTGTAACTATTTATTCTGTTTGTGGTTTAATTACTAAAATTATGTCGTATTCTAGTTAACTCCATTTATTTGCTACTAATTTTTGTCGTGTTTTAAATGAAACTCTACATTTTAAACATGTTTCCTCTTGAGTCATATGTTTTCGTATTGCCAAGAGAAATCCTTAGTGGGTCATATGAGTTTCTTTGCTAACTTATTGGTAAATAAATTGCAAAAATTTTACTATTGCAGGATTACTAAGTATTACCTAATTAGTATGGTTAACTTATATAAAAGACGACCATCTTAGTTTTACTTAGTTATTCTTAGTGCATGCGTCTGTGATATACATCACATAGAATTGGTAACATATATAAGACCAACGTTATCATGACTTCATACATTTTAATATGTAATAGGTGTTCATGACACGACGTTTTTTGAAACTTAAAATTTATTTTAGCTGATATTTCAAGCGGACTGTGATCGTGGTGAAACAGAAGTGGCGAGGAAAACCGTTGATAGGCACTGATTTAGAATTAGGTAAGCCGCGGATTTCGAGACTATTCTCTGCACTGCGAGTAAGAAAATTGGTCACCTATCTATGACCAACACCAGCAACCAGGATATATTGCATAGACTCCTAATGCCATCACAATGCGAGTATGATAGTATAATTGTATGTTCAAACTGGGAATTAATTTAATTGTAGTTCATTTATTAATTTCTGTTTTATTATTTCAAGGTACAACGTATGTAGTTCAATGAAGTAGGTGCCAGCATCACACTAATTTATAGATGTCCATGTTCAGCAGTGACAATTACTATCAGGTGGATTGCATGCGCATTTGCTACTTCAATCTAATAGAAAAACTGTATACAGCTTTTATTCATAGTGTAAAATTTGCTATATTGGACTTAAGCAGTTTTGTTCTAAGCCCGCGATATCTGGCGGCGAACAGAACTAGGTGAACGAAGGCTTATTCACAAATCCTGCTCACTGCAGCTGTGAGCGGACGATTAGTACATTCGATATAATAACGATAATGCAATCAAAACGAGTTTACAATTGTGGATACTTAGGTACAACTTCCGAATAGAACATAGAAGTCTGAAATTTTGATTTGTTTTGTAGTAATTTACATATGGTGTGCATCAACCTATTATGTCCCTATCCAACCAACCCATTTTAATCTCCTTGTTTAAAATCCTTTTTTTTGGTGATAAATAGTTTTTAGTATAAAAGAAAACCCGTTCTTTTAAACTACAAATTTCATCGCAATAGTTGAAAGTACATTATTTATGAAATATTATTTCATACTAATCTGTCAACCGTACCGTCTACGAGTAGGTACTTGACCAGGGCGGTGTACTGTGGCCTAAAACTTTTATTGTGAGAAGACACCCGTGCTTAGCAATTTTAACAAATAATTTGCAAACATTGTTTTAATTAATAATAGGAATTACTGATTTCATGAAGTAGTGACACAACTTAGATTTTGCGATACCGTCCATGAGCATTCTCCTTTGGATAGAATTACGTTTCGAATAACGTTTTACTATCGGAACTCCGAATATAGCCTAGTTCTGCAGACACCGCATTGCAACAGGACGGATTACCGGACTCGACTTTTTTCAATTAACAAACCAAATGAGCTCACAAATCTCACGAAGATTTACATCTATAATTAACTCCAATCTTCTTACAATGCGGTGATGTTTTATCTTGATTTCCTTTGTCTGTGGTATTAAGAAATTTGTTTTGCGGTGAACATTTTCCTCCCATGTTTTTTGACATTGGAAAGACAAATTTTAATGCAATCTTTGTGGAAATAATATTAATACTATACATAATGCGTAACGAGGGTTAAACCTATACAGTGTGTCGTTTGTCGCAATGTTTAACGTGATGGTCTACAAAATAAAGAATGCCGGATTCGATTGCATGGTGCAACGGAGTTCCTTTTCGTATATTAGTTAATAGTTGCTGGTGAATATCTGTATTGAGTTAAATATTGTTCGGCCACTGAATAACCACAAGCACTTCGCAATTTACCAAAGTTAAGGTTCCCGAGGCAACAACTACAATGTTATTATTTACTAATGCTATGTTTTTCTGTTTACAAAGTTATTTTACTATAGCTAGCAATGTTCACCTGTAAGTGATTATTCATTTATTGTTAAGTTACTATGTTCTACGTTTCTATGTCAAATTTGAATGTTTGGTGAATTAAATAAATAAATAAATAAACTAATATAGGGAATGAATAAAAAACTGAGCGTTGTACCAAAACTTCAATATTAAAAAAAAAAGATTTGTTTTATTGTCAGTCCGAAATACTACACATAAATATGTACCTCATCGTCAACCCATTATAGTCCCACTGCTGGGCACGGGTCTTCTCTCAGAATTGGAGAGTTTTAGGCCATAGTCTACCGCGCTGGCGAAGTGCAAATTGGTGGACTTCACTCACCTCCGAGAACTTTTTTTTTAAGACCTCTCTCGGGTGTGTAGGTTTCCTCGCGATGTTTTCCTTCACCGAAAGCAGTGATAATTAATTTCTAATACGTACGCACATAATTAAAAAAAAAACAGTGGTGCGTGCCTGGGTTTAAACCTCGGACGCCGAACGAGAGGGCAAGTTTCAACCATTAGGCTATCTCTGCTCTAATATGTACCTACTAAATAACAATTATATTATACTACAATTATTAAGAAAAGCAGCCCATAAATATTCCTATTAAGATAAACAATAATAAAATTGTTATCTACGTTCATATCTACGGTCATGAAAGAAAAACGTTGCAACAGGACTTTTCTCAAGCTGTCCTAGAAATCCTCACTGAAACTGACCTATAAAGAAAGCTCGAGAGGTCAAGCTTTTAAGTAAATATCTGCGCAGATTCTTGAAGTTTCTTGAGTTTTTAATCTAGATAGTATAGCATATCGCGGCGTTATGCTAAAATATTAAAGAATATAAAGGAAATAATATTAAAGTTTAATCTTTTGACTTGGATTTCGCGACGGAAAATATAATTTTGAGACGTTTTTCGATGCGAAAATGCTTAGATTTTTGTGAAATATAACACAAAACTGTACATAATATAGCGCGACTATCTTTGTATATGACTTAATTTTAATGATTCCGTTCGTACTCATAGTTATTCAAATCTTGTATGTATAATGGGTCTGCCTCTGGGTGTTATTGTATTTATCTTTGTATGTTCGTAGTAATTCCGACATAGATATGTGAAAATTACAGTGTCGGGTCATGAAGATATGAAAATGTTATTACGTAGCTATAATTAAAATTAAATAATACTATTCCGGTTTTGAAGGTAGTAGTAGTAAACCACTAGGTATGGTTAGCACCAGGGACCACCGCTACACCTATTTCAAGCGTTAAGCTATTTTTGCGATTCTACGGAAGGATTTGGATGCTGGCTCACTTTCACACGACTTAGTCCACATAAGTAGCAACGCAATAATGATTGACTTCACAAAGAACCCCTGTTCTATGTAAAGTTGGTTAATGTCCACGGACAGCAGTGACCAGGGCCTTATTAACCCTTAGGCTAATTAGCCTAGGGCGCAAGGATTGAGGGGCGCGCTGATATAGTGTTTTCACATGCAATATTAATCTAGCATCACTGCATATACCCTACATATTTCAACTAGACCGAGACAAAACACGAACACACCGGAGGATGTAGATTTGGCTACCTTTTTATTGCTCGACAAGCTGTAGTTCATATTTTTAGGCCGACTGTAATACCTGGTGGTGGCGCGTGATTATAATTAACCTAGAGCGGTCAGAATTCTTGATCATTCGCTGGCAGTGATAACTTACCATTATGTATACTGCTCGCTTGCTACTCATAAATAAGTTCTTTCGTTTGTTCTTATTTCGCCGCGTATTGACTTATTTTTAAGTTATTTTTGTATGTAGCTAATATGATTGTTATTGTATTATATTTAACTATTATATTGGAATCTGTACACTTCGATCGATTTTATTATGTTTCCGTATTAGTTTTGTTCACGCTGAAAAGGAAAACATAAGCGTCCTAAGTTGGACTACTTACTATTAGTTAGACTATGCTCGTTTGATACTCATAAATAAGTTCTTAAATGAATAAGATTTTCGTTCACCTTTATATTTTACAGCTAAGAGTAACTGCAGCATTTGCAAGTACAGTATATTTACTGCAGGTAATTAAGGCGGTAGTAAGCGGTCCCTCCGGCCAATTAATTATACGCAGCATCTGTTGCAGGAACGAAGCGGGAGTCTTTAATAAATATTTTGAATTTTAAATAGATGACAATTCTTACCTTGATTTAAGTGTTTGAATTTGAGTGCAATTGCAAAATAAAAACAAAATAAAAACCATAAAATATAAATGTTAAATCGCGTGTTATTAAAATTAACTAATAATACACGATATAAAAAAATCAAGTGTTTATGTATTACGATTCAACAGAGAAACCAAGTGTCGTCAGACCATAATTGTTCCGTTGCTGAGACCATGTCTCCTCTCAGAAACACCGTATTGACCAAGAGTGAATTGTTAGACTTCATGCACTAGTGACAACTTTATTTTCCATCCATCCATCAGCCTTTGAAAGTCCGCTGCTGGACATAGGCCTCCCCTAATCTGCGCCACTTCGACCGGTCCTGAGCCATCTGAATCCAGCGGTTACCCGCCGTCTTCTTCAGGTCATCAGTCCACGGGGTCGGGGGACGGCCTGCACTCCTTTTGCCGAGGCGTGGTCTCCATTCGAGGACTCTTCTACCCCATCGGTTATCTGTCCTACGAACGATGTGGCCTGCCCATTGCCACTTCAGCCTACTAATTCTGAGAGCTATGTCGGTAACTTTCGTTCTCCTACGGATTTCATCATTTATTTTACGCCCGATATACGTATATAGGTCTTGTATATCATTTAAATTCACCAGTGTTCGGTGTTTGGTATTAGAGTCTCGGATATCCCGATTGAAAGGGTGTCTCTCGATCATTAGGCTATTACTGCTTATATAGGGCATGTGGCAGATAGACAACGGAAGCTGAGAAATTGAACCCCGTTTTTACCCTTTACCTAGGGAACCCTAACAAGTAATTCAGCGGTACGTTAAAATCTAATAGGATTAAGGATATATCAACGCTTTTTACACTACGTCTCACGGGAGTCTCGTAACGAGGTGACAAACCGTCGAGTTGTTTATTTGTTTATAGAATTAATCGCCTAGAAAGCTTTAATGTCCATATTTTTTTATCTGATTGGAGTGGTGAAATCAGTGGTGCATTTTGGAATTCGAAGCTTGGACCTCTCGATTGAGAGAGCGAGTTTAGACTAACTCTGCTTATATAAAACATGTGATAGACAAGCAATAGAGAGTTAATGTGCGGTTTCCTTTTGCGCACGGAGCCCTAAAAGGTAATTTCCCGGCTTGTTAACATCAAATAGAAACTAATATAGTGGACGCCGTAACGGGATTAGCCTTTAGAGGACACGGATATATTAACGCTTTTTACACCACGTCCCAGGAGAGTGTAGTAACGAGGTGGCGAACTGTCGAGCTGTTAATTCGTTTAAAGAATTAATCACTTGGGAACTCGGATGTCCATGTCCATGGCGATGTGCAAATGTTGACACATGTATGAATATTCGAAAAATCAGTGGTGCATTTCTGGGGTTCGAAACTCAGACCTCTCGATTGAGAGAGCGAGTTTAGTCCAACTCTGCTTATATAAACCATGTGATAGACAAACAATAGAAAGTTAATGGGCATTTACCTTTTGCGCACGGAGCCCTAAAAGGTAATTTCCCGGCTTGTTAACATCAAATAGAAACTAATATAGTGAACAGCGTAACCGGATTAGCCTTTAGAGACACGGATATATCAACGCTTTTTACACCACGTCCCAGGAGAGTGTAGTAACGAGGTGGCGAACTGTCGAGCTGTTAATCCGTTTAGAGAATTAATCACCTGGAAAGCTTGGATGTCCACTATATAACTGTATGGTATATGCTTGGATTGAATACATATTACGAAGCGCTAGTTTTACAGACGAGTCAGGTTTTAATCCTTTTAATGAATGAACTTATTATAATGAATGGATAAAAATAAAGTATCTGAGCTAATTAAATGAAATATATTTATTATTATTACAAAAGTACTGTTTAAAAACAGTATGGGCATAACCTCTTCAGTTATAAGTGCGTGTACCTATAATGTGCTGCATGTGGTGTCTTTGTGGGCTATTTTTTCAGTGACGTTGAGGAAACTTTCAAAAGGTACACCCATGCCTTGGGTACTCACTAAAACCCCATCGGTAGCCTTCCAGCGCTTGGTTATCGACCCTGGTATCTCCAATGGAACACACCGGTATCCGCTAGCATGACGGCCCTCACGGGATTTTTACTTGGGGAACTTTCCAGTGTCGTACGTAGAAATGCAGCTACACGTGCCGCCGTCCATCTTGGGGTTGTTGGCTCAGCGCTTCGAACTCTAGTTGCCTGCAACCCCAGAAACCCACTTTTAGTTGCCTCTTACGACAGGCAGGGGATAATGTAGTCATATTTTGCTTCCCGGTTACAGGGGACAGACGGTGATAAATCTAGGTCGCATTGGATTTTTCGATAAATTTTAATTGTCAATTTCACCACAGAATACAAATCCACGTAGTCAAAATATTATACACGTATATTTGTGCTATAGAAATTATTTTATACGGTTTTAACTGCTATATTCGCGGCTTACACTCATAACTTGCACATAAATAAACTCGTAGCGACTTCGCGCTCCATACTTACACAAATAACTCTGCAAGAAGCAAGCGTGCGGGCCGCCTGTGCAGGTGAACACGCGTGACAGGAAAAGCGCTCTATAATACTCATTAAAAATTAAAAATAAAAACCCATTCAAATACTTTGTTCATTAATTAGTCTACAAACTTTTACAAAGACACAAATACCGGATACCTTTGACGGTTTGTAGAAAAGCACAAATATTTTCACGACAAACAATAAACGTGAAAAGCCGGTGTAAACATCAAAGGCGAAAAATTAATACTTTTGGTCGGTCGGAGCGATTTGGGTGTTATTTTGGGGGATTCGATGGAAATTCCATTGACGAGGATTGGCGGGGTGGTAACCCAGAAACAAACGACTTATTAGCTAAAAACAGCTGTGGAAACAAGAACCCTTTCTTATATTTCTATGGAAATATTTCACGAATCGTTTCCCGTTTCCGTTAGCGTTTTCCCGTTTGAGCACTCAATGCTTTGAAGCTTCTAAAGAAAATTTGAGGTGCTCATTTGGAAAATTGATATTGGTAAAATCTATTAGGATAATGCAATTTTGCTAATATTTTGTATAAATAGTTTGTTTCGTTTTTTCTGTAGTATGAAAAATGAGTGAAAAAGAGTGAAAAAGTTTGTTGGCCATTATGCACTTAGGTGGACAAGTGCGAATTAGCAGACTTTAAACACTTTTCGGGACTTTTTTAGAGAAGTTTTGGGAGTGTTGGTTACTTTAGAACGCCTTAACCGGCGGCATATTCAATTTTTGGCGCCCTTTTCTTTCTTTTTTTTTTTTAAACATCTTATGTAATCAATATTATTGTAACCCAAAAATTGACTAAATAAAGATCTTTCTTTCTTTCTTTCTTTCTTTCCTTCTTTCTTTCTTTCTTTCTTTCTTTCTTTCTTTCTTTCTTTTTTTACAATATTTCGTCACCGTAATGCGGTGCTTTAATGAGGACTAACTTAATCCTGAGTTTTAGATGTCCTAATCTTCATTAAATTCACACTAACTGCTAAAGTCATATAATTTTACAGTTAGTCATTTATTTTTTTTTAGTCATATAATGTGACGACCCGCGTGGCGGAGTGGTTACCATAGCGGTCTGACGCGCAATGGGTCCCGGGTTAGACTCACGGCCAGACAGGTATCTGAATGATGAGTTTAGATTCATATTCTGGGTCTAGGTGTTTGTGTATTTTTCTTGTGTTCATGGTACCCACGACACAGGAGAAAATCCTAGTGTGGGGCTATGGGTGTAGAAAGCGTGTTTTATTTGTTCCGCGATCGTACACAGAAATTATGGGCAATAACTCCAAGTAACATTTCGACCCAAGGACCTTTGATCTGAAAGTTTAATTTAATCCCCCAAACACTCCGTGCACGTGATCGCTCCCATCAATCACTGTCCGAGGGTCTTTGTGCAATATCCTAAGGGTTCACCTGCCTTCAGAGGGCGGCATCAAAAGCCAAGGAGATTGTTTGTTGGAAATACGCCTGCAATACAGTATTTGTTCCTAGCTTCGTAATACGCGTCTCTCTTAATGTTTTCAGACTTATACTTAAAATTAACTGTCATTGAATAAGCAAACACCCAGATGAGATAGAAATCTATCATTCGCATAAGATCCTGTTTGAGATTGGTTTATTACTAGTTACTAGTCAAACTTCATACTAATATTATAAAGGCGGACGTTTGTGAGTGAGTTTGTTACTTCTTCACGTCTAAACGGCTGGAGCGATTTTCATAAAATTTGGTAGTTAGCTGATACTCTGGATTAACATATAGGCTACTTTTTACTGTGGGAAAATATGTTATTCTCATGGGACACATAGATTTTTTTAGCGGGCGAAGCTGCGGGGTTCAGCTAGTGGAGTATAACTAGAAATTTTATCGGGATCATTGATATGAATGTGATATAATACTGATTACTGATAGACTGTGATCCAATACATCTTCTGTTAATGTATATAACGAAGTGGAATGCGTGAAATGTGACGTCAGGATGGTCGGGGTCTTCATTATCTTCCTGTCTTGAAGATTTCAAGTAAAACACCAGAGTAAACTTCTTCGATTTATTCACAATTGAGGAGGTCGATCGCTTCGACGGTTAAACAAGAATCTTTTTCTACCGGCGTCCGCTCGCCTTTTTATAACAATGTTTGGTGAGGTGACAATAACAAATTTATGGAAGGTAAACTAAATTACAATTCTTAAAATCACTAAATACTGCTAATTTAATAAACAAACAATTTTCGATCTTTAAATTAACTAAAATAATTATTTTCGGCGACGTGTTTTTCATAAATACGCGGTGTCGCGCCGACATATACTTTTAAGTATTTTTCTTAATAGTGGACTATCAAGTGACTAACTATGCCAGTAGCTGGTTGAACTAGAATTTGCTGTTTCGATGTAAAAATGTAAAAAATAAAACAAGAAATTAGGTGTCTGTTGTCACTGCGGTCGACCAACAATAACTCTTTCGAGTTATTTACTACCCCGATTAGAAATGTGATCTCATAATTTTACATCTTGTGTTAAACGGGGATCAGAATCGGGGAAAAAAGGAGAATGCCCAAGTGACTATGGCACTCAGTATCGCTGTAAAATCTATTGTGCCGTAATGTATTTGGGGTTAATTTTAAGTTTCCATTAAGTAAATTCAATTGCATATAAAAAATATTTATAATTCTCGGGATACAGCAGCAATAAAGGATCGAAAAATTCGAATTTTCGAAATTGTTAACATGTTAGTTAAGTGCTTATTTACGTTTTTCTGTAAAATCATAGTGTTCAAAAAAAAAAATAAACACTTTCTGCACTTACAGCTCTACACTAGGATTTTCTCCTGTGTGGTGCCATAAACTACAAATACGAATACACAACCACCCAGAAATTCAGAGACCTGTCTAGCCAGGATCGAACCCAGAACCCAATGCGTGTCAGATCGGCATGGCGACCGCTCCGCCATGTAGGTCGTCATAAAGTTAGCAAACGAACATGCCTGTTGTATCATCCCCAAGCACTGAATCATACCTGAATTTGATTACCGATGCATTGCTACCTCTGAGGACTGAGATGTTGGCCTTGTGTATAAGTATAGCCGAAAACCTCGCCACTTTCTAAGCGATCACAATAGTTGCTTCGTGGAGGAAAATGAGTGCTAATATAAACATTTAAACATCTCATAAACTGCATCATTAGTACTTACCAGTAGATCTGAAATCCAAAAAGCTAGTGTATTGTAGGTTTCATCATTAAGTTCTTTCAGCGACTACCTATATCATAGATCGCATATCTAAATCATAGATTTTCCATAATTACTCGTTATCACTAAAAGATTTTTATTTGAAATGACACCTATAACTTAAACTTAATGGAAATTGAAAACAAAACGAATCAAACACGAGTTATGTTGGTGGCGGCCGGAGGTCGCAGAGAAACGCAAAATCCTTCTTAACATTTAATTATACTAAAATATTAACTACATTTTAACTTAAAACTAAAGGGGTGAGACCGAGTCGATGTGAGATCTCGGAATGTCGTGGATTCTCACGATATGTGGGAACGTTCGAGTGCTGCGTCAGCTCCTCGGGTTGCTGGCTGGGTCGTGATGCACTAGGGCTGTGCATCAGCGTTAGGGTTATGTAACACACGAAATAATAGTTACTGAATATTATCACGAATTCAAAACAAACAGTCGAAACCTTCACACAATAATTATTATTTATTACGCGGGTAGATTCTCGATTCTTTGAACCAATCGTAATTGAGTAAAGGCAATTGGCAAAGATGGCGACAAAATAAATGGTCAAGACAACGACTTTTATTTTGGTCAGTTTTTATGCGGAGAATTTGTTATTTCGTAATATTTACAAACATTCTTTTAATTAATAATAGGAATTACTGATTTCATGAAGTAGTGACACAACTTAGATTTTGCGATACCATCCATGGGCATTGTCCTTTATAAACCAGAAAAAAATCACGAACCATGGAGTATTAACGATTCAGTAACAAATCCATCTGGCCACATTTGCATACTCTCCATTAGATCATGCTGCATTTGAACCAGAATTTCCCGATTTAAATTCCGAATCGCATACATTAGAACGGGAATAGACTTCAATCACAGGACATCCCGTCATAAATTCCCAGCTACACTATCTCCGCGTCTTGCATCTCGATGAATTCACAGAAGCCGGCGCATTTCTCAGCAGATACCATTCTATGGCGGATATTACAGCATCTCTCAACGCCGTTCCATACTGATATACGACTGCACCAAACGTTCCAATGTCATCCATTACTGTGAGCGAATTTTAGATGTATGTACAGGAAATGATATCTTAAGTAGGTATGTTTCAGATACTCTTGGATATTTACCTCATTGTATTAACTTTTTGGAAGGTGCTAAGGGGCTACAGTAAAAAAATATAAATGTAGCGTTTAGAACTTTGTTGGAGCATCCATACTATCCATATTTCCATCATCATCGTCAACCCATTATTGTCCCACTGCTGCGTACGGCTGTATTCTCGGAATGAGAGAGTTTTAGGCCATAGTCCGCCGCGCTAGCCAAGTGCGAATTGGTGGAAATATTTCCATACTAATACTTACATTATAAATGTGAAAGTGTGTTTGTTTGTTCCTCTTTAACGTCGCTACATAGCTATTATATGATATGGTTTATATGCTGGGAGATAGGAGTGCGTAGAGTGACGAAGGCTACTTTTCACCGCGCTCTCTCATTCCCGTGACAATATCGATGTTTTATTAGTTGATACATATTAAGTAGTTCCAGACGTTGTTATTGGATAGTGTTAGTAAAATTCATTTGCAAGTTCTGAATCACGCTATCAAATGCTAATTCCCTTTGACCGTGCCGGTGAGGACGCGGGTAAGAGCTAGTATAATATATTAATCAACTAAGATCTGGTTGGTAGGTTTTTCTGTTACTAACCTGTTTACAACCGAGACCCGAAAGGAAGATTTACGGGTTTTTATGAGTATACTCATATTCTAATGCGTTGCATGTTTTCTGCTTAGCCCAAAGGTTGACTGGTAGAGAATACTTTAGCACTAGACTAGACGGAGCGGTGGCTCCGTCTAGTCTAGGCCCAGCCGCCCATCTGGGAGGAGCCCGATGGGGCAGCGCACTCGGAGGATTCCGGTTGAAGTCGTTTCGAGATCCCGGAGTCCTCCTTTTCAGCGCCGAGGACGGCCACCGGGGGGGTTTTAGTGCGGTAAAAATCCCACATAACCCTGCGTCGCTCCCACGGCGTCGGGTACCTTTTAAAGGTTTCCCCCTCGAAAACAAAAAAAAAAGTCTACTATCCTAAGATTTTAAGGCCATAGTTCACTCTTCGCCAAGTGAGATTTGGCAGACTTCACACACTTTGCGCTTTCTTTTCAAATCAAATCAAATCGAAATCTTTTTATCGTGGATAATAGGTTTAACTACAGTTCTTAAATAAACACTTAAAATCCGCTACTATCCCGCCACAAATGAGCATACAAAGTTCACAATTTAATATATTGTATTCATTATTATATCTTTATAAAAATCAAAATAAATGTCATAAAATTACATACTTCAAAATAATATTATTTATCATTATTAAATATAACCGTATTAAGGTAATTTAGAGAAAAAAAATGTTTCTTTTTTTGAAACAAGCGTACAGGTTTCCTGAAGATTTACCTGACCGTAAGCAATGATAAATATTTTTAATAAGCACATATTTTTCAGAAAAATCAGACGTACCTAGGATTTGAACCCCAGACCTTCCTATTGCCACTTCTCGTACTGTTAACAATATATACATGAAAAAGATATACTGCCATTGTTACACTCGGAAATAAAAATAAAAATTGATATCCGACCATAATCGTTATTTCAGTTTTACATATAGAAAAAACAATTCTTGCCAATTCCTCTGTGTAACATACGCCGTAAAACAAATAAATTGCGTGCAGTGTGTTTAGGGTGTGAGCACATTAGAGCCTTATTTTGCAAGATTATATAATAGCTTATTCTCGATTTAGTCTGCATCATGGCCAACTTCTAATATAATCACCATCATCATACCTGATGGAAGAATTTCTTGTGGTTTAGCTCCAGCACACCTATTACTGCCTTTTTTTTGTTTTCGAGGGGGAAACCTTCAAAAGGTACCCGACGCCGTGGGAGTGATGTCTGGCTATGTGGAATTTTCACCGCACCAAAACCCCTTCGATGACCGTCCTTGGCGCTATATAGAGGATTCCAGGATCTCCAAAGGAACGCAACTGAAGTCCGCTGAACGCGTGGCCCCATCGGGTTCCACCGTCTGGTCTTTACGACGATATGCGACCACACATACTGCCGCCCTTCCCGAGTTCACCTGGCTGGACGGCTCGAGCTTCCACTCTTGCCGCCCGCAACCCCGGAAGCTCCCTTTTAGCCGCCTCTTACGACGTGTAGGGGATACCGTAGCCCTGTTCTGATCCCCGAACTACAAGGACGACCTATTACTGCCTAATAACAGCAGTATTCAACATTACATCATTTTAGATCTTTCACCAACGACAAACCTCAAATCTTTACCTCTGCAACGTCCACCACGACCACCGTCCTCGCGGGCTAAAGTTGAGATTAACTTACAAACTTTAAGTAACTTTCACTATATTAATATAAGAAAGATATAGGTTATATCTCTATTTATAACTATAGTAAGTAGACATTATGTTGATGACGCGAACGTTACGAACTCTTAAGAAGAACCCCTATCGCAAATCTCTGAATGCGCCTAACGAAGTTTTTACTTCAACGGTTATATGTAAACCCGCTTTAAACAAATTAATCCATCTGCGGAACCAATTTTCGAAACTACTGAATTAATTTCCCTGAGACTTTATCTTGGAAATAAAAAAATGAAATGATATCGATGGCTGAAATTCACCTAAACATGACTTCAAAACTAATTCTCCAGATTGAATTTTACTAAAAGTCTTGTATTTAGTGTGTTCAAACCATAATACCACAATATATTCGAAGGGTGTAATAAATTTGAGCACTATATCCGAATTCAATATGCAAATAGCTACGGAACCGCAAGGGAACAATGAAGAGGGGTACAAAAATATGATAATCAAATGTACTGAAAGAGATACTACGGAACGCTTGAAATCTTCGGTCTGACCTAAAAAGAGCTGTTTCAAGGAAATCTGGGAATAATTTCACGTAGACGATAAGAATTGGACACTAAATCCAATTGATTTTGAGTGTAAGGACAGTTATTTGAAATTCGGTGCCCTATGCATTTCTTTCAAGGTTAGGTTAAATCAAAATGAGTTAAATATATAATTCCATCAGTAACATCTAAGCGCTGTAATAATTTTGAAGAATATGGCGGAATTTTTGAAGAGTTTTGCCATATTCTTCAAAATTCTTCAAAAATCTTCTCTCATTATGAGAGTTTTTGGGTAGTTTTTAACCAACCAACGCGGTAGGTTGGCTATGTGCGAATTGGTAGAGTTATCAAATCTGCGATATTTTTTTTGTTAAAGAAAGCTGAGGAGTGTAAGTTTCCTCACAATGTTTTCATTGACAGCATTGATTCTTTGATTGATTGACAGCATTCATTGTTTTTTTTAAGAACTCATGGGTATGTAGGTTTTCTCGCGTTGTTTTCCTTTGCCGAAAAGCAGTGATAATTAATTTCTAATACGCAAATAATTTTAGAAAAATCAGTGGTACGTGCCTAGGTTTGAACCTTAAAATTCCCGATCGAGAGGGCAAGTTTCAGCCAATTGATTATCACCACTCGTCAGTTGACTACATGGTTAGAGAGAAAATTTAAGAAGTAACTCTTGAACACTACCACGCCTATTTCCATCTTCTGATAAGCGACTTCACACAGAACTGGAGTTATATCTGAAACCAATCAAATAATTTATGCATACGCTACTCTCAAGGACTGAGATGCACACCGGCACCACACCACACCAACCAAACGCAAAAACTGCTTCACAAGATGGTAGAAACAGTGTAGTTCGCCCGGGGAAGTACATATTTCTGGCGTGAAGCATTTCTTGCGTTTCGATAGAAGGATGTGGTTGCCGGCACACTTTTACATGAGGCGACCATCATAGTCCTCGTGAGTGGCAACGCATCTGTGATTAACTTCGGATAGCACCCATGTTCCATAAGAAGTTTTTACTGATGTCCATGAGCGGCAGTGACCACTTACTGCATGCTTGTTTGCTACTTCAATCCGAAAAAAAAAAACGCCGGAAACAAGGATGGCGGAGTTGCCACCGCGTACGAACAACACTGGTTCTACATTCTCTCCCTAAATAAAAATAAAAATATAGATAAATAAATTATTTCAGATACCTATATTATCCATACTAATATTATAAATATGAAAGTGTGTTAGTTCCTCTTTCACGTCGCCACATAGCTATTATATGTTTAAATGCTGGGAGATAGGAGGGCGGAGAGTGCCGTAGGCTACTTTTGACCTTACTGTCTCATTCCCAAGAGAATATTGATGTATTTTTATTTGCTAGTTATTTAGTAGTTCCAGACGTTGTTAATATATGGCGTTAGTAAAATTCATTTGCAAGTTCTGAATCACGTTATATCAAATGCTAATGTCAATTCCCTTTGACCGTGCGGACGAAGCTGCGGGTAAGAGCTAGTTTTAAATAAAATCTACGTATGTTATACTGTTTCTGTGATTTTAGAAGCAGTAACAAAATTTCCATTTATTTACCATTTGTTTAAATTGAAATCTGGAAAATGTTTATTTGTTTAAGGCACGTATAAACTAGAGCATCCTTGTGTAACACTTAGAAAGTTGTTGTACAAAATATTTATTTTCATTTTTAATTATTTAAATATCATGTTATATTTCATATATGAATTTTCAAGTTTTTAATAAGTAATATACTATAATTTGTTACCATTGCCATAACCATACTTAGTTTATTAAAATCTACTACTACTCTCTATGCATTCACAAGTAAAATCTTCTTGTTTGTGAGATGTAGTATTCTATTACAATTGAATATCTTAGTCTACATAAGCCATTAGTTGCTTTGTTCCTCCACTACTCCGTATAAAGAACTTTGTGCAATAGACAATGCAATTTGAATAAATGCAGAACGTTCACATCAAAACAACGCATCCTCGGCTTGTATCGCAAGATTTCCGTATTTTCAAAGTCTTTGTGTCCGGGAAATTGCGTTCATGGGTAATATGAAAAGAATACAAAGAAATAATGGAATAATTATGTTTAGATGTCAGAAAAGCTGTATCAAAGCGGATACGCAATTTAAGATTTATATAATTCTACAGATAAAATAAAAGTTGTGTACGTCATAAATATTTACTAAATAGTACATACGAGCACAATAAAATATATCATCTCACGAATTTTTATGTGTTAAAATCGCATCTAATCTAAAATTACTCAATTTCCTGAACCACCTGAATGAAAATTACCATTTTTAATACCGTAAAAAAAACTTAAAACGCTTTCTACACTCATAGCCCCACGATAGTATTTTCTACTGTGTCATAGGTGGCATGGAGATACACAAACACCCAGACCCAGAACAAGAATCTAAACTCATTATTCAGATACCTGTCTGTCCGGGAATCGAACCCGGGACCCACTGCGTGTCAGACCGGTATGGTAACCGCTGCGCCACGCGGGTCGTCAAGTATCTATTGCTAGACATAGGTGTTTCATAACGCTGCTGCACATCTGACTTTTATCCTTTAATCGCTTCCTATGGCATCCATGGGAAGAAAGACAATGGTGCTATTACAAACATAACACGATACTGAAATATGTACTGATCGGTTACTTCACAAACCAACAAAAATATAACTCGAAGAATATATTTTTGCAACAGTGAGTTGTAATAAATACGTTCTTTAACTATTTGTGTAATACTGATTAGAGTGTTAATAGCCAGTTTGTTAAGTAATAAGCGTGCAACTTGCGATACTTGGCGTTGCTCCAACTTCGTTAACTTGCTCCACAAAAACTTAATGGTTTTTGTTTACATTGGCGTGATTAGCTCGCCACTGTGGTATCAGGTAAGGTGCGGCTGTGTTCATTTGCCGGGATATATATCGCGGTGCAGGTAGTTTTGTTTTCTACGAGCTGATAGGTGGTTTTGTTTTTCTATGCATTTACTTGCCGATAAGCGTTAGCCAGATTTTTCTAGTGTTTAATACCCTGTAATACTAACGATTTTCCACTCATTTTTTTACTGTACGTAATTATGCATGTTCAAGACGTCTCAACTTAGTCCTCGAATGTAGAAACGCTTTGGTGGTCAAATTCACTGATCTCTGAATTTGATTACAGATGCACATGGATGACGTATCCACGTTGCTATCAGTATTACTTTGAAGAGTGTGGAGCAGAAAACTTAAAGACATTTGTATACGTGGAAGTTTTAAATTAGTTTAAAAAGCCAGAAACTGTGATCGGCTCCATTTATCTGAATCGTTGTTATTACTTAATTCTTAATATGAATCGGCAGCTTCCCTAAATTTATATCTGAAAGACAAAATTGCAGCTTGATTTTAAAAGGAAAAGTGAAATTATATTTTAAAGTTATTATAAATTGTATTCTGAAACGCTTACGAAAATATTAGGCTGAGTCACGACAAACCATAGCTGTACTTAGCCATTGGATAGTACATCAAGTATTTATACTTTTTGTTCATCTACTATTATACATCTCCGAATATCGCTGGCATTGCTCCAACTCTGTAACTCCAACTCGGTTAACTCGTCCCACAAAACTCTTTCCGTTTGTACTGGCGTGATTAGCGCGGGTCAGTAAATCCAGGTAACGAGCAATATCCATTGTTTCTAAACCAACGGCTTTTTTATGTCAGTAGAATGCTAGTTCCATTTTTTATTCCTATGGTATCGTCATATGTTTGGAATCTGCATCGGTTCGTGTTGCTTCAACTCGGTTAATGCAATCAACAAAACTTTGCGTTAAATCACGTTATGAGTTTACGACATATTTTTAGTTTTTTTAGTTTAAGAGCATACGTTCAAATAAATTCTAATATTATTTTTATTAATAAAAAAATCGGGTTTGTTTATTTATTCGTTATTATTGAACATAATTTCTGTCTGAAGTCAATCACAGATGCATTGCTGCTTCCGAGAACTTTGATAGTCGTCTCATATAAAATTGTGCCGGCAATAACACTCTTCCATCGAAACGACAGAAACGCATCACGATAGACATAGGTGTGGCGGTGGTACCTCCCTGGTCGGTTCACCCGCCACCTCTGGGCTTACTACCATCCAGCCGATTAGTATTTTACATATCGTATTCTGAAATTCGAAAGAAAATATTAGACCGTGTTACACTAAACCATGCCTATGCTTAGCCATTAGATATAGTATCAAGCATTTTACTTTTTATTCATATACTGTTATGTACATTTCTGACGTTGCTCCAACTCTGTAACTCCAACTCGGTTAACTCGTCCCACAAAACTCTTTCCGTTTGTACTGGCGTGATTAGCGCGGGTCAGTAAATCCAGGTAACGAGCAATATCCATTGTTTCTAAACCCCCGGCTTTTCATTTCAGTACAATATCTAGTTCCATTTTTTATTCCTATGGTACCGTCATATTTTTGGAATCTGTAACGATTCGTGTTGCTCCAACTCGGTTAATGCAATCGGCGAAACTTTGCGCAAAATCATATGAAAAGTTTACATGATTATGCACACGGCCAAATAAACTCTAACATTATTTTCGTTAATACTAAAATAGGGTTAATTTATTTTTTCTTATAGAACATAGTTTCTATCTGAAGTCAATCTCAGATACGTTGCTAATTCGGAGGACTACGATAGTCTCCTCATATGTGTGTATGATAGTGTGCCGGCAATCACATCCCTCCATCGAAACGACAGAAACGCATCACACTAGAAATAGCTGTAGCGGAGGTACCTCCCCGGTCGAACTACACTGGTTCTACTATCCAGCCGATTAGTATTTTATATATTGTATTCTGAAATTCGAAAGAAAATATTAGATTGTGTTACACTAAACCATGCCTGTGCTTAGCCATTAGATATAGTATCAAGCATTTTACTTTTTATTCATATACTGTTATGTACATTTCTGGCGTTGCTCCAATACTGTTACTCCAATTCGGTTAACTCGTCCCACAAAACTCTTTTTCGTTTGTACTGGCGTGATTAGCGCGCGTCAGTAAATCCAGGTAACGAGCAATATCCATTGCTTCTAAACCCACGACTTTTTATTTCAGTACAATGCTAGTTCCATTTTTTATTCCTATAGTGCCGTCATATTTTTGGAATCTGCAACGATTCGTGTTGCTCCAACTCGGTTAATGCAATCGGCGATACTTTGCTCAAAATCACGTCACGAGTTTACGTGATTATTATGTCAAATAAATGCTAGTATTATTTTCATTAATAATAAAATCGGGTTAATTTATCTGTTCTTATAGAACATAGTTTCTATCTGAAGTCAATCTCAGATACGTCGCTACTCCCGAGGACTATGATTGTCGCCTCATATAATATAAGTGAATCTGCAACGATTCGCGTTACTCCAACTCGGTTAATACATTCGGCGAAAGTGCAAAATTTCGCGAAGAGTTTACGTGACACGCCTAAATAGCTTCTACCAATATTTTTTAATACTTAAGTAACAAATAAGTTAACCTGATAACTTATTGGTTACTTTCGTAGTGTCATATTTTTTGATTGTGCTTTTACTGACAGCGGTTAATGCGTACCACAAAACTATTTGAACCTCATAAGAGGATTTTAGACCGATGTTACTTTTTACAATTAATTTGTATTCGATTACCTAAATCATATAAAGTTAGGAACAAGCACTTCTTGTAGCAATGTAGATTCCTTCTCTTATCAATCCATTATTGGCCCACTGCTGGGCTCGGGTCTTCTCTCAGGATGAGAGAGTGTTAGGCCACCACGCTGGCCTAGTGTGAATTGGTGGACTTCACACACCTCCGAGAACTTTTTTTTAAGAATTCTCGGGTGAGTAAGTTTCCTCACGATGTTTTCCTTCACCGAAAACCAGTGATTTCTAATACGCACATAAATCAATGGTGCGTGCCTGGGTTTGAACCTCGGACCTCCCGATTGAGAGGGCAAGTTTTCATCCATTAGGCTGTCACTGCTCTAGATTCCTTACATACTGCCATATTTTCATAAAGTTCAGCAGTTGGCGTTGCTCCAATTTAGTTAACGCGCCACACAAAACTTTTGTGTTCATACTGACGTCATCAGCTAACGTTTCTAAATTTAGGTATTATTACAGCTAGCCAGTATTCTAGCGGTATTTATCTAATCCCATTGCTAGTAGTTTTTTTAAGTATGTTTAATTAATCGGTGGATCGCAGACTCAAAGATAGATTTCATTTCAAATTTTATGATAGTTCAAAAATTTTATTGTCATTAATTTTGATCAACTCTTATAATTCCCACTGTTAAAGATGATTCTCATCATATACGCTTTAGCAGTTTAGTATCAGCAAATTATATAGTTGATGGAAGGGTGTGGTTGCCGGCACACTTTTATATTTTATGATCATCATAGTCCTCGGGAGTAGCAACGCAACTGTGACTGAATTCAGATAGAATCCATGTTCTGTATGAAGTTGATTACAGATGTCTATGGGTGGCAGTAACCACTTACCATCAGGCGGATTGCATGCTCGTTTGCTATTTCAGTCAGATAAAAAAATAAGTTTATTTTATATGTATATTCATCAAAAAAGTGACATAACGGTCTCTTATGGGGAAATGTTTTGACGTATTTCCAAATAATAATCGTTTGTGGAGACCACTTGTTACAAAAAACGAGTTTATGATAACCTTCAATGCATGTATGTTAAGTAATGATATTAACAACAGCACAATCAAAAACATCGACATACACGGTTCTATAACAGGGATGTAACGGAGCTCCGATTCCGGTTCCGATAAGTCGGAACTTCCGATTGTAATTGCACTTTCGGTTCCGATTCCGGTTCCGAAATTTTTATATCGGAAGTCGTCTGAAGTGAATTTGATTTAGGTCATTTGTTAACCGTTTATGGGAAAATGTTAATAGGAAACATGCCAATTCTCGTTATCGTCGTGTGTGTATTTTTTTAATTTGCAATTAAAGTTAAAAAGGTTTACTGTCTTACGTTGTTACTAGCAGTTCAATGATGTCTCATTGAAATCGTCTCAGTTTACGGAATGAAACAATCTATAATTTTTAAATACGAAGAGAAAATGGTGGGTTAATTTAAAAAAACGTTCCTTCCTCACCTTTCTTTTTAAACTGCGTTAGAAAGAGGGATTTCTTCTAGCATATGACAGTATTTAAGTCAGTTTTTTTCACATGTACAAATTTGTCCGAATAAAACACTTTTTTTGCCATAATGTTTATTGACTGATACTACCTCGGATACCGAATCCGTTTCCGGTTCCGATTTCGATAAAATGAATTTAAAAACTCCGATTCCGACTTCGGTTCCAATAAGTGATCTCCGTTACATCCCTATTCTATAATATCAAGCATTATCATTGTCTAGATTCGAAATCCGACATTTGTTAAAAACGGCACCGCGATTCACTTCAACGTAGACTTTGTACGCTAATTGGCGTCGCGCCAGCTCTGTTAACGCGCCCCACAAAACCTATTTTGTTTACACTGCCGTGATTAGCTCGCGTCAGTAAATCCAGGTAACAAGCTATATCCATTGTCCGTAGACCCGCCGTATTTATTGTGGCGCAGCGCAAATCCCTTCTAAAGAAATGTTGCCTAAATAGTGACAATTGGGGCCACGTGCTGTTTAAGCGGATGTAATAGATTGCTATGCAGTATTTAAAATGGTCTGACCGTAACTTTTCTCGTCTGTTTATGTTTTGCGAGATTTCATACCTACCTACGTCGCGCTCGTCCTTTTATGTTTTGTTTGACTTCATACCCATCTACGTCGTGATGCATTGGCGACTCCTCTGATGTCCATAGGCGACGGCGACTATTTCCATCAGGTAGCCCGTCTGCCGTTTAAGTATTTTAAGTATAATAATAAAAAAAAAAACTACTTTTTCATATACTGCGCCTATGTATAGGGAGGCGGGTAAAGATTATTTCGATCTCGAGGGTCTCTTCTTGCTTAGGCAAATTCTCAAGAGTGATAATACGCCTGAATTTTTGGCATTTCCTTATAATAGCATTATAAAACTATTTTATTCCCGCGTCTTCGCTCACTTTAGTTACGTGTATATGGCCATAAGAATTCCGTATGTTAATTTAGATCATAAAGTGTATGTGCATCAAATTTCAGCTAATACAATCTGTAGTTAGCGTAAAAGAGTAATCAACTCATACACACCAAACACTCACGCCTTTATGACAATAATAGGATTTAAAATATAACTGCATATGTGAAAACTTAAAGTACCAACCAATGTTTAGTGTAGGGTACTTTTCTCCACCGTAAAGTTTCTAATGACACCTTGTGATGATGTTAATGCCGGAAGTATTACTTTAATTGTGATTTAGATGATCACAAATGCGTTGGTGCCCTGAGGGCTATGTTAGTTTCGTGTATCTCCCTCATCTCGACTCATCATGTCCCTTAAATCACTAACACTATGCGCTTTGTAGCAGAAATGGGTCATGTTGACGAAAACACTGTATACTGTACGAGTAGGTGTCATTATATGTATTTATATACACTCCCGTGTTTTCTATGGAACAAAATACATGGTAATCGACAATATCATTGAAATACCTTGAATGTAATGATTATAATTATATATTCTACTTCTTTGTTCTTCTTATATATATAAATGACTGTTTGTCTGTATGTCCTCTATAGAATCGGAAACTATTCATTTGATCATGTGATGATCTTTAGCACAGTTTTTATTCATGAGCTCACTAAAGTTTCTGATGTATTTTTTTTTTGTGATGGCGTAGCAACGCGTTCTGGGTACATTAATTTATGTATAACGAAGCATAACACCCAATTAACAATTTACTATACTTAAAATATTTCGTATGAACAGAGGTTCAGTGATTTATTAACTTGCATTTTTAAGTTTCTCCACTAATAACCATCATACAAACAATTAAAAACACACACTACATCATAATGTCAATATCTGTACACTATTTATTTAATTCTCTACATATAAACGCTTCAAACGCTTTCTACACTCCAAGCTCCACAGTAGGATTTTCTCCTGTGTCGTGGATGCCATGGACACACAAAAACGAATACACAAACACCTAGATCCAGAACAAGAATCTAAACTCATCATTCAGATACCTGTCTCGCCGGGAATTGAACCCGGGACCCACTGCGCGTCAGTCCGGTATGGTAACCGCTCGGCCACGCGAGTCGTCAAATATATTATATATATTTTAATAAATAGAAATATAAAACAAAATTGATAATACAATGTGTATTTTATGCGTATCTCAGGATTAATTCAATTCCCAAAAAAAAAATCAGGCACATTGCATTTATTCTTTGATTTCATGACTTAGTACTAAATTGTTTCAGACAAAACGTTTTGGCGCACATGGCGTATTCTCCTGCAGGAAGTTTTTTCAAAACCCCAGTTGAATTTAGCCGGAATTATGTCGCGGTTGGTTATATTAAAAAACTTTTCTGCGGCTCAAAGCCGTACATTTCTATTGCACGGTTATAAAAGCGACACATTATGAACGTTTTGCTGATTTTGTTTTTTAACATTGTAGTAACGAGTGAACAGTCAACCTGATGGTAAGTAGCCACTTTCAATACCTGAAATTATACCTAGAATTTTTACTCGAAGGGGATTTTTTGGGTCTATGTTTTTTTTTCTTGAAAAGGAAACCAAAGGTACCCGACGCCGTGGGAGCAACGCTGGGTTATGTGGGATTCTTACCACACTACCTTCGGTGGCCGTCCTCGACGCTACAAAGAGGTCTCCGGGATCTCCAAAGGAACCCGACCGGATTCCACTGAGCGCGTTGCCTCATCAGGCAACTCTCGATCAAAGGGAGGCGTTGCCTCCCTTTGATCGAGTGGGCCCATCGCTCCATCAGGTCTTCACGACGGTAGGCGCACATACAGGAGTCATACCGGAGCCCTATTATTATCTCGGAACTACAAAGACGAGATGCGTTGCTACCTAAGGTATAAATTTACAAATACACATAGTTTACGATGAAGTCTAAATTGAATATGGCATTGTAATACAAATTTATTTATTCAAATTAATGGTCTTTCGCCATATAAAACGTTCACAGAGACTAATATATACACACGTTAAATAAATCTAAATTCATCTCTTTTTGATTTTGATTTTATTTATAAAATAAATACATGGTTGACTGGAGTCCATTCTTTGTAGGTTCTGAATTGAAGTAATTGTCGATTTCAATTTCTGACTGAAGGAAATATGTTTTTTCCGTAAAATGATAAATAGCGTCACTTGCATTGAATGCGACGGAAACGGAGATCAGTTAGTACTTAAGTAGGAATATTCCACCTTTTGAGGATTTTTTTAGTATTATTCTGGATGTTTGTGCTCTTGTTTATTATACTCCTAAAAATTCTATGCAGAGTATTATAAGCTTCTGGTCACACGGGTATCTAGAAAACAATATAACGTTAAATTAATATCACACATTTTTTATTTCGATGAAATATTTATGTTGGTAATTATGGTTTGTTCGAAAACTACATTACAAAGAAAGCAATTCTGCGTAAATTAAAAACCGTCTATGGAAAATCGTTATTATGATCAATAGAAACAGCACTCTTAATAGGAGTTACTTTTTATCAATCCATTATTGTCCCATTGCTGGGCTCGGGTCTTTTCTCAGAATGAGAGTCCTAGTAAGGCCACATTTCAATTGATGGAATTTTCAAAGGAAAGTCTTCAAGGATTTAAATTTAAGCGCCAGCATGTCGAACTTAATTTAATTTTTTTTTATCTGATTGAAGTAGCAAACGAGCATGCAGTCCACCCTATGGCAAGCAGGCACTGCCTCCAATGCACATCTATAAACAACTTTATATAGAACAAAGGTTTTATCTGAAGTCAATTATAAATGCGTTGCTACTCCCGAGGATTATGATAGTCGCCATAAAAGTGTGCCGGCAACCACACCCTATCATCGAAACGCAAGAAATGCTTCAATCTAGAAATAGGTGTGGCGGTGGCATCTTCCCAATCGAACTGCATTGGTTCTACTTGGCAAAATATGGCATTATCGAATAATCTCATGACAGTCCAAGTCTCTATTGTAGAATATCTTACCTCTTGCTTTGTATGTAATTTCTTGAAAGATCCTCGCTGTATTGTATTGGATTTGCCGTATAAAGCTGTCGCTGGTTGTCATACCTGAAATTTATTTTAGGATGAAATAGGTGTGGCTGTGGTACTTTCCTATTTAGAAGTCAAAGGTATATCTATTACTAATATCTGGATAATTTCCCGTATGCCGTGTACTATTAGTTTTCTCTCTTCTCGTGGTTGTCGTAGGAGCTAACTAAAAGTCAAAATCCACGTGGTTTAACGTAACATCAACACCTACTGCAGACACTAACATGTCTGCCGGTTCACTATAGGCAAAAGCTGTTAGAGGAGGCTTATGTCTAAAACCACCTCAATGAGGCTGTTGAATGTTTCATTGGAGTACTTTCACGCGAGCCCGACTGTCACTTGACTAATTATTTTATTATCACTAAGAGAGGAAACGACTCCATCGAACGTCTGGTATTTCAAGGCAGAGTGGAAGGCACTAGACCACGGGGTAGATCATCAATGTGACGGACCGACCAAATGAAGTCCGCCATGGGCCATGGGCGGCAAATTGTATGAATGTAACAGAATGACCTCGAACAGAGCAAAATGGCGTGAGATAATGCAGAGAATTAATAATTAATCTGCCAATAATGCGATTGCATGATGATCACGACCGCTCTGACAAGAGCGAAACGGAAAAGAAGAAGAATTATTTTACTTACTCGTCACTTCTTACAAGAGCTCTGGCGTATTGTATGGGATACTTTGTCTCACAAAACCATTGTCTGTTGTATCCTTCACTCTCAAACCATACTGCTTGGATGTCCCTGAAATTTAGAATAGCAAAAGTATGCTCAAATAGTATTTTCAATTGCCAGAGCTAAGCTAGCTATGGGAATCGTAACCAAAAGTCGTCAAGAGTTAATGTCATTAGTAAGAGTATGTAACCTTTCTACAAAATAGAGTTATATGATACATTTTTCGAAAGGCCGTCAAATGTAGGATCGTAATTGCACTTAAAAAACTTAAAACTTAAAACGCTTTCTACACTCATAGCCCCACAGTAGGATTTTTTCCTGTGTCGTGGGTGCCATGGACATACAAAGACGAATACACAAACACCCAGACCCAGAACAAGAACCTAAACTCATCATTCAGATACCTGACTGGCCGGGAATCGAACCCGGGACCCAGTGCACGTCAGCCCGGTACGGTAACCGCTCGGCCACGCGGGTCGTCAAGGTCGTCATAGTGCACAGTTCTATTATAGCATGAAATAATCAAAAATTTGGATTTAGATAAGTTTCTTCTTTCAAAATACAAAATTATAAGCCGAAGATACGCTAGCCAAGTGTGGATTAAGTTGTGCCAATAATTTCATAAAACAAGGTTTTTGGAATTGTTTAATATATGAGATATCCACAATATAATTTATGTATTGATAGAATAAAGCGCCTCAAAAGCGTTTTTTCATTTCCTTCAGTTTAAAGCGAAACAGTATATATACAACTATAACTAACGTTGTAAAAACGTTCATATGCTTCCTTTATGTGAGCGGAGTACTATTACGGATTTAGCGCTTTTATCAAAAATAGCTAAGGGTGTAATTGACTGTCTGGAACTGTTAGGCAAGCTAAGTCTCCGTGTGCCGTTACATAATTTTCGGAAACTACTCATTTTGTCGATTCCGGTTGCGAAACGTAAATAGGTACAGACGAAACTCATTTTTTGTGCGACCTTGCAGATTTTCAACGCAATTGCATACGCAGTTGACTTAGATCTATTCCATACCAACAATTCCCAACTTAAATGTAAGTTGAGTAATTTCTTCGCGTGACGCGATTATAGATTCTTATAACCACCGCTTTTTTGTTCAAATTTATTGGCCTTAATGTTAATTAAAAACAAGATTGTAGACAAATATGTTGTTGTCTACAATCTTGTTATTTTTTGGAAAAAAATATACTCTAAGTTTATTTGTGAAAGCTTATAAATGGCTGTAATTGTGTATCTTTAATTTGCTGTTATACTTTGTAAGTACGCTAATTCCCAAGAGAATAAAATAAAATATATCACTGAAAAAATATATATGTTTATATAAAATGTTAGTCGAATTCCAACCAGCGATCACTATTTTAGTGTGAAGATAGCCCTCTGTTAAAGTGCTAATGGATGTTAATAGCTATGACAGATCGTTCATACTTACGTATTATCCAGCATGTTCCTTCCATTAAAACTATGGATGCGTCCGTGGCATAAAGCATTTTCTATTTTAGGCCTTAGAATATTAAATCTAGAAAATAATAAAATTAGAATATATGAAGAGAAATAGTATAAGAAATATTGAAAATGTAATAGTAGTTATTAAAGCTCGTAGTATCAATGTTTATGTAGATTATAGCAGATGAACAAAGTTAGGTAACATCGTGATCGTAAATTAGAACGGTGACTTTCTTATCAACCCATTATTGGCCCACTGCTGGGCACGGGTCTTCTCTCAGAATGAGAGAGTTTTAGGCCATAGTCCACCGCGCTGGCCAAGTGCGAATTGGTGGACTTCACACACCTCCGAGAACATTTTTTTTTAAAGAACTCTCGGGTGTGTAGGTTTCCTCACGATGTTTTCCTTCACCGAAAAGCAGTGATAATTAATTTCTAATACGCACATAAATCAGTGGTGCGTGCCTGGGTTTGAACCTCGGACCTCCCGATCGAGAGGGCAAGTTTCAACCATTAGGCTATCACTGCTCGGTGAACGGTGACTACAAGTGGCTAATTCGTTAACAATTCTAAGTTCGTTAGCCGTCAGTACTCTGATCATTTGAGTCACATAATTCATTATGTAGCAGATCATCGTAAGGCATAAACATGTCTAAGCTTTGGCTTGTTGTTTGACTCCATTAGTGCCACGGCCACATCTATTTGTGCCCAATAGCCAATTTTTCAGATAGTAGAACCTATGTAGTTCGACCGGGGGAGTACTACCGAAACGTTTGGATGGAAGGGTGTGGTTGTCAGCACACATTTTTAGATAGATAGATAATCATTTTTCGTTCTGTTTACACACATTTAGCTATTAAATATTAATGAAAAAGAAGGTGCAATACATCACGAATTGGTCAATTCTTTTTTTGTCGAAGGAATTTTGCTATGTGAGATTTTTACCGCACTAAAACCCCCCGGTTTTAGTGCGGTAGAGCAGTGATAGCCTAATGGTTGAAACTTGCCCTCTCAATCGGGAGGTCCGAGGTTCAAACCCAGGCACGCACTACTGATTTATGTGCGTATTATATATTAATTATCACTGCTTTTCGGTGAAGGAAAACATCGTGAGGAAACCTACACACCCGAGAGTTCTTTAAAAAAAAAGTTCTCGGAGGTGTGTGAAGTCCACCAATTCGTACTTGGCCAGCGCGGTGGACTATGGCCAAAACTCTCTCATTCTGAGAGAAGACCCGTGCCCAGCAGTGGGACAATAATGGGTTGACGACAAAACCCCCCCGGTGGCCGTCTTCGGCGCTAAAAAGAGGACTCCGGAATCTCCAAACGGATGCAACCGGAATACGAATTGGACACTGCTCAGCATTATGTTGGCATCCGAGGACAACCAGCGGTGATCTTCCGCAGTATCCGACAGATTTTACGAGACAACCATCTTAATCCTAGGGAGTAGCACCGCATCCGTGACTGACTTTAGATATAATTTATGTTCCATATGAAGTTGCTTATAGATGTCCATGGGCGGCAGTGACCACTTACTATCAGGTGAACTACATCCTCGTTTTCTACTTCAATCTGATAAATAGCACAGCTACGTTAAGAACTGCTGTTTTCTGGTCTGACGGATGTGGCGAGGGAAATATCCAGGTACACAATATAGTCTTCAGTCATACCATTACGGTTACAGTGGCCACTTATGAAAGGAAATAATGTGAACTTCATGCTCGTTTGCGACTTCTATTTTGTAAAAAAATCAATTATGTATCACTCACTTGTATTTTGTGGAAATGAAAGCAATATATTGTTCGCGTTGCCTGTTATGAAATCGCTCCGCTTGCTCCTTACACATCTTATCTGCCTCAGTAAGACCGCTAGTAGAATTTACTACATTCAAAACATCACCAGAGTGCAATTCGTTTAGAGCATATATATATGACTGGAATACAAACAATATTATTATATCACTAAAGCGCTAGTAAAGTAGTTTACGTAAATCTAAATACATTAGGTCGCATAGAATGCATTCGGTGATGCCAATGCCTTAAATTATTTAATTTAAAACATTGCACACTTTTATATGAGGCTATCGTCATAGTCCTCGGGAGTGGTAAGCAAGACCTTCCATGCTTAGTTTCGACCTATTTATCATTTTAAGAAACCATGTAAGCGGTAGCCTTGACTCCATACATAAACTTTCAATTCACTCGATCATCCACATATTAGGTATTTTTTGAAGCGGGTGAAACCGCGGGAACTGCTAGTTTTACAATATAGTAGAACGAGTTTGGTTGGACTAGAAATATCATCGATTGATGACTATATGACAATAAATGCTAAAATAAGTACCTATTAAGAACACTATTACGAAAAAAATATATACATAGAGACAACCCTATCGCTTCAATAGAGTGTAGGTAATTATTTAATAAACAAGGCTCAGTTTCCATACTATTTCTTATTTATACTGTGGCATTAGCTTAGGTGGAGCTGTCCTGTATGAAGTTGCTGTACGTGGCGATGACGACATATCATCAGGTCATAAAACCTGACCGATCATTCGTACATACATTACAAGTCATAGCAAATGCTTGTTCAATATTCCGAGACCACGTTTGTCGGAAATGCTTGCAACAGATATTTTGGATCTCTTGGGCTAGTTTTGAAGATGCCGTCGCGTCTATATACAAAACCCAAGGTTTCTCACTGATAACGTCTACATAGTTATTTTCTAGGTAACTTAAATAATAAGTAATGGAATAGAAGACTTACATTACGAAGATCTTCATAGGATAAGCAGGGGGTAGTCGTTGTATTCTGCAATAAATAACTATTTATTATTTAATTTTATAATTAACACCTAAAAAGCACTTTCCCATTTAAAAAATCACAATGCTTCTATAGTGATCTGGTTACACTTTTTTTGAGTTACATAAAGTTATTGATATTTAGAAGCCTATTTGTGCACGTGTAAAGCCGCAGGGCATGTCAAGTGCAATAAGAATATGGTAATGTAATTAACTTGATAATAATAATTGTATACTTATATGCATTTATCACTACATCCTACATACTGGAAAAGTGTGGTTGCCGGCTCACTCTCATGTTTCTAGTACCGAGAATTAAGACTGTGGACTCATCCACAGTCTTAATTCTCGGTACTAGAAACATCTGTGGTTGAGTTAAAATAGTAGTCTCTATATAAAGTTATTTACATATGTCCAATGGCGGCAAAGGTAAGTGGTCACATAATTAAAATGTTTATGGTTTAAACCATTGCGATTTCCCTGAACCTTAAATTGTTCTGGGCACAGGTCATGCTGATCATAAATATTTATTGTCTTTGGAAACCACCACGTAAAGTTTTACTTTCGTAGAGCAAGAGGGAAAAATGAAAATCTAGTAACAAACATGGTTAGTTAAATCAAAAAAATATTAAAAATTACGTCTGTGGGTCTTAAAGTTGTTGCCGTAGGACTTTTGGAAGGTATCATCGTCGTGATAGATGGCTTATATGCATCAGTAGGTCTACTAGATGCAGTAGTTCCAGATTTATCATTCCACGGCGATTCGTACTGCAAATAAGAATTTAAAATAATTAACAGACGTGGTGCTAACCCATTATAGTCCCACTGCTGGGCACGGGTCTTCTCTCAGAATGAGAGAGTTTTAGGCCATAGTCCACCGCGCTGGCTAAGTGCGAATTGGTGGACAGTCCACCGCGCTGGCCGAGTGCGAATTGGTGGATAGTCCACCGCGCTGACCAAGTGCGAATTAACAGACATAGATGACATGAAATGAAATGTCTTTATATTGTATTCGAAAAATGAATATTAGAAATTTTAATTGGTGAATACATATATTAATCCTACATTAATACAAAACTATAAATAAAATTCGGGACTGGGAAAGGTAGTGACAGAGATAAAGTTGTTAACATTAAATTTATAGACTGTTCAGAGAAAGAAGATTATTAATTTATTCTTCATGTACATTTTAGTCAGAATTATTATGGTTACATAAAAGTTGGAGACAATCACGAGGGCTGCCAATCGATGTGATAAGTTAAAAGAAATATTAAATAAATAATAATAGTAAGTTATCTAAAGAATCTAAAGTTATCTATAGTATAGGCCTACGGAGGCAGTTACGAATTCTGCGTTACATTTTTGAAGTGAAACTTCTTTATCGGGGTTGGAAAAAAATTTAGTGTAACATTTTTCCGTTACGCGCCATCTTTTTCTTATCCCTACCACGCGTGATATTAGATAGATTATTATAGATTAGATTATTAGATAAAGTTTAATAAAACCCTTTTATTAAACTTTATCTAATTTAACTTTATTTAACCAATTTCTGTAAAGTTGCATATAGTAAATTATTTTTTGAAAAATAACGTCACAAAGAAGTTTCACTTCTTACGAGTGTACGCTAGTACACGCACACATTTTTTTTTACACCACCACCGGATCGGAACTCGATCTCAACTGATGCGATTCGACAAGAAACTCGAGGGGTTTGTTTTTTTTCCTTGTATATCTTTTTTCTTGTCATATTGTTTTTATATGTTATAAAATTTAGCTCCAGTATCTTGCCTTATATTGAGCTGAATAATAAGCATATTTGCCATTTGGCAGGAAACGCTACACTTTGCAGTCAATTAATTACGGAAACGTTTTGTTCAGTCCCAAGCTGTGTTATCTGCTATATAGTCACATTTTTTAATATGCTTTACGACTAACACAACTACCACTAACAATACCACCTGCATTACAACTAACACCACCAACAATAAAAGCACCACTACTACCACTACCACTGTTCTGGCGTCACTAAGTATCAGACATCAATCTTACAAAGTCTAGCCTTTTTACTATTAGTATGGTATAAGGTATATCTATAGTTTTGAGTATAACTAGTAAATATTAGCATATTAATCACAGACGTTTAGACGACATAAGTTTAGACGACAGCAAATTGCTTAAGACGTTTAACGAACTCTTAGAAAATCTTACTTTCCCCTTTTTGAATTGTTCTCAGGTAGCATATTGAAAAACTATGTAACTAAAAACGATATCCTTCTTCTGACGCAGTTGAATAAAAACTTACGTCAGTTAGCCTTGATGTCGTTTGCGCAGAAGCTTAGGGAGAAATGACAATCTTGATGGATAGCGTAACTAGATCAGTAACTAGATCTGAGATCTGAATAGGTCTACAGTATCCTCTGCCTATCGTAAGAAGCGACTAAAAGGGGCTTCTGGGGTTGCGGGCAGTAAGAGTGGGAGCTCGGACTGTCTAGCTAAGTGACCCCGGGAAGGACGATGGCATGTGTGGCCGCATGCCGTCGTAAGCACCGAGAGGCACGGTGAGCATCAATCGGTTACCGGGGAAGGGCTCGAAAGGGGCATTGCGCTCGGAGGATTCCGGCTGTGTTCCGTCGGAGAGATTATTTCACCTTTTAGTTTAAGCAGTCGGGATGATTATGATAAAAAAATCCCTTTCTCCTGTTTTTCAGTTTGTAGGTGATATGTTGATAAATTATATATATCTTACGCTCTAAAACATCATTTAAATTCTAACGTAGACGAATTACAAACTTACATCAGTCGGCCTCAATGTTGTTGCTGCAGGAAATTTGGGAGGAGCGATACTCGTCGTGATGAATGGAGTAACTGGATCAATAGGCCTACGAGATGTAGTTCTAGAATCATCATACCACGGAGCCCCCATCTACATATAAGAAAAAACAGATTAATTGGTTAACTCGATTAACGTTATGAAAATGAAATTATCAGTTGCAATATTTCTATTGCACTTACAAATTGTCAGTTACAACATTTTTTTTGCATTAGCATCGGACCGGAACATGACAACAACTGCAAATTTGTTGTTGAATCCTTTTATCACAGAACCCTAGAAACTCATTGACTAATAACCAATTGGAATATAGTTGTACAAAGTGCTAGTAGATCTAACAATTAAGATAAGCTCTTTAGTATGGAAGATGTTTGGCTACAAATTATGAAAATAATTGGAAGCGAAGAATCAGTTTGACTTAGTGATACGCTCAGTCACACATCAAGTCACTTAAAGTGGTAATTAGGATTTGGCGAACTCTTCTCTGGAAAATATTCAGCTGTAAATAAAAGTGAAGATTGATACGGGTATATATTATGAAGAGATAGAGGGTTTTTTAGGTAGCATATGAATTATAATTGTAGGATGTAAACACACACACATACACACACGTACGCATACACTTTTCATTTTTTACAGTGTCTCATAATGTAAGTTATATAGTACCAACAAAAATGAGAGTAGACGCTGGAACCTGAAACACAGTTTCGACTGCCTTAGGGTCCAGAGGCTTCAAATAACTGTAATGTACTTACTATTTTGTGTCAATAAAGTTATTAAAATTATTATATATTGTGGAAAAATTTCGTAGGTACTATAATTAAATGCATTTGGAAGCATGCGATAAACCAATTCATAGTTTTAAAAATGCTTATAAACTTACACTTAAAGGCTGCCATCCCTGCTTTACTTTTATTGCCAATAACTGTTGATCCAAAATATAAGCTAGTTTTGCTAACTGAACTGGTTCATTTTCCTGGGAAATTATAAATATATGATCAATATAATACATAAAATCCGAGTTGTATCAAAGTAATATTTAACCGTACTTCAATTGCGCACTAGTTGTGCTACTAACCATATTGTAAAGTGTGGTGACTTTTCGAAATGCGACAAAAGATGGCGCTATTAATATTTTGAATCGTTCTATGTATTTTTTTTTCATTTTACATTGTACATACAAGTTCCGAACTATCAGTGGAATGCCCTTTCCCAAGAGTGGGAGTTCGAACCATCCACCCAGGATGAGGACCCCGAGATGGATGGTGGTATGCGTCCAGATATCGTCATGAAGACTAGAGGGAGCAGTGATTAGCCGCTGACCAGGGAGAAGTCTAATGAGACAATGTGATCAGAGGACTCCGATAGCGTTCCTTTGGAGATCTCGAAGTTCTCTTTGTAGTGCCGAGGACGGCCACCGGGTGGGTTTTAGTGTGGTAAGAATCGCACATAGCCCTGTACCCGGTACGTTTAGAAGGTTTTCAGCCTCGAATAAAAATGCCCTTCCCCAGGTTCAATTATATTACATGATGATCTGTCTTAGACAAAGTACGCATGTCCCGAAAGTAAGTGAAGTTCTCGCGGCCAGAAGGGTTTATCATACACATGCTGGCTACAATCATTTCAACGTATTTAGATCCGTTTCAGATTAGTACGTTACAAAATCGTGGAGAGCAATAAAAATATACATTTTAATAATATCTTCTCATGTATTTCAAATGGTTCTCAAGTCTTGAGTCGAATATGATGTCCATGTTATAAATGGCCATGCCGATAACTAAATTCCGTAATCAATTCTTAATTGGATTTGAGTATTACCTAAGGCAGGCCATAAATATCTATGTTAATATCATTAACATCATAGTCATTTTTTTTTACCAAATATCTTTCGACCCAGACTAAATCTACATTTAAATCTACTAAAGTCTGTTATACTTATTATAAATTTACCTAAGTAAAAATAGGGTAAAGGAGTTATAATTACCTTCAATAAATCATTAGTAGTGTTGACAATTATAATACCTGTAATACGTTAATATCTCAGGATCAAAAAGTATATACATTACCTCTCAGTCAAAATTCTGAATCTTAACAAAATATTTAGAAAACAGGCGAAAATTATGTATGACTAGATTATACTTGCAGCCTCGCCACCCTCAGTAACGTACATTACAGCTATGATATACATTACTGAAGTATGTTATTTCTTAATGTAAGTCAAAAACTATGTGTGTGCTAAATTTCAGCCAAATTCTATCAGTAAGTTTTGCGAGAAATACATTAATAAGATGCGTGGTATAATGCAAAATATGCGGAATGCGTTCTTACAAAAAAGCATGTTAAAATTATTATAAGTTTAACTCAAATAAAACTTTACAGTTATAAAAATATCTACTATAAACAAAACTGACAATATATAAAAAATACGACACTATAATGAAGATCAACACAGCTGTCTCTTGGCAAATTTTTCGAGATACTGGCAACATTTCCTCTTTGAATTGCTCTACGAATTCGTTAAGTGAAATGCAGTTTTTGGATTACCAAAAACGTCGAGCAACCTTGTATTTCAGAAATGTTCCAGGGTCAATGAGCGTCAACAAAATTTAATTTTAAGAATAAACTAACAAATGCGCTTTACTAAATTATAGAAAAGTTAATTATATAGTTTGTCAATTCGGCCTTAAAATTAAAAAAATGTGTGAAGCTGTTTCCCAAGAGACTAAGTCCCCTAAAAGACTGACTTTTATCTAAGAGAAATCGTGTTATTATTATCGGATTAACTTATATATATGTATAGCTCAATGACTTCACATAATTTCTTTAAATCCCTATGATCTAGATTTCCTTAAAGTAATGTCCTAGTTCTGTCAGTCAGTGCGTCAAACCATTCAGTTAAAATCTAAAAAATGTATCTTACCAAAAAGTTTTTCCATTTCATCATATGAACAAGGTTTACCATCCAGACCAGGCAGCCCCGGAGGTCCTGTTACACCCACAGGACCTTGTTCGCCTTTAGGGCCCACTGGCCCTGTCGGACCCTCGGGGCCAAGCGACCCTTTGTCACCTTTGTTTCCCTAAAAAATGTATAATATTCTTTTTCACAGCAATTTGTTGGTTACCTTTTCGATCTAGCTTAATATTGTAGCCATACTAGTATGATAGAGTTCTCATTCAATTGAGAATTCAAATACTTAAATGATGAATAAAATTTATTTTATGTGCATCCTTGGTAACCATGACATAAGGAATCGTAGTCATAGTTAAAACTAGGACCACCGTCACACTATAAGAATATTGTAAAATCACTTAGGTTCCGTTACATCGCAATCAACAACATTAATGTAGTGAAAAGTTATGAATTCACATGTTTCCCATAGTTTTATTAATGATGAAAGAAGTTACTATTTCAGAAAGTCGTTCGTCCCTGTAGTTCCGGGATGAGAATAGGGCTACTTCTCCTGCCTATCGTAAGAGGCGGCTAAAAGGGGCTTCCGGGGTGGCGAGGCTAGAGTGGGAGCTCAAACCGTTCGGTCAGACCTTCCCAGGAAGGACGGCGGTATGTGGCCACGCTAATGGGGCAACGCGCTCAGATGATTCCGGTTGCATTCCTTTGGAGATCCCGGGGTCCTCTTTGTAGCACCGAAGACAACCACCTTTTAGTGCCTTAAAATCCCACATAATCCTACGTCACTCCCACGGCATCGGGTACCTTTTAAAGGTTTCCCGCTTGAGAACAAAATCAAGTCAATAAGGCAAGTAATATATGCGTTTTTTTGGAACAAGTAAAATCATTCCATGTGGAATTGCTTACCAGCTGTAACCACTTTCCTGTTAAGTGACCACTTAGAATCAGGAAGGCTGCATGTGTGTTTGTTACTTAAGTATATAAAAAAATAATGGTAAGTGAAAAGTTGAGAAAAATGGTTATATCATAAACTTGACCTTTGCATTTTGAAAAACAGTTATCCTATTTTTATTTGAACTTAATTATTAAAAAAATAATTATTGGAATGTTTTAGGATACCTTTTCTCCGTCGGACCCCTTATCCCCTTTTGGACCTCTAAGTAGTTTTAATAAATCAGGATCTGTAATTATAAAAAGCTCACCGGTTTATACATAAATGTGTCAAGTTATTTCACGAGAATAATATAAAGTGTCTTTATTTTGTATAGATCTAAGAAGACACTAATAAAACTGAAATCGACCTCAACTGAGAAGATTTGGTAAGAAATTTAGCAGGGGTACAAATAACCATCTTGTTTTAACATGGCTTCAATTTGTTTTTTTTTATCGGACTGAAGTAGCAAACGAGCATGCAGTCAATGCAATGTTATAAAAAAAGAATTGAAAGATTCAGAAAAAAGAAGAAAAGAGGTACCTAGATATAATTTTGTTCAAAGGTAACAACAACAACAGAATATGATATGGTGGTCAAAAGAATAAAAATAAATAGATTGACTTAGCAATCGCATTAAACAATCTAATTTACATAATTATGTATTACTTGTGAGACACAATACATTGTGTTTTCCTGCGATTGCCGAGTCAACCTATTTAGTAAAAACCTTAAAGATTTTTAATATTGATATTGGTCCCTATAAGATGTTGTTACGTTAGAACATTACGTAACAACAAGACAGAAAGTCCCTTAAGCAGCGACTGAATGAATTAATAATCGGCTTGGTATTTACATGGATCTCACAATTTTTTTTACGTAGAAAAACAGAGTTGCGTGACTTGGATTTTTTTTCAAGTATTGATTTTTATGGGATAAGTATTTACATGTTGCATTTAAATTGTATATGGATTTAAGCAGAACTTACTATTTTGAATTGGGACGGGTTCTATTGAAGGTCCTGGGAGACCAACGTCACCTTTTTCACCTGAAAACAAAAAAATATAAGTAATTATGTTTCTTTTCTTTTTTTTATTTGACTGAAGTAGCAAACGAGCATGCAGTCCACCTGATGTTAAGTGGTCACTGCCGCTCATGGACACCTGTAATCAACTTCATACAGAACATGGGTTCTATCTGAAGTCAAACACAGATACGTTGCTACTCCCGAGGACTATGATGGTCGCCTCATGTAAAAGTGTGTCGGCAACCACACCCTTCTATCGAAACGCAAAAAATGCTTCACGCTAGAAATAGGTGTGGCGGTGGTACTTCCCCGGTCGAACTACACTTGTTCTACCACCTTCAGCTAGAAATAGGTGTGGCGGTGGTACTTCCCCGGGCGAACTACACTGGTTCTACCACCTTCAGCGATTGCTTAATTTTAATTTTAGTTGCCCTTGGTTACATTCTCGACATAGATCGTTGTTTTACACTCCTCTTAGTAAAACCGGTTTTATACCGGTCTTGTAATTATTATAAATAAATACCTTTAGAGCGTGAACCCTTTTAGCAATTTTCCCAGAATGAGCAATAGAATAAACTTCCTCCTCAGTTATTCACTGAGAGATGTATCACGGGGTTCTTCAAAAAAAAAAGAAAAAGTTCTAAAAAGAGATCTTCTTCAAAGCCGGCGATGCATTAGCGACTCCTCTGGTGTTGCAATGTCCTGAGGTACGGTGACTACTTTCCATCAGGTAGCCCGCCAGAAGTATCGTCAAAAAGAAGTTTGATCAGTGTTTATAAAAGGAATGTAAGGCAAATAATACGAGACTTTGACTAGATAGACATCTTATGATTGTAGTTTTTGTTGTGTTCTCTTTATAAGTTCTCATATCTTGTTAAATGTTTTTTTTCTAAATTTATAATTTCAATATCATACTTTCTTATTTTTGTGCTTATTTAAAAAGACAATAATTGCGTGTATTTGACATTAATTATTATTTCCCAATAAGATAAATAAATAAATAGAAAAAAGCGTGTCTTGCCCAACTTCGCGAAAGACGCGTTATGATTGTCGAGTGTATAAATATATGTATAATTATTTATTTACCATGCATAATCTTTTGTTTGGCATTGAAATCTATTCCAATATTCATATTTTATTTTTAGTACGTACTTTTTAGATCTTTTCAGTTTTAGCAGTCGCGTTTTTCATTTCAATAATAATGTATTTATTGGTTTTATGGAATAAAAATAACATAAGTAACATAAGCCTATTCCTATCCCATTTAAATGGGATAAAATTCTTGTTGTTAGTATTCACAAAAAATGGAAGCACGTTCCAATCGTTATGGTAAAAACGGAACATTTGCTGCGCACAATGACTAGAATTTTAAACAAACAGCCCTCCTTACTGTTTGCCCATTAACGTAAGGATTATCATATTTTCGTCTACATTGCGTTTCTGTTTTCTGTTAAGGTTATTCGGTATGTGCTTTAGGCACAGTTTTAATAGATGTTAAGAAACAAGTACTGAGATCGTTCTGCGTAATAAAAGTATCCAAAGTATCCAAGGTGATTTTAGATGTGAAGCAGTGATAGAGATTTAAAGTTGGTCGAACTCTTTGTGTATCGATTGCGAACGTACCACCATCACACTTCTTTCTACGTTTTTTTTTTGTACGAGGAGGAAACTTTCTCAAGGTACCGGATGCCGTGGGAGCGACGCGGGTAACGTGGGATTCTTACTAAAAACCCTCTCGGTGGCCGCAATCAGCGCTGCGTGGGGGATTCCGAGATCTCCAACGGAACACAACCGGAATCCTACGAGCGCGATGCCGGCAGGGTATACCGTAGCCCTATTATGGTCCCGGGACTACAGGAACAACACTTTCTGCCTAATTAATGTAGTTCGGAGCAGTTGGATTCTGGTCTAAAGAACATTGTAACGGAGATATACCTATCCAACGTGTTAGCTGAGTCCTCATGGAATATGGATTCCATCCATCCATCAATCAGCCTTTAACTAGTTCACACTAACTAATTCACACATATTTATGTAATGAATAATTTATATTTGCATGCTATCACATTGTTAGCAGGACCAGCGAACAAATTTTATTTGTAACATCGGATATTATGTACCTGTTCTGTGCAAATAAACTATTACTACTTACTACTTTGAAAATCCACTTCTGGATATAGACCTCCCTAATTTGCACCACTTCGACCGGTATTGAGTCATCTGAATCCTGCAGCCTACACTCCTATTTCATAAACGTGGTGTTCCATTCGGGGACTATTCTACGCTATCGGTTATGTGTCTTACGAACGTTGTGGACAGCCCATTTCCACTTCAGCTTACTTAATCTGAGAACTATGCTATGATACTTCCACATTTGTCAAATTATTCCATCATCCATCCATCCATCCACACATATACTCCATGAACGCATCAGCGTTAAGAAGTTCATTTCTGGATAAAAGGGAGTTTGTTATAGTAATCGCACTCTCGCGATTTCTGCAGTAGGTGAGATACTAATTTGTCCAATATATGGACTTCAATTCCAATTCAACTCCTCGACAAGACAATTCCTTTCTTTTTTTAAACTAGGTAGGTACAGAATTTCCTGCATATAGAGGACGCATTCCTGTTACGGTCGGTACAATCAATTAGTTTTACCACATTACAGGTGGTAGTACCAGTGTGGTTCGACCGGAGAAGTTTACCTAAAGTAGAACCCATGTTATAATTGTTAACAGATATCCATGGGCGGCAGTGACCATTTACGATCAGGTGAACTTGTTTGCTACTTCAATCAGATAAAAAATACCTCTTTTTATTCCTCTCTTGTATGTTGGAAATTTATTACCTTTTATTCCTGGTAAACCGTTACTTCCCGGTAAGCCCTTAGTTCCTGGTGAACCTTCAGGACCTGGTGGGCCAACAGGACCCTAAAATGTTTTATCAAAATTTAATATTTTGATTATGAACCTGGTGGATAAATTCACAACCATCATGGTGGATTGATAAATTAATATTGTTTGATTATAAAAAAATGTTAGTATTATGAAATAATTATGGTTATAAAAGTCTGAAATCAATAACACAGATCCACGTTGCTTGTGCAAAAGCACTTGACTCTCTTCTTCTTAGTCGTTACGCTCTTGACAGAGCGGTCGTTGTCGTCAAGTAGTCATTTGGATGGCTGATGTAGCTTGCCTCACGATATCTCGCCAATTTTCGCGATTAACAGACATCCTGGTACACTCATTCAATGGACCGCCCACAGCAGATATTATTTGGTCGGTCCATCGCGTGGGTGACCTTCCACGTGCTCTAGTGCTCTCTATGCTTCCTTGCACGAAGAAACGCTCGATGGCATCATCGTTTCGCCGAGAGACGTGACCGAAGAACTTAAGTATGCGACATGCACTAAGTTTGATAGGCGCAGTTTAATGCCGAGTTCCTGACTCTATGTCTCCATTATTCAATAATATTTCGAAGCGAAGATCCATTAGAAGTAATTAATTCTAACCTGATCCCCCTTTTCTCCTTTCGGCCCTGTATCACCTTTGAGTCCTTGTTCAAGTTTTGTAGGTTGTTTCTCTATTTCCTGTAAAGTTTACGATATATTGATTTCAATAGAGCCTTGAGTCTGTACGTCCATAATCCTAAATTCAAGCGGTGGGCTATATATCAAATGGTAAGTCTCATGGTAAGTGGTCACTGGCGCCCATGACCAACTGTAAACAACTTCAAATGGAAATGGGTTCTATCATCACAGATGCGTTGCTACTCTCGAGGACGACAATGTTTTAGATAAGAGTGCGGGCAACCCTTCCATCGAAACGCAAGAAATGCTTCACGCTAGAAATATGCGTGGTTGTGGCACTTCCCCGGTCTAACCGCACTGGTTCTACCAACTTTGATGTATAAATAATATATATTTTTTTATTAATCCAAGTGCAGCACGGACAGTACAGACGGATCGTCCGTGTCCGTTTTAGGTTAGTTTTATTTTTATTATTCCTTTGTTGTGAAACTTCTACATCTCCACTATGAGCCTTTACCATCGCCATCGCTTTCAACTAGGTAACAGTGTAAGCTGTTTTTTTTGTTATTTTAACAGTTGTCTTAGATAGGATATTTAATTAAATTAGAGTGTTATTACTACAAATAAAATTAATAAATATAAATAATATTTACCTTTACAACTTGTCCAGGCTGGCCTGGTAGTCCACGGGCTCCCGCTGGACCTCTGGGTCCGACTGGTCCGCGGTCCCCTTTAGCTCCTCGACTACCACTTTTTCCAGGAGCCCCTCTCGGTCCTACTTTACCTGGTGGTCCAGCCCTGCCTTTTATTCCTATTGGTCCCTGTAATCATATTAATATTATAAAGGCCAATGTTTGTGAGTATGTATGTTTGTTACTTCTTCACGTGTAAACGGCTGGAGCGATTTTCTTAAAATTTGGTAGGGATTAGCATTAGCTAATCCCTACCAAATTTTAAGAAAATCGCTAGCAGCCTATAAGTTAATCCAGAGTGTTAACTCTGAGTATTAACTCTGAGTTAATCCAGAGTATTAACTCTGGATTAACTTATAGGCTGCTTTTTACTGTGAGAACATATCTTATTCCCACAGGACAATCGATTTTTGTTAACGAGGGTGAAACTGCGGGATTCTACTAGTGTTTTATAAAGATATAATATGCTGATGAATGAATTAACTTCCGAAGTATTCTCACAACTATATGACATATGGCTCTCTTAAAAAGATAATAAAAATTAGGTCGGTGATGTTGACAATAATTTATAGAACAGGGGGGGTTAGTAATAATGCGTTGCTACTCCCGATTACATTACCATTTTGTACCCAAATTTACCTTTATACGAAATTGAGCAGGCAAATAAACCTTTCAAGGGCAAAAGTAACTACTTACCATCAGGTGGACTGCATGCTCCTTTGCTAATTCAATCTGAGAAAACTAACTTACCGCTTTACCGGGCGTCCCTGGCTCGCCTTTTGGTCCAGGGGGCCCTGGAGGTCCTGGCTCTCCCTTCATCGTATCCAGCATGACTTTTTTCGCCGGTTCTGCACATTGGCATAACTAAAATAAAGACGCAAAAAAGTTATTAATTTAATAAATGAGAAAATTTTGAGTACGTATGTTTGTATATTGATTAGCAAAAGACCACGCAGTACACCTGGTGGTCCGGCCAAATGCAGATGAGTTTCTACTCCTGGAGACTAAAATATTAGTTTCGTATTTAATCATGCACAAACTTCAAACGAAATGCAGGAATTGGTTTATATAAATTGTTTTTGATATAAATAGTAGGTGCTTTTTTTTTAAGTGGGTATTCCTCATGAATACCCAGCCGCCTGGGGTAGCAGCTGGGTTATGCCGGACTCTTACCGGCTAAACCCCCACTGTGTTTTCTGCTCGCATCGTACGGTGGGACGCCCGCACGCTTTCGCACTCATCCGCGGACCCTCCGCCTGGCCGCTCCCGCAGCCTCTACACGTCGAGCAATAGCTCCAGCAGCAAGACGCGCCAGAAAACACAAAGTCGCGCCTTACCCCCAAAGCCCCCATCCGAAGGGCGACGGACCAACCCCGAGACAGCCACCAGGGGAAATAGTAGGTGTAATGGTGGTATTTCCCGAACCGTACTGGCGTTAACATATTTTTTATGGCTTCATACAGAGTTTGGAACTGATGTCTGTCAACTTCATAATGAATTATAATTGTTATGATTAATTATAAAATTGTCAGGCTAACATAAAGCTCCATTGTTATTGTGGTACTTTATTTATTCAAACATAAAACTTATGAAGTTACATTACTTACTTTGTCACAATCGTCTTTGGAAAACAGCCTTACTTTTTTAATCAATCCCTGAAACAGAATAAATATGTGAACCAATAAATTAAGATGCTTAAGTTCTAACTAATATTACAAAGTATTAGAACATTCATGCTTCAGTCTAATTATGATTTAGTCTTATAATTTTACTGCTAATTTTAGTACTTTTATAACAAATCCTATAATGTCGTTCAATCATTATCGCAGTTATAAATGTAATAAATTTAAAGAGAAGTTCGGTCATTCACCTACATGTTCTATCCAGTAACAGAAAATGAAATAATATTGTAATTCAATCTGTAACTTCCCGAGGCTTATACAAAAATATTTCGTTCCGTTTCATATCAAAGACAGGCGAAACATCAATGCCCTTTAGCGTTCCGGTTAAAAGGGACGTTCAGCTCATCAGTCCGCCTTTGGAACATGAAATCGAGTCACTTGTAAAGGTCCAACAATTGCTCTGCAATTCGAGAATTGTACGATTGGGACAGATGTATGGCGCGACCTTTCGATATGTTATGTGTCGAACCTTTCATTTTTCAATTCCTCCTGACATTACAAAGGTTACTGGTATCGTTTACACGTTTCTCCATTCAATGATTGATAAAGCAATTTATTGGTTATCTGAAGGATCGTATTGATCGGTTAGTAACTCTTATATAGCTCTATGTATATAATTTTAGAGCAGTGATAGCCTAATGGTTGAAACTTGTCCTCTTAATCGGGAGGTCCAAGGTTTAAACTCAGGCACGCATCACTGATTTGTGTGCGTATTAGAAATTAATTATCACTGCTTTTCGGGGAAGGAAAACATCGTGAGGAAACCATCCGAGAGTTCTTTAAAAAAAGTTCTCGGAGGTGTGTGAAGACTATGGCTTAAAAGTCTTTTATTCCGAGACTCCCGTCACCGTCCCGTCCTGTGCCCAGCAGTGGGACAACAATGGGTTGACGAAATATATATGACTTTAGACTACTATTATTGCGAAATTGATAAATTTTAATATATACGGAATTTATGTACATCACATTCTGTGCAAAGTTTGGTACATAAGAATAAAATTGACATACACCCTATGTCGTGATATGGAACGTAAATAAAACCGGCTAAGTGCGAGTCGGACTCGCGCACGAAGGGTTCCCTACCATTACATACATAAAAAAGTTTGGCATTAGAAAGTTATCATTTTTAGAAAATTTTGCAACACGCTGTAGCGTGCTTATCGAAAAATAATCCGATTGTTGTATGTAGGCATCATTAAATATTTATTTTATTATATTTTAGTATTTCTTGCGATTGCGGCAACAGAAATACATCATCTGTGAAAATTGCAACGGTCAAGCTATCACGGTACATGAAAAACATCCTGGTGATAGACAGACGGACATACGGACAGCGGAGTAATAGGATTCCGTTTTTACCCGTCGGATGCGGAACGTTAAAAAGAAAGACGACCCGCGTGGCGCAGCGGTTACCATACCAGTCTGACGCGCAACGGGTCCCGGGTTCGATTCCCGGCCAGACAGGTATCTGAATGATGAGTTTAGATTCATGGTCTGGGTCTGGAGATTTGTTTATTCGTCTTGTGTGTCCATGGTACCCACGGCACAAGAGAAAATCCTAGTGTGGGGCTATGAGTGTAGAAAGCGTGTGTTTTTTTTAAATACGAACTAGAAGTGGGGAAGATAGGTTAATCTAACACCGGTGCTTGTCGAAGGTTTCTCCCCGAACACAGTTACGCTGTGCCCATGATCCATGTAGCTGGGTCGAATCGACAAAAAGTATTTAAAAATCGCTTATCGTGAGCATTAAAAATCGCCTACCCGTTAAGTATTAAAACTTTTAAGTGGTATATTTCGTTTTTCATTTAGATTAGGCTTGTAATGGAGGCCTACTTAGCGGAAGCGGAGACGAATTCGAGAAGATATTTGTCTCCGTCGATTAAAATGTGAAATAGAATTTTAATCGACGCATATGGCCAAGGCGAAGTCTAGGTACGTCGGCAGAATTGGCGAGCGGCTGGTTGCTTATCCCTCCGGGAGTCGAGCCTTCTGGTCGTTGGCCAAAGCTGTCGAGGGTAATTTCTGCCGGTCCTCACTACCGCCTCTGCGGAATCCAGATGATTCTCTGGCCCACACGGCAAAGGAGAAAGCCGATACTCTAGGCGCTCACTTTGCCTCAATCTCTACACTTGATGACAGGGGGGCCACACCGCCGACCATCCCGCGGTGTGAGAGCTCTATGCCTAATATACGGTTTACGCAAAAGGCCGTCAGGCGAGCTCTTTTGTCCCTTGACGTCAAGAAGTCGAGCGGGCAGAACGTGCGCTCCCGAATTGGCTCCCATCTTAACGCGCTTATTCACGCTTTCTTACGCCACAGGACAAGTACCGTCTTCGTGGAAGGAAGCCCTTGTGCATCCCATACCAAAAAAGGGTGACAAAAGTGACCCGGCCAATTACAGGCCTATAGCGATCACCTCATTGCTCTCAAAGGTGATGGAGCGCATTATTAATACGCAGCTCCTGAGGTACCTTGAGGACCGCCAGCTGATCAGCGATCACCAGTATGGTTTTCGCAAGGGCCGTTCAGCTGGTGATCTTCTAGTGTATCTCACACATCGATGGGCTTAAGCCATTGAGAGCAATGGGGAAGCGTTGGCGGTAGGCCTGGATATAGCAAAAGCTTTCGACCGGGTCTGGCACAGGGCTCTTCTCGCGAAGTTACCATCGTACGGTCTCCCCGAGAGGTTATGCACATGGACAGCCAGCTTTCTGTCTGAGCGGCACATTAGGGTCGTAGTCGACGGGTGTTGCTCAGACGCGAGGTCCATTAACGCTGGTGTACCTCAAGGCTCAGTTCTCTCTCCCACACTGTTCATTCTGCATATCAATGACATGTTGCAACAAATCGGCAGCGTGCATTGCTATGCGGATGACAGCACGGGAGATGCGGTTTACACAGGGCGTGCAAATACCTCTCGGACATTCGTGGAGGAAAGCAGAATCCGACTTGTGTCTGAAATCGAGAACTCTCTGGAGCGGGTCTCGACATGGGGTCGACTTAACCTTGTTGAGTTCAACCCCACGAAGACACAAGTCTGCGCGTTTACCGCTAAGAAAACCCCATTTGTCATAGCGCCAAAGTTCAAGGGAATACCGCTCACTATTGATAAAAGCATAGGGATCTTGGGAGTTGACATCTCGTGTGATGTGCAGTACCGGAGTCATTTGGAGGGAAAAGCCAAGTTGGCATCCAAGAAATTGGGCGTTCTCAGCAGAGCTAGTTAATAGTTGTTGGCTCAGCTCTTCGAACTCTAGTTGCCTGCAACCCCAGAAACCCACTTTTAGTCGCCTCTTACGACAGGCAGGGGATAATGTAGTCATATTTTGCTTCCCGGTTACAGGGGACAGACGGTGATAAATCTAGGTCGAATTGGATTTTTCGATAATTTTTAGTTGTCAATTTCACCACAGAATACAAATCCACGTAGTCAAAATATTATACACGTATATTTGTGCTATAGAAATTATTTTATACGGTTTTAACTGCTATATTCGGGGCTTACACTCATAACTTGCACATAAATAAACTCGTAGCGACTTCGCGCTCCATACTTACACAAATAACTATAGATTTCAAGTAGCAAGCGTGCGGGACACCTGTGCAGGTGAACACGCGTGACAGGAAAAGCGTTCTATAATACTCATTAAAAATTAAAAACCCATTCAAATACTTTGTTCATTAATTAATCCACAAACTTTTACAAAGACACAAATACCGGATACCTTTGACGGTTTGTGGAAAAGCACAAATATTTTCACGACAAACAATAAACGTGAAAAGCCGGTTTAAACATCAAAGGCGAAAAATTAATACTTTTGGTCGGTCGGAGCGATTTGGGTGTTATTTTGGGGGATTCGATGGAAATTCCATTGACGAGGATTGGCGGGGTGGTAACCCAGAAACAAACGACTTATTAGCTAAAAACAGCTGTGGAAACAAGAACCCTTTCTTATATTTCTATGGAAATATTTCACGAATCGTTTCCCGTTTCCGTTAGCGTTTTCCCGTTTGAGCACTCAATGCTTTGAAGCTTCTAAAGAAAATTTGAGGTGCTCATTTGGAAAATTGATATTGGTAAAATCTATTAGGATAATGCAATTTTGCTAATATTTTGTATAAATAGTTTGTTTCGTTTTTTCTGTAGTATGAAAAATGAGTGAAAAAGAGTGAAAAAGTTTGTTGGCCATTATGCACTTAGGTGGACAAGTGCGAATTAGCAGACTTTAAACACTTTTCGGGACTTTTTTAGAGAAGTTTTGGGAGTGTTGGTTACTTTAGAACGCCTTAACCGGCGGCATATTCAATTTTTGGCGCCCTTTTCTTTCTTTTTTTTTTTTAAACATCTTATGTAATCAATATTATTGTAACCCAAAAATTGACTAAATAAAGATCTTTCTTTCTTTCTTTCTTTCTTTCCTTCTTTCTTTCTTTCTTTCTTTCTTTCTTTCTTTCTTTCTTTTTTTACAATATTTCGTCACCGTAATGCGGTGCTTTAATGAGGACTAACTTAATCCTGAGTTTTAGATGTCCTAATCTTCATTAAATTCACACTAACTGCTAAAGTCATATAATTTTACAGTTAGTCATTTATTTTTTTTTAGTCATATAATGTGACGACCCGCGTGGCGGAGTGGTTACCATAGCGGTCTGACGCGCAATGGGTCCCGGGTTAGACTCACGGCCAGACAGGTATCTGAATGATGAGTTTAGATTCATATTCTGGGTCTAGGTGTTTGTGTATTTTTCTTGTGTTCATGGTACCCACGACACAGGAGAAAATCCTAGTGTGGGGCTATGGGTGTAGAAAGCGTGTTTTATTTGTTCCGCGATCGTACACAGAAATTATGGGCAATAACTCCAAGTAACATTTCGACCCAAGGACCTTTGATCTGAAAGTTTAATTTAATCCCCCAAACACTCCGTGCACGTGATCGCTCCCATCAATCACTGTCCGAGGGTCTTTGTGCAATATCCTAAGGGTTCACCTGCCTTCAGAGGGCGGCATCAAAAGCCAAGGAGATTGTTTGTTGGAAATACGCCTGCAATACAGTATTTGTTCCTAGCTTCGTAATACGCGTCTCTCTTAATGTTTTCAGACTTATACTTAAAATTAACTGTCATTGAATAAGCAAACACCCAGATGAGATAGAAATCTATCATTCGCATAAGATCCTGTTTGAGATTGGTTTATTACTAGTTACTAGTCAAACTTCATACTAATATTATAAAGGCGGACGTTTGTGAGTGAGTTTGTTACTTCTTCACGTCTAAACGGCTGGAGCGATTTTCATAAAATTTGGTAGTTAGCTGATACTCTGGATTAACATATAGGCTACTTTTTACTGTGGGAAAATATGTTATTCTCATGGGACACATAGATTTTTTTAGCGGGCGAAGCTGCGGGGTTCAGCTAGTGGAGTATAACTAGAAATTTTATCGGGATCATTGATATGAATGTGATATAATACTGATTACTGATAGACTGTGATCCAATACATCTTCTGTTAATGTATATAACGAAGTGGAATGCGTGAAATGTGACGTCAGGATGGTCGGGGTCTTCATTATCTTCCTGTCTTGAAGATTTCAAGTAAAACACCAGAGTAAACTTCTTCGATTTATTCACAATTGAGGAGGTCGATCGCTTCGACGGTTAAACAAGAATCTTTTTCTACCGGCGTCCGCTCGCCTTTTTATAACAATGTTTGGTGAGGTGACAATAACAAATTTATGGAAGGTAAACTAAATTACAATTCTTAAAATCACTAAATACTGCTAATTTAATAAACAAACAATTTTCGATCTTTAAATTAACTAAAATAATTATTTTCGGCGACGTGTTTTTCATAAATACGCGGTGTCGCGCCGACATATACTTTTAAGTATTTTTCTTAATAGTGGACTATCAAGTGACTAACTATGCCAGTAGCTGGTTGAACTAGAATTTGCTGTTTCGATGTAAAAATGTAAAAAATAAAACAAGAAATTAGGTGTCTGTTGTCACTGCGGTCGACCAACAATAACTCTTTCGAGTTATTTACTACCCCGATTAGAAATGTGATCTCATAATTTTACATCTTGTGTTAAACGGGGATCAGAATCGGGGAAAAAAGGAGAATGCCCAAGTGACTATGGCACTCAGTATCGCTGTAAAATCTATTGTGCCGTAATGTATTTGGGGTTAATTTTAAGTTTCCATTAAGTAAATTCAATTGCATATAAAAAATATTTATAATTCTCGGGATACAGCAGCAATAAAGGATCGAAAAATTCGAATTTTCGAAATTGTTAACATGTTAGTTAAGTGCTTATTTACGTTTTTCTGTAAAATCATAGTGTTCAAAAAAAAAAATAAACACTTTCTGCACTTACAGCTCTACACTAGGATTTTCTCCTGTGTGGTGCCATAAACTACAAATACGAATACACAACCACCCAGAAATTCAGAGACCTGTCTAGCCAGGATCGAACCCAGAACCCAATGCGTGTCAGATCGGCATGGCGACCGCTCCGCCATGTAGGTCGTCATAAAGTTAGCAAACGAACATGCCTGTTGTATCATCCCCAAGCACTGAATCATACCTGAATTTGATTACCGATGCATTGCTACCTCTGAGGACTGAGATGTTGGCCTTGTGTATAAGTATAGCCGAAAACCTCGCCACTTTCTAAGCGATCACAATAGTTGCTTCGTGGAGGAAAATGAGTGCTAATATAAACATTTAAACATCTCATAAACTGCATCATTAGTACTTACCAGTAGATCTGAAATCCAAAAAGCTAGTGTATTGTAGGTTTCATCATTAAGTTCTTTCAGCGACTACCTATATCATAGATCGCATATCTAAATCATAGATTTTCCATAATTACTCGTTATCACTAAAAGATTTTTATTTGAAATGACACCTATAACTTAAACTTAATGGAAATTGAAAACAAAACGAATCAAACACGAGTTATGTTGGTGGCGGCCGGAGGTCGCAGAGAAACGCAAAATCCTTCTTAACATTTAATTATACTAAAATATTAACTACATTTTAACTTAAAACTAAAGGGGTGAGACCGAGTCGATGTGAGATCTCGGAATGTCGTGGATTCTCACGATATGTGGGAACGTTCGAGTGCTGCGTCAGCTCCTCGGGTTGCTGGCTGGGTCGTGATGCACTAGGGCTGTGCATCAGCGTTAGGGTTATGTAACACACGAAATAATAGTTACTGAATATTATCACGAATTCAAAACAAACAGTCGAAACCTTCACACAATAATTATTATTTATTACGCGGGTAGATTCTCGATTCTTTGAACCAATCGTAATTGAGTAAAGGCAATTGGCAAAGATGGCGACAAAATAAATGGTCAAGACAACGACTTTTATTTTGGTCAGTTTTTATGCGGAGAATTTGTTATTTCGTAATATTTACAAACATTCTTTTAATTAATAATAGGAATTACTGATTTCATGAAGTAGTGACACAACTTAGATTTTGCGATACCATCCATGGGCATTGTCCTTTATAAACCAGAAAAAAATCACGAACCATGGAGTATTAACGATTCAGTAACAAATCCATCTGGCCACATTTGCATACTCTCCATTAGATCATGCTGCATTTGAACCAGAATTTCCCGATTTAAATTCCGAATCGCATACATTAGAACGGGAATAGACTTCAATCACAGGACATCCCGTCATAAATTCCCAGCTACACTATCTCCGCGTCTTGCATCTCGATGAATTCACAGAAGCCGGCGCATTTCTCAGCAGATACCATTCTATGGCGGATATTACAGCATCTCTCAACGCCGTTCCATACTGATATACGACTGCACCAAACGTTCCAATGTCATCCATTACTGTGAGCGAATTTTAGATGTATGTACAGGAAATGATATCTTAAGTAGGTATGTTTCAGATACTCTTGGATATTTACCTCATTGTATTAACTTTTTGGAAGGTGCTAAGGGGCTACAGTAAAAAAATATAAATGTAGCGTTTAGAACTTTGTTGGAGCATCCATACTATCCATATTTCCATCATCATCGTCAACCCATTATTGTCCCACTGCTGCGTACGGCTGTATTCTCGGAATGAGAGAGTTTTAGGCCATAGTCCGCCGCGCTAGCCAAGTGCGAATTGGTGGAAATATTTCCATACTAATACTTACATTATAAATGTGAAAGTGTGTTTGTTTGTTCCTCTTTAACGTCGCTACATAGCTATTATATGATATGGTTTATATGCTGGGAGATAGGAGTGCGTAGAGTGACGAAGGCTACTTTTCACCGCGCTCTCTCATTCCCGTGACAATATCGATGTTTTATTAGTTGATACATATTAAGTAGTTCCAGACGTTGTTATTGGATAGTGTTAGTAAAATTCATTTGCAAGTTCTGAATCACGCTATCAAATGCTAATTCCCTTTGACCGTGCCGGTGAGGACGCGGGTAAGAGCTAGTATAATATATTAATCAACTAAGATCTGGTTGGTAGGTTTTTCTGTTACTAACCTGTTTACAACCGAGACCCGAAAGGAAGATTTACGGGTTTTTATGAGTATACTCATATTCTAATGCGTTGCATGTTTTCTGCTTAGCCCAAAGGTTGACTGGTAGAGAATACTTTTAGCATAAAGTCCGCCTTGTGTAATAAATTTAAGGTATAATAAAGTTTAAATAAATAAATGTGTTTCTTAACTAAACTTTTCAATAATTTACTATCAATAAAATCTTACTGACTGTCTTGAATATCAAAGTTATTATTAGATAAAATGAATTACATGTGGTTCCAAAACTTAAAACTTGAATATATCTGAAGACAAAATACATAAATTCAAATTAATTTATGTAGAAGTTTGTAATAATAATAGTAAGTAATAATATTATTAAAGAACTGTATGTGTAACTTTAATACTATCTCTAAAGTATTTTGATATTATAAACACGTAGGTATTGGTTATCATAAAAACTTATAAGTGAATATTTATAACGTCTATCTGGTCGTAAAAAAATGTCGTAAAAAGATAATGTTATGGCATTTTCCGAACTAATGCGACCATTTTATTTCCTCGTCATTAAACGTGGCGTCTGCGATAGGTGTGTTTAAACAAATTGAAAAAAAAAACGATAACGTTTTTAGCGAATTGAATATACATATAAGCAGGGTGGCCTATATCACGTAGCGTTCACTAGTGAGCGTAAGGCTAAGGACTAACGGAGCGTTTTTGGCCCGTGCCCGCCGCGGTGTCGCTGCGGTTTTATTTATAAACTCACGAGACCGGTTATTTGCGCGGTTACGCTGCCGTCGCGGTTGAGATTATCGCCCGCAAACGTGGCGGGCGACATCCGCAAGACGGACGGTTAACCATCAGTTGAGGACCAGACCACTGCACTCGCCCGCCAATTGATCGAAAACGCATCGTAAGATTTGCTTTAATTTTTACATTTATATTTAGATCCTACAGAAGCTGCGGGCCCGCAACCGCGGCGGCCGCGGGTGAAAATCGCTCCGTGAGTTCTTAGCGTATTACGGGCAAGGAGATAACTACGACCCTGATTTAGTCAGTATCTCACTTTACAGAATTAATATTTGGAATAACGTATAACTGGTTAACTTTAACAAGAATAACGTTCCTTTAAGCGGTGTAAGCGGCAGCACGTTTAACAAAGTAATCCTTCAACTAAGTCAGTCGATCCACATATGCATTCCGATCGCACGAAATAATCTACGCCTAACCTCACAGCGTTGCGTGAAGAGAGGGTAGGTAGGTGCTACCCTCACTTGTCCAAGTTAATTAATACTTTGCAAACTATAGAACTAAACGGCGTTAATCATGAAATGTACTTAGATTTCCCGTCATCCACCGACAAATATTTAGCGGTCGTGGCGGTATGTATGCTCGTTTATATTTTATTTGCATGCCCATATATACTATATTTATAAACTATTTGGTTTTATATATGTACCATTATACATGGGCGTACAAAACGAAACAGGGGAGGTATCATGTGTTCTTGATCGATTTTAAGCATAGTCGAGTGGGTAAATTCTTTTGCGATTTCTAAGAATTAAGCTGAGATATTCAGCGTAACGCTTACCCTGCAAAGCAGAACACAGCAATGCTTAGTACTGATGTTATAAAGTACTGACACTTGTGGTGCCAAAACATTATTGTCCCACTGCTGGGCCCTGAGAGAGTTTTAGGCCATAGTCCACTGCGCTGGCCAAGTGCGAATTGGTGGACTTCACACACTTCCGAGAACTTTCATAAAAAAAAAAAAACTCTCGGGTGTGGAGGTCTGGTCCCTCATGATGTTTTTCTTCACCGAAAAGCAGTGATAATTAATTTCTAACACGTACGTGCCTGGGTTTGAATCTCGGTTCTCCCGATCGAGAGGACAAGTTTCAACCATTAGGCATTATCACTGCTCTAAAGTAGACACACTTACGTATGGTTAACCTAACTATTCTTGTATGTATAAAACGAATTATCACTTGATTTAACGGTATAGGAAAACTTCGTCGAAACCTGTATTTTTAAAAGAACTTAAAAATTCTAAAAGTCTATGAAGTCTACCAAATCGCACTTGGACAGCGTCTTAGACTTGTCTAAGTTAGTCATATTTGTGAAGAGGTACATGTCCAACTCTCTCAACCCATTATGGGCCCACTGCTGGGCACGGATCTTCTCTCAGTATGAGACAGTTAAGGCCATAGTCCACAGCCCTGGTCAAGTGCGAATTGGTCCATGTCCAGCAATTAGGTAGTAATGGGTTGGTGTATCCGCAGTCCAGTAGTAAATGATCTTACAACCTTTAAACATACATAAATAGTAATAACAGTCGTCGTCAACTCGTCATCGTCCATCACTTCTAGACGTATGCCTACTATCCTCGTCCCTGTAGCCTCGGGGTCAGAGGCTACAGGATCCCCTGCCTGTCGTAAGAGGCGACTAAAAGGGGCTTCCGGGATTGCAGACGGCTAGAGTGGGAGCTCGAACCGTTCGGTCAGGCAATCCCGGGAAAGACGGCGGTATGTGTGGTCGCATACCGTCGTAAAGACTAGACGGAGCGGTGGCTCCGTCTAGTCTAGGCCCAGCCGCCCATCTGGGAGGAGCCCGATGGGGCAGCGCACTCGGAGGATTCCGGTTGAAGTCGTTTCGAGATCCCGGAGTCCTCCTTTTCAGCGCCGAGGACGGCCACCGGGGGGGTTTTAGTGCGGTAAAAATCCCACATAACCCTGCGTCGCTCCCACGGCGTCGGGTACCTTTTAAAGGTTTCCCCCTCGAAAACAAAAAAAAAAGTCTACTATCCTAAGATTTTAAGGCCATAGTTCACTCTTCGCCAAGTGAGATTTGGCAGACTTCACACACTTTGCGCTTTCTTTTCAAATCAAATCAAATCGAAATCTTTTTATCGTGGATAATAGGTTTAACTACAGTTCTTAAATAAACACTTAAAATCCGCTACTATCCCGCCACAAATGAGCATACAAAGTTCACAATTTAATATATTGTATTCATTATTATATCTTTATAAAAATCAAAATAAATGTCATAAAATTACATACTTCAAAATAATATTATTTATCATTATTAAATATAACCGTATTAAGGTAATTTAGAGAAAAAAAATGTTTCTTTTTTTGAAACAAGCGTACAGGTTTCCTGAAGATTTACCTGACCGTAAGCAATGATAAATATTTTTAATAAGCACATATTTTTCAGAAAAATCAGACGTACCTAGGATTTGAACCCCAGACCTTCCTATTGCCACTTCTCGTACTGTTAACAATATATACATGAAAAAGATATACTGCCATTGTTACACTCGGAAATAAAAATAAAAATTGATATCCGACCATAATCGTTATTTCAGTTTTACATATAGAAAAAACAATTCTTGCCAATTCCTCTGTGTAACATACGCCGTAAAACAAATAAATTGCGTGCAGTGTGTTTAGGGTGTGAGCACATTAGAGCCTTATTTTGCAAGATTATATAATAGCTTATTCTCGATTTAGTCTGCATCATGGCCAACTTCTAATATAATCACCATCATCATACCTGATGGAAGAATTTCTTGTGGTTTAGCTCCAGCACACCTATTACTGCCTTTTTTTTGTTTTCGAGGGGGAAACCTTCAAAAGGTACCCGACGCCGTGGGAGTGATGTCTGGCTATGTGGAATTTTCACCGCACCAAAACCCCTTCGATGACCGTCCTTGGCGCTATATAGAGGATTCCAGGATCTCCAAAGGAACGCAACTGAAGTCCGCTGAACGCGTGGCCCCATCGGGTTCCACCGTCTGGTCTTTACGACGATATGCGACCACACATACTGCCGCCCTTCCCGAGTTCACCTGGCTGGACGGCTCGAGCTTCCACTCTTGCCGCCCGCAACCCCGGAAGCTCCCTTTTAGCCGCCTCTTACGACGTGTAGGGGATACCGTAGCCCTGTTCTGATCCCCGAACTACAAGGACGACCTATTACTGCCTAATAACAGCAGTATTCAACATTACATCATTTTAGATCTTTCACCAACGACAAACCTCAAATCTTTACCTCTGCAACGTCCACCACGACCACCGTCCTCGCGGGCTAAAAATATAGATAAAAATATAGATAAATAAATTATTTCAGATACCTATATTATCCATACTAATATTATAAATATGAAAGTGTGTTAGTTCCTCTTTCACGTCGCCACATAGCTATTATATGTTTAAATGCTGGGAGATAGGAGGGCGGAGAGTGCCGTAGGCTACTTTTGACCTTACTGTCTCATTCCCAAGAGAATATTGATGTATTTTTATTTGCTAGTTATTTAGTAGTTCCAGACGTTGTTAATATATGGCGTTAGTAAAATTCATTTGCAAGTTCTGAATCACGTTATATCAAATGCTAATGTCAATTCCCTTTGACCGTGCGGACGAAGCTGCGGGTAAGAGCTAGTTTTAAATAAAATCTACGTATGTTATACTGTTTCTGTGATTTTAGAAGCAGTAACAAAATTTCCATTTATTTACCATTTGTTTAAATTGAAATCTGGAAAATGTTTATTTGTTTAAGGCACGTATAAACTAGAGCATCCTTGTGTAACACTTAGAAAGTTGTTGTACAAAATATTTATTTTCATTTTTAATTATTTAAATATCATGTTATATTTCATATATGAATTTTCAAGTTTTTAATAAGTAATATACTATAATTTGTTACCATTGCCATAACCATACTTAGTTTATTAAAATCTACTACTACTCTCTATGCATTCACAAGTAAAATCTTCTTGTTTGTGAGATGTAGTATTCTATTACAATTGAATATCTTAGTCTACATAAGCCATTAGTTGCTTTGTTCCTCCACTACTCCGTATAAAGAACTTTGTGCAATAGACAATGCAATTTGAATAAATGCAGAACGTTCACATCAAAACAACGCATCCTCGGCTTGTATCGCAAGATTTCCGTATTTTCAAAGTCTTTGTGTCCGGGAAATTGCGTTCATGGGTAATATGAAAAGAATACAAAGAAATAATGGAATAATTATGTTTAGATGTCAGAAAAGCTGTATCAAAGCGGATACGCAATTTAAGATTTATATAATTCTACAGATAAAATAAAAGTTGTGTACGTCATAAATATTTACTAAATAGTACATACGAGCACAATAAAATATATCATCTCACGAATTTTTATGTGTTAAAATCGCATCTAATCTAAAATTACTCAATTTCCTGAACCACCTGAATGAAAATTACCATTTTTAATACCGTAAAAAAAACTTAAAACGCTTTCTACACTCATAGCCCCACGATAGTATTTTCTACTGTGTCATAGGTGGCATGGAGATACACAAACACCCAGACCCAGAACAAGAATCTAAACTCATTATTCAGATACCTGTCTGTCCGGGAATCGAACCCGGGACCCACTGCGTGTCAGACCGGTATGGTAACCGCTGCGCCACGCGGGTCGTCAAGTATCTATTGCTAGACATAGGTGTTTCATAACGCTGCTGCACATCTGACTTTTATCCTTTAATCGCTTCCTATGGCATCCATGGGAAGAAAGACAATGGTGCTATTACAAACATAACACGATACTGAAATATGTACTGATCGGTTACTTCACAAACCAACAAAAATATAACTCGAAGAATATATTTTTGCAACAGTGAGTTGTAATAAATACGTTCTTTAACTATTTGTGTAATACTGATTAGAGTGTTAATAGCCAGTTTGTTAAGTAATAAGCGTGCAACTTGCGATACTTGGCGTTGCTCCAACTTCGTTAACTTGCTCCACAAAAACTTAATGGTTTTTGTTTACATTGGCGTGATTAGCTCGCCACTGTGGTATCAGGTAAGGTGCGGCTGTGTTCATTTGCCGGGATATATATCGCGGTGCAGGTAGTTTTGTTTTCTACGAGCTGATAGGTGGTTTTGTTTTTCTATGCATTTACTTGCCGATAAGCGTTAGCCAGATTTTTCTAGTGTTTAATACCCTGTAATACTAACGATTTTCCACTCATTTTTTTACTGTACGTAATTATGCATGTTCAAGACGTCTCAACTTAGTCCTCGAATGTAGAAACGCTTTGGTGGTCAAATTCACTGATCTCTGAATTTGATTACAGATGCACATGGATGACGTATCCACGTTGCTATCAGTATTACTTTGAAGAGTGTGGAGCAGAAAACTTAAAGACATTTGTATACGTGGAAGTTTTAAATTAGTTTAAAAAGCCAGAAACTGTGATCGGCTCCATTTATCTGAATCGTTGTTATTACTTAATTCTTAATATGAATCGGCAGCTTCCCTAAATTTATATCTGAAAGACAAAATTGCAGCTTGATTTTAAAAGGAAAAGTGAAATTATATTTTAAAGTTATTATAAATTGTATTCTGAAACGCTTACGAAAATATTAGGCTGAGTCACGACAAACCATAGCTGTACTTAGCCATTGGATAGTACATCAAGTATTTATACTTTTTGTTCATCTACTATTATACATCTCCGAATATCGCTGGCATTGCTCCAACTCTGTAACTCCAACTCGGTTAACTCGTCCCACAAAACTCTTTCCGTTTGTACTGGCGTGATTAACTTACAAACTTTAAGTAACTTTCACTATATTAATATAAGAAAGATATAGGTTATATCTCTATTTATAACTATAGTAAGTAGACATTATGTTGATGACGCGAACGTTACGAACTCTTAAGAAGAACCCCTATCGCAAATCTCTGAATGCGCCTAACGAAGTTTTTACTTCAACGGTTATATGTAAACCCGCTTTAAACAAATTAATCCATCTGCGGAACCAATTTTCGAAACTACTGAATTAATTTCCCTGAGACTTTATCTTGGAAATAAAAAAATGAAATGATATCGATGGCTGAAATTCACCTAAACATGACTTCAAAACTAATTCTCCAGATTGAATTTTACTAAAAGTCTTGTATTTAGTGTGTTCAAACCATAATACCACAATATATTCGAAGGATGTAATAAATTTGAGCACTATATCCGAATTCAATATGCAAATAGCTACGGAACCGCAAGGGAACAATGAAGAGGGGTACAAAAATATGATAATCAAATGTACTGAAAGAGATACTACGGAACGCTTGAAATCTTCGGTCTGACCTAAAAAGAGCTGTTTCAAGGAAATCTGGGAATAATTTCACGTAGACGATAAGAATTGGACACTAAATCCAATTGATTTTGAGTGTAAGGACAGTTATTTGAAATTCGGTGCCCTATGCATTTCTTTCAAGGTTAGGTTAAATCAAAATGAGTTAAATATATAATTCCATCAGTAACATCTAAGCGCTGTAATAATTTTGAAGAATATGGCGGAATTTTTGAAGAGTTTTGCCATATTCTTCAAAATTCTTCAAAAATCTTCTCTCATTATGAGAGTTTTTGGGTAGTTTTTAACCAACCAACGCGGTAGGTTGGCTATGTGCGAATTGGTAGAGTTATCAAATCTGCGATATTTTTTTTGTTAAAGAAAGCTGAGGAGTGTAAGTTTCCTCACAATGTTTTCATTGACAGCATTGATTCTTTGATTGATTGACAGCATTCATTGTTTTTTTTAAGAACTCATGGGTATGTAGGTTTTCTCGCGTTGTTTTCCTTTGCCGAAAAGCAGTGATAATTAATTTCTAATACGCAAATAATTTTAGAAAAATCAGTGGTACGTGCCTAGGTTTGAACCTTAAAATTCCCGATCGAGAGGGCAAGTTTCAGCCAATTGATTATCACCACTCGTCAGTTGACTACATGGTTAGAGAGAAAATTTAAGAAGTAACTCTTGAACACTACCACGCCTATTTCCATCTTCTGATAAGCGACTTCACACAGAACTGGAGTTATATCTGAAACCAATCAAATAATTTATGCATACGCTACTCTCAAGGACTGAGATGCACACCGGCACCACACCACACCAACCAAACGCAAAAACTGCTTCACAAGGTGGTAGAAACAGTGTAGTTCGCCCGGGGAAGTACATATTTCTGGCGTGAAGCATTTCTTGCGTTTCGATAGAAGGATGTGGTTGCCGGCACACTTTTACATGAGGCGACCATCATAGTCCTCGTGAGTGGCAACGCATCTGTGATTAACTTCGGATAGCACCCATGTTCCATAAGAAGTTTTTACTGATGTCCATGAGCGGCAGTGACCACTTACTGCATGCTTGTTTGCTACTTCAATCCGAAAAAAAAAAACGCCGGAAACAAGGATGGCGGAGTTGCCACCGCGTACGAACAACACTGGTTCTACATTCTCTCCCTAAATATTAATAACTAGTTCCATTTTTTATTCCTATGGTACCGTCATATTTTTGGAATCTGTAACGATTCGTGTTGCTCCAACTCGGTTAATGCAATCGGCGAAACTTTGCGCAAAATCATATGAAAAGTTTACATGATTATGCACACGGCCAAATAAACTCTAACATTATTTTCGTTAATACTAAAATAGGGTTAATTTATTTTTTCTTATAGAACATAGTTTCTATCTGAAGTCAATCTCAGATACGTTGCTAATTCGGAGGACTACGATAGTCTCCTCATATGTGTGTATGATAGTGTGCCGGCAATCACATCCCTCCATCGAAACGACAGAAACGCATCACACTAGAAATAGCTGTAGCGGAGGTACCTCCCCGGTCGAACTACACTGGTTCTACTATCCAGCCGATTAGTATTTTATATATTGTATTCTGAAATTCGAAAGAAAATATTAGATTGTGTTACACTAAACCATGCCTGTGCTTAGCCATTAGATATAGTATCAAGCATTTTACTTTTTATTCATATACTGTTATGTACATTTCTGGCGTTGCTCCAATACTGTTACTCCAATTCGGTTAACTCGTCCCACAAAACTCTTTTTCGTTTGTACTGGCGTGATTAGCGCGCGTCAGTAAATCCAGGTAACGAGCAATATCCATTGCTTCTAAACCCACGACTTTTTATTTCAGTACAATGCTAGTTCCATTTTTTATTCCTATAGTGCCGTCATATTTTTGGAATCTGCAACGATTCGTGTTGCTCCAACTCGGTTAATGCAATCGGCGATACTTTGCTCAAAATCACGTCACGAGTTTACGTGATTATTATGTCAAATAAATGCTAGTATTATTTTCATTAATAATAAAATCGGGTTAATTTATCTGTTCTTATAGAACATAGTTTCTATCTGAAGTCAATCTCAGATACGTCGCTACTCCCGAGGACTATGATTGTCGCCTCATATAATATAAGTGAATCTGCAACGATTCGCGTTACTCCAACTCGGTTAATACATTCGGCGAAAGTGCAAAATTTCGCGAAGAGTTTACGTGACACGCCCAAATAGCTTCTACCAATATTTTTTAATACTTAAGTAACAAATAAGTTAACCTGATAACTTATTGGTTACTTTCGTAGTGTCATATTTTTTGATTGTGCTTTTACTGACAGCGGTTAATGCGTACCACAAAACTATTTGAACCTCATAAGAGGATTTTAGACCGATGTTACTTTTTACAATTAATTTGTATTCGATTACCTAAATCATATAAAGTTAGGAACAAGCACTTCTTGTAGCAATGTAGATTCCTTCTCTTATCAATCCATTATTGGCCCACTGCTGGGCTCGGGTCTTCTCTCAGGATGAGAGAGTGTTAGGCCACCACGCTGGCCTAGTGTGAATTGGTGGACTTCACACACCTCCGAGAACTTTTTTTTAAGAATTCTCGGGTGAGTAAGTTTCCTCACGATGTTTTCCTTCACCGAAAACCAGTGATTTCTAATACGCACATAAATCAATGGTGCGTGCCTGGGTTTGAACCTCGGACCTCCCGATTGAGAGGGCAAGTTTTCATCCATTAGGCTGTCACTGCTCTAGATTCCTTACATACTGCCATATTTTCATAAAGTTCAGCAGTTGGCGTTGCTCCAATTTAGTTAACGCGCCACACAAAACTTTTGTGTTCATACTGACGTCATCAGCTAACGTTTCTAAATTTAGGTATTATTACAGCTAGCCAGTATTCTAGCGGTATTTATCTAATCCCATTGCTAGTAGTTTTTTTAAGTATGTTTAATTAATCGGTGGATCGCAGACTCAAAGATAGATTTCATTTCAAATTTTATGATAGTTCAAAAATTTTATTGTCATTAATTTTGATCAACTCTTATAATTCCCACTGTTAAAGATGATTCTCATCATATACGCTTTAGCAGTTTAGTATCAGCAAATTATATAGTTGATGGAAGGGTGTGGTTGCCGGCACACTTTTATATTTTATGATCATCATAGTCCTCGGGAGTAGCAACGCAACTGTGACTGAATTCAGATAGAATCCATGTTCTGTATGAAGTTGATTACAGATGTCTATGGGTGGCAGTAACCACTTACCATCAGGCGGATTGCATGCTCGTTTGCTATTTCAGTCAGATAAAAAAATAAGTTTATTTTATATGTATATTCATCAAAAAAGTGACATAACGGTCTCTTATGGGGAAATGTTTTGACGTATTTCCAAATAATAATCGTTTGTGGAGACCACTTGTTACAAAAAACGAGTTTATGATAACCTTCAATGCATGTATGTTAAGTAATGATATTAACAACAGCACAATCAAAAACATCGACATACACGGTTCTATAACAGGGATGTAACGGAGCTCCGATTCCGGTTCCGATAAGTCGGAACTTCCGATTGTAATTGCACTTTCGGTTCCGATTCCGGTTCCGAAATTTTTATATCGGAAGTCGTCTGAAGTGAATTTGATTTAGGTCATTTGTTAACCGTTTATGGGAAAATGTTAATAGGAAACATGCCAATTCTCGTTATCGTCGTGTGTGTATTTTTTTAATTTGCAATTAAAGTTAAAAAGGTTTACTGTCTTACGTTGTTACTAGCAGTTCAATGATGTCTCATTGAAATCGTCTCAGTTTACGGAATGAAACAATCTATAATTTTTAAATACGAAGAGAAAATGGTGGGTTAATTTAAAAAAACGTTCCTTCCTCACCTTTCTTTTTAAACTGCGTTAGAAAGAGGGATTTCTTCTAGCATATGACAGTATTTAAGTCAGTTTTTTTCACATGTACAAATTTGTCCGAATAAAACACTTTTTTTGCCATAATGTTTATTGACTGATACTACCTCGGATACCGAATCCGTTTCCGGTTCCGATTTCGATAAAATGAATTTAAAAACTCCGATTCCGACTTCGGTTCCAATAAGTGATCTCCGTTACATCCCTATTCTATAATATCAAGCATTATCATTGTCTAGATTCGAAATCCGACATTTGTTAAAAACGGCACCGCGATTCACTTCAACGTAGACTTTGTACGCTAATTGGCGTCGCGCCAGCTCTGTTAACGCGCCCCACAAAACCTATTTTGTTTACACTGCCGTGATTAGCTCGCGTCAGTAAATCCAGGTAACAAGCTATATCCATTGTCCGTAGACCCGCCGTATTTATTGTGGCGCAGCGCAAATCCCTTCTAAAGAAATGTTGCCTAAATAGTGACAATTGGGGCCACGTGCTGTTTAAGCGGATGTAATAGATTGCTATGCAGTATTTAAAATGGTCTGACCGTAACTTTTCTCGTCTGTTTATGTTTTGCGAGATTTCATACCTACCTACGTCGCGCTCGTCCTTTTATGTTTTGTTTGACTTCATACCCATCTACGTCGTGATGCATTGGCGACTCCTCTGATGTCCATAGGCGACGGCGACTATTTCCATCAGGTAGCCCGTCTGCCGTTTAAGTATTTTAAGTATAATAATAAAAAAAAAAACTACTTTTTCATATACTGCGCCTATGTATAGGGAGGCGGGTAAAGATTATTTCGATCTCGAGGGTCTCTTCTTGCTTAGGCAAATTCTCAAGAGTGATAATACGCCTGAATTTTTGGCATTTCCTTATAATAGCATTATAAAACTATTTTATTCCCGCGTCTTCGCTCACTTTAGTTACGTGTATATGGCCATAAGAATTCCGTATGTTAATTTAGATCATAAAGTGTATGTGCATCAAATTTCAGCTAATACAATCTGTAGTTAGCGTAAAAGAGTAATCAACTCATACACACCAAACACTCACGCCTTTATGACAATAATAGGATTTAAAATATAACTGCATATGTGAAAACTTAAAGTACCAACCAATGTTTAGTGTAGGGTACTTTTCTCCACCGTAAAGTTTCTAATGACACCTTGTGATGATGTTAATGCCGGAAGTATTACTTTAATTGTGATTTAGATGATCACAAATGCGTTGGTGCCCTGAGGGCTATGTTAGTTTCGTGTATCTCCCTCATCTCGACTCATCATGTCCCTTAAATCACTAACACTATGCGCTTTGTAGCAGAAATGGGTCATGTTGACGAAAACACTGTATACTGTACGAGTAGGTGTCATTATATGTATTTATATACACTCCCGTGTTTTCTATGGAACAAAATACATGGTAATCGACAATATCATTGAAATACCTTGAATGTAATGATTATAATTATATATTCTACTTCTTTGTTCTTCTTATATATATAAATGACTGTTTGTCTGTATGTCCTCTATAGAATCGGAAACTATTCATTTGATCATGTGATGATCTTTAGCACAGTTTTTATTCATGAGCTCACTAAAGTTTCTGATGTATTTTTTTTTTGTGATGGCGTAGCAACGCGTTCTGGGTACATTAATTTATGTATAACGAAGCATAACACCCAATTAACAATTTACTATACTTAAAATATTTCGTATGAACAGAGGTTCAGTGATTTATTAACTTGCATTTTTAAGTTTCTCCACTAATAACCATCATACAAACAATTAAAAACACACACTACATCATAATGTCAATATCTGTACACTATTTATTTAATTCTCTACATATAAACGCTTCAAACGCTTTCTACACTCCAAGCTCCACAGTAGGATTTTCTCCTGTGTCGTGGATGCCATGGACACACAAAAACGAATACACAAACACCTAGATCCAGAACAAGAATCTAAACTCATCATTCAGATACCTGTCTCGCCGGGAATTGAACCCGGGACCCACTGCGCGTCAGTCCGGTATGGTAACCGCTCGGCCACGCGAGTCGTCAAATATATTATATATATTTTAATAAATAGAAATATAAAACAAAATTGATAATACAATGTGTATTTTATGCGTATCTCAGGATTAATTCAATTCCCAAAAAAAAAATCAGGCACATTGCATTTATTCTTTGATTTCATGACTTAGTACTAAATTGTTTCAGACAAAACGTTTTGGCGCACATGGCGTATTCTCCTGCAGGAAGTTTTTTCAAAACCCCAGTTGAATTTAGCCGGAATTATGTCGCGGTTGGTTATATTAAAAAACTTTTCTGCGGCTCAAAGCCGTACATTTCTATTGCACGGTTATAAAAGCGACACATTATGAACGTTTTGCTGATTTTGTTTTTTAACATTGTAGTAACGAGTGAACAGTCAACCTGATGGTAAGTAGCCACTTTCAATACCTGAAATTATACCTAGAATTTTTACTCGAAGGGGATTTTTTGGGTCTATGTTTTTTTTTCTTGAAAAGGAAACCAAAGGTACCCGACGCCGTGGGAGCAACGCTGGGTTATGTGGGATTCTTACCACACTACCTTCGGTGGCCGTCCTCGACGCTACAAAGAGGTCTCCGGGATCTCCAAAGGAACCCGACCGGATTCCACTGAGCGCGTTGCCTCATCAGGCAACTCTCGATCAAAGGGAGGCGTTGCCTCCCTTTGATCGAGTGGGCCCATCGCTCCATCAGGTCTTCACGACGGTAGGCGCACATACAGGAGTCATACCGGAGCCCTATTATTATCTCGGAACTACAAAGACGAGATGCGTTGCTACCTAAGGTATAAATTTACAAATACACATAGTTTACGATGAAGTCTAAATTGAATATGGCATTGTAATACAAATTTATTTATTCAAATTAATGGTCTTTCGCCATATAAAACGTTCACAGAGACTAATATATACACACGTTAAATAAATCTAAATTCATCTCTTTTTGATTTTGATTTTATTTATAAAATAAATACATGGTTGACTGGAGTCCATTCTTTGTAGGTTCTGAATTGAAGTAATTGTCGATTTCAATTTCTGACTGAAGGAAATATGTTTTTTCCGTAAAATGATAAATAGCGTCACTTGCATTGAATGCGACGGAAACGGAGATCAGTTAGTACTTAAGTAGGAATATTCCACCTTTTGAGGATTTTTTTAGTATTATTCTGGATGTTTGTGCTCTTGTTTATTATACTCCTAAAAATTCTATGCAGAGTATTATAAGCTTCTGGTCACACGGGTATCTAGAAAACAATATAACGTTAAATTAATATCACACATTTTTTATTTCGATGAAATATTTATGTTGGTAATTATGGTTTGTTCGAAAACTACATTACAAAGAAAGCAATTCTGCGTAAATTAAAAACCGTCTATGGAAAATCGTTATTATGATCAATAGAAACAGCACTCTTAATAGGAGTTACTTTTTATCAATCCATTATTGTCCCATTGCTGGGCTCGGGTCTTTTCTCAGAATGAGAGTCCTAGTAAGGCCACATTTCAATTGATGGAATTTTCAAAGGAAAGTCTTCAAGGATTTAAATTTAAGCGCCAGCATGTCGAACTTAATTTAATTTTTTTTTATCTGATTGAAGTAGCAAACGAGCATGCAGTCCACCCTATGGCAAGCAGGCACTGCCTCCAATGCACATCTATAAACAACTTTATATAGAACAAAGGTTTTATCTGAAGTCAATTATAAATGCGTTGCTACTCCCGAGGATTATGATAGTCGCCATAAAAGTGTGCCGGCAACCACACCCTATCATCGAAACGCAAGAAATGCTTCAATCTAGAAATAGGTGTGGCGGTGGCATCTTCCCAATCGAACTGCATTGGTTCTACTTGGCAAAATATGGCATTATCGAATAATCTCATGACAGTCCAAGTCTCTATTGTAGAATATCTTACCTCTTGCTTTGTATGTAATTTCTTGAAAGATCCTCGCTGTATTGTATTGGATTTGCCGTATAAAGCTGTCGCTGGTTGTCATACCTGAAATTTATTTTAGGATGAAATAGGTGTGGCTGTGGTACTTTCCTATTTAGAAGTCAAAGGTATATCTATTACTAATATCTGGATAATTTCCCGTATGCCGTGTACTATTAGTTTTCTCTCTTCTCGTGGTTGTCGTAGGAGCTAACTAAAAGTCAAAATCCACGTGGTTTAACGTAACATCAACACCTACTGCAGACACTAACATGTCTGCCGGTTCACTATAGGCAAAAGCTGTTAGAGGAGGCTTATGTCTAAAACCACCTCAATGAGGCTGTTGAATGTTTCATTGGAGTACTTTCACGCGAGCCCGACTGTCACTTGACTAATTATTTTATTATCACTAAGAGAGGAAACGACTCCATCGAACGTCTGGTATTTCAAGGCAGAGTGGAAGGCACTAGACCACGGGGTAGATCATCAATGTGACGGACCGACCAAATGAAGTCCGCCATGGGCCATGGGCGGCAAATTGTATGAATGTAACAGAATGACCTCGAACAGAGCAAAATGGCGTGAGATAATGCAGAGAATTAATAATTAATCTGCCAATAATGCGATTGCATGATGATCACGACCGCTCTGACAAGAGCGAAACGGAAAAGAAGAAGAATTATTTTACTTACTCGTCACTTCTTACAAGAGCTCTGGCGTATTGTATGGGATACTTTGTCTCACAAAACCATTGTCTGTTGTATCCTTCACTCTCAAACCATACTGCTTGGATGTCCCTGAAATTTAGAATAGCAAAAGTATGCTCAAATAGTATTTTCAATTGCCAGAGCTAAGCTAGCTATGGGAATCGTAACCAAAAGTCGTCAAGAGTTAATGTCATTAGTAAGAGTATGTAACCTTTCTACAAAATAGAGTTATATGATACATTTTTCGAAAGGCCGTCAAATGTAGGATCGTAATTGCACTTAAAAAACTTAAAACTTAAAACGCTTTCTACACTCATAGCCCCACAGTAGGATTTTTTCCTGTGTCGTGGGTGCCATGGACATACAAAGACGAATACACAAACACCCAGACCCAGAACAAGAACCTAAACTCATCATTCAGATACCTGACTGGCCGGGAATCGAACCCGGGACCCAGTGCACGTCAGCCCGGTACGGTAACCGCTCGGCCACGCGGGTCGTCAAGGTCGTCATAGTGCACAGTTCTATTATAGCATGAAATAATCAAAAATTTGGATTTAGATAAGTTTCTTCTTTCAAAATACAAAATTATAAGCCGAAGATACGCTAGCCAAGTGTGGATTAAGTTGTGCCAATAATTTCATAAAACAAGGTTTTTGGAATTGTTTAATATATGAGATATCCACAATATAATTTATGTATTGATAGAATAAAGCGCCTCAAAAGCGTTTTTTCATTTCCTTCAGTTTAAAGCGAAACAGTATATATACAACTATAACTAACGTTGTAAAAACGTTCATATGCTTCCTTTATGTGAGCGGAGTACTATTACGGATTTAGCGCTTTTATCAAAAATAGCTAAGGGTGTAATTGACTGTCTGGAACTGTTAGGCAAGCTAAGTCTCCGTGTGCCGTTACATAATTTTCGGAAACTACTCATTTTGTCGATTCCGGTTGCGAAACGTAAATAGGTACAGACGAAACTCATTTTTTGTGCGACCTTGCAGATTTTCAACGCAATTGCATACGCAGTTGACTTAGATCTATTCCATACCAACAATTCCCAACTTAAATGTAAGTTGAGTAATTTCTTCGCGTGACGCGATTATAGATTCTTATAACCACCGCTTTTTTGTTCAAATTTATTGGCCTTAATGTTAATTAAAAACAAGATTGTAGACAAATATGTTGTTGTCTACAATCTTGTTATTTTTTGGAAAAAAATATACTCTAAGTTTATTTGTGAAAGCTTATAAATGGCTGTAATTGTGTATCTTTAATTTGCTGTTATACTTTGTAAGTACGCTAATTCCCAAGAGAATAAAATAAAATATATCACTGAAAAAATATATATGTTTATATAAAATGTTAGTCGAATTCCAACCAGCGATCACTATTTTAGTGTGAAGATAGCCCTCTGTTAAAGTGCTAATGGATGTTAATAGCTATGACAGATCGTTCATACTTACGTATTATCCAGCATGTTCCTTCCATTAAAACTATGGATGCGTCCGTGGCATAAAGCATTTTCTATTTTAGGCCTTAGAATATTAAATCTAGAAAATAATAAAATTAGAATATATGAAGAGAAATAGTATAAGAAATATTGAAAATGTAATAGTAGTTATTAAAGCTCGTAGTATCAATGTTTATGTAGATTATAGCAGATGAACAAAGTTAGGTAACATCGTGATCGTAAATTAGAACGGTGACTTTCTTATCAACCCATTATTGGCCCACTGCTGGGCACGGGTCTTCTCTCAGAATGAGAGAGTTTTAGGCCATAGTCCACCGCGCTGGCCAAGTGCGAATTGGTGGACTTCACACACCTCCGAGAACATTTTTTTTTAAAGAACTCTCGGGTGTGTAGGTTTCCTCACGATGTTTTCCTTCACCGAAAAGCAGTGATAATTAATTTCTAATACGCACATAAATCAGTGGTGCGTGCCTGGGTTTGAACCTCGGACCTCCCGATCGAGAGGGCAAGTTTCAACCATTAGGCTATCACTGCTCGGTGAACGGTGACTACAAGTGGCTAATTCGTTAACAATTCTAAGTTCGTTAGCCGTCAGTACTCTGATCATTTGAGTCACATAATTCATTATGTAGCAGATCATCGTAAGGCATAAACATGTCTAAGCTTTGGCTTGTTGTTTGACTCCATTAGTGCCACGGCCACATCTATTTGTGCCCAATAGCCAATTTTTCAGATAGTAGAACCTATGTAGTTCGACCGGGGGAGTACTACCGAAACGTTTGGATGGAAGGGTGTGGTTGTCAGCACACATTTTTAGATAGATAGATAATCATTTTTCGTTCTGTTTACACACATTTAGCTATTAAATATTAATGAAAAAGAAGGTGCAATACATCACGAATTGGTCAATTCTTTTTTTGTCGAAGGAATTTTGCTATGTGAGATTTTTACCGCACTAAAACCCCCCGGTTTTAGTGCGGTAGAGCAGTGATAGCCTAATGGTTGAAACTTGCCCTCTCAATCGGGAGGTCCGAGGTTCAAACCCAGGCACGCACTACTGATTTATGTGCGTATTATATATTAATTATCACTGCTTTTCGGTGAAGGAAAACATCGTGAGGAAACCTACACACCCGAGAGTTCTTTAAAAAAAAAGTTCTCGGAGGTGTGTGAAGTCCACCAATTCGTACTTGGCCAGCGCGGTGGACTATGGCCAAAACTCTCTCATTCTGAGAGAAGACCCGTGCCCAGCAGTGGGACAATAATGGGTTGACGACAAAACCCCCCCGGTGGCCGTCTTCGGCGCTAAAAAGAGGACTCCGGAATCTCCAAACGGATGCAACCGGAATACGAATTGGACACTGCTCAGCATTATGTTGGCATCCGAGGACAACCAGCGGTGATCTTCCGCAGTATCCGACAGATTTTACGAGACAACCATCTTAATCCTAGGGAGTAGCACCGCATCCGTGACTGACTTTAGATATAATTTATGTTCCATATGAAGTTGCTTATAGATGTCCATGGGCGGCAGTGACCACTTACTATCAGGTGAACTACATCCTCGTTTTCTACTTCAATCTGATAAATAGCACAGCTACGTTAAGAACTGCTGTTTTCTGGTCTGACGGATGTGGCGAGGGAAATATCCAGGTACACAATATAGTCTTCAGTCATACCATTACGGTTACAGTGGCCACTTATGAAAGGAAATAATGTGAACTTCATGCTCGTTTGCGACTTCTATTTTGTAAAAAAATCAATTATGTATCACTCACTTGTATTTTGTGGAAATGAAAGCAATATATTGTTCGCGTTGCCTGTTATGAAATCGCTCCGCTTGCTCCTTACACATCTTATCTGCCTCAGTAAGACCGCTAGTAGAATTTACTACATTCAAAACATCACCAGAGTGCAATTCGTTTAGAGCATATATATATGACTGGAATACAAACAATATTATTATATCACTAAAGCGCTAGTAAAGTAGTTTACGTAAATCTAAATACATTAGGTCGCATAGAATGCATTCGGTGATGCCAATGCCTTAAATTATTTAATTTAAAACATTGCACACTTTTATATGAGGCTATCGTCATAGTCCTCGGGAGTGGTAAGCAAGACCTTCCATGCTTAGTTTCGACCTATTTATCATTTTAAGAAACCATGTAAGCGGTAGCCTTGACTCCATACATAAACTTTCAATTCACTCGATCATCCACATATTAGGTATTTTTTGAAGCGGGTGAAACCGCGGGAACTGCTAGTTTTACAATATAGTAGAACGAGTTTGGTTGGACTAGAAATATCATCGATTGATGACTATATGACAATAAATGCTAAAATAAGTACCTATTAAGAACACTATTACGAAAAAAATATATACATAGAGACAACCCTATCGCTTCAATAGAGTGTAGGTAATTATTTAATAAACAAGGCTCAGTTTCCATACTATTTCTTATTTATACTGTGGCATTAGCTTAGGTGGAGCTGTCCTGTATGAAGTTGCTGTACGTGGCGATGACGACATATCATCAGGTCATAAAACCTGACCGATCATTCGTACATACATTACAAGTCATAGCAAATGCTTGTTCAATATTCCGAGACCACGTTTGTCGGAAATGCTTGCAACAGATATTTTGGATCTCTTGGGCTAGTTTTGAAGATGCCGTCGCGTCTATATACAAAACCCAAGGTTTCTCACTGATAACGTCTACATAGTTATTTTCTAGGTAACTTAAATAATAAGTAATGGAATAGAAGACTTACATTACGAAGATCTTCATAGGATAAGCAGGGGGTAGTCGTTGTATTCTGCAATAAATAACTATTTATTATTTAATTTTATAATTAACACCTAAAAAGCACTTTCCCATTTAAAAAATCACAATGCTTCTATAGTGATCTGGTTACACTTTTTTTGAGTTACATAAAGTTATTGATATTTAGAAGCCTATTTGTGCACGTGTAAAGCCGCAGGGCATGTCAAGTGCAATAAGAATATGGTAATGTAATTAACTTGATAATAATAATTGTATACTTATATGCATTTATCACTACATCCTACATACTGGAAAAGTGTGGTTGCCGGCTCACTCTCATGTTTCTAGTACCGAGAATTAAGACTGTGGACTCATCCACAGTCTTAATTCTCGGTACTAGAAACATCTGTGGTTGAGTTAAAATAGTAGTCTCTATATAAAGTTATTTACATATGTCCAATGGCGGCAAAGGTAAGTGGTCACATAATTAAAATGTTTATGGTTTAAACCATTGCGATTTCCCTGAACCTTAAATTGTTCTGGGCACAGGTCATGCTGATCATAAATATTTATTGTCTTTGGAAACCACCACGTAAAGTTTTACTTTCGTAGAGCAAGAGGGAAAAATGAAAATCTAGTAACAAACATGGTTAGTTAAATCAAAAAAATATTAAAAATTACGTCTGTGGGTCTTAAAGTTGTTGCCGTAGGACTTTTGGAAGGTATCATCGTCGTGATAGATGGCTTATATGCATCAGTAGGTCTACTAGATGCAGTAGTTCCAGATTTATCATTCCACGGCGATTCGTACTGCAAATAAGAATTTAAAATAATTAACAGACGTGGTGCTAACCCATTATAGTCCCACTGCTGGGCACGGGTCTTCTCTCAGAATGAGAGAGTTTTAGGCCATAGTCCACCGCGCTGGCTAAGTGCGAATTGGTGGACAGTCCACCGCGCTGGCCGAGTGCGAATTGGTGGATAGTCCACCGCGCTGACCAAGTGCGAATTAACAGACATAGATGACATGAAATGAAATGTCTTTATATTGTATTCGAAAAATGAATATTAGAAATTTTAATTGGTGAATACATATATTAATCCTACATTAATACAAAACTATAAATAAAATTCGGGACTGGGAAAGGTAGTGACAGAGATAAAGTTGTTAACATTAAATTTATAGACTGTTCAGAGAAAGAAGATTATTAATTTATTCTTCATGTACATTTTAGTCAGAATTATTATGGTTACATAAAAGTTGGAGACAATCACGAGGGCTGCCAATCGATGTGATAAGTTAAAAGAAATATTAAATAAATAATAATAGTAAGTTATCTAAAGAATCTAAAGTTATCTATAGTATAGGCCTACGGAGGCAGTTACGAATTCTGCGTTACATTTTTGAAGTGAAACTTCTTTATCGGGGTTGGAAAAAAATTTAGTGTAACATTTTTCCGTTACGCGCCATCTTTTTCTTATCCCTACCACGCGTGATATTAGATAGATTATTATAGATTAGATTATTAGATAAAGTTTAATAAAACCCTTTTATTAAACTTTATCTAATTTAACTTTATTTAACCAATTTCTGTAAAGTTGCATATAGTAAATTATTTTTTGAAAAATAACGTCACAAAGAAGTTTCACTTCTTACGAGTGTACGCTAGTACACGCACACATTTTTTTTTACACCACCACCGGATCGGAACTCGATCTCAACTGATGCGATTCGACAAGAAACTCGAGGGGTTTGTTTTTTTTCCTTGTATATCTTTTTTCTTGTCATATTGTTTTTATATGTTATAAAATTTAGCTCCAGTATCTTGCCTTATATTGAGCTGAATAATAAGCATATTTGCCATTTGGCAGGAAACGCTACACTTTGCAGTCAATTAATTACGGAAACGTTTTGTTCAGTCCCAAGCTGTGTTATCTGCTATATAGTCACATTTTTTAATATGCTTTACGACTAACACAACTACCACTAACAATACCACCTGCATTACAACTAACACCACCAACAATAAAAGCACCACTACTACCACTACCACTGTTCTGGCGTCACTAAGTATCAGACATCAATCTTACAAAGTCTAGCCTTTTTACTATTAGTATGGTATAAGGTATATCTATAGTTTTGAGTATAACTAGTAAATATTAGCATATTAATCACAGACGTTTAGACGACATAAGTTTAGACGACAGCAAATTGCTTAAGACGTTTAACGAACTCTTAGAAAATCTTACTTTCCCCTTTTTGAATTGTTCTCAGGTAGCATATTGAAAAACTATGTAACTAAAAACGATATCCTTCTTCTGACGCAGTTGAATAAAAACTTACGTCAGTTAGCCTTGATGTCGTTTGCGCAGAAGCTTAGGGAGAAATGACAATCTTGATGGATAGCGTAACTAGATCAGTAACTAGATCTGAGATCTGAATAGGTCTACAGTATCCTCTGCCTATCGTAAGAAGCGACTAAAAGGGGCTTCTGGGGTTGCGGGCAGTAAGAGTGGGAGCTCGGACTGTCTAGCTAAGTGACCCCGGGAAGGACGATGGCATGTGTGGCCGCATGCCGTCGTAAGCACCGAGAGGCACGGTGAGCATCAATCGGTTACCGGGGAAGGGCTCGAAAGGGGCATTGCGCTCGGAGGATTCCGGCTGTGTTCCGTCGGAGAGATTATTTCACCTTTTAGTTTAAGCAGTCGGGATGATTATGATAAAAAAATCCCTTTCTCCTGTTTTTCAGTTTGTAGGTGATATGTTGATAAATTATATATATCTTACGCTCTAAAACATCATTTAAATTCTAACGTAGACGAATTACAAACTTACATCAGTCGGCCTCAATGTTGTTGCTGCAGGAAATTTGGGAGGAGCGATACTCGTCGTGATGAATGGAGTAACTGGATCAATAGGCCTACGAGATGTAGTTCTAGAATCATCATACCACGGAGCCCCCATCTACATATAAGAAAAAACAGATTAATTGGTTAACTCGATTAACGTTATGAAAATGAAATTATCAGTTGCAATATTTCTATTGCACTTACAAATTGTCAGTTACAACATTTTTTTTGCATTAGCATCGGACCGGAACATGACAACAACTGCAAATTTGTTGTTGAATCCTTTTATCACAGAACCCTAGAAACTCATTGACTAATAACCAATTGGAATATAGTTGTACAAAGTGCTAGTAGATCTAACAATTAAGATAAGCTCTTTAGTATGGAAGATGTTTGGCTACAAATTATGAAAATAATTGGAAGCGAAGAATCAGTTTGACTTAGTGATACGCTCAGTCACACATCAAGTCACTTAAAGTGGTAATTAGGATTTGGCGAACTCTTCTCTGGAAAATATTCAGCTGTAAATAAAAGTGAAGATTGATACGGGTATATATTATGAAGAGATAGAGGGTTTTTTAGGTAGCATATGAATTATAATTGTAGGATGTAAACACACACACATACACACACGTACGCATACACTTTTCATTTTTTACAGTGTCTCATAATGTAAGTTATATAGTACCAACAAAAATGAGAGTAGACGCTGGAACCTGAAACACAGTTTCGACTGCCTTAGGGTCCAGAGGCTTCAAATAACTGTAATGTACTTACTATTTTGTGTCAATAAAGTTATTAAAATTATTATATATTGTGGAAAAATTTCGTAGGTACTATAATTAAATGCATTTGGAAGCATGCGATAAACCAATTCATAGTTTTAAAAATGCTTATAAACTTACACTTAAAGGCTGCCATCCCTGCTTTACTTTTATTGCCAATAACTGTTGATCCAAAATATAAGCTAGTTTTGCTAACTGAACTGGTTCATTTTCCTGGGAAATTATAAATATATGATCAATATAATACATAAAATCCGAGTTGTATCAAAGTAATATTTAACCGTACTTCAATTGCGCACTAGTTGTGCTACTAACCATATTGTAAAGTGTGGTGACTTTTCGAAATGCGACAAAAGATGGCGCTATTAATATTTTGAATCGTTCTATGTATTTTTTTTTCATTTTACATTGTACATACAAGTTCCGAACTATCAGTGGAATGCCCTTTCCCAAGAGTGGGAGTTCGAACCATCCACCCAGGATGAGGACCCCGAGATGGATGGTGGTATGCGTCCAGATATCGTCATGAAGACTAGAGGGAGCAGTGATTAGCCGCTGACCAGGGAGAAGTCTAATGAGACAATGTGATCAGAGGACTCCGATAGCGTTCCTTTGGAGATCTCGAAGTTCTCTTTGTAGTGCCGAGGACGGCCACCGGGTGGGTTTTAGTGTGGTAAGAATCGCACATAGCCCTGTACCCGGTACGTTTAGAAGGTTTTCAGCCTCGAATAAAAATGCCCTTCCCCAGGTTCAATTATATTACATGATGATCTGTCTTAGACAAAGTACGCATGTCCCGAAAGTAAGTGAAGTTCTCGCGGCCAGAAGGGTTTATCATACACATGCTGGCTACAATCATTTCAACGTATTTAGATCCGTTTCAGATTAGTACGTTACAAAATCGTGGAGAGCAATAAAAATATACATTTTAATAATATCTTCTCATGTATTTCAAATGGTTCTCAAGTCTTGAGTCGAATATGATGTCCATGTTATAAATGGCCATGCCGATAACTAAATTCCGTAATCAATTCTTAATTGGATTTGAGTATTACCTAAGGCAGGCCATAAATATCTATGTTAATATCATTAACATCATAGTCATTTTTTTTTACCAAATATCTTTCGACCCAGACTAAATCTACATTTAAATCTACTAAAGTCTGTTATACTTATTATAAATTTACCTAAGTAAAAATAGGGTAAAGGAGTTATAATTACCTTCAATAAATCATTAGTAGTGTTGACAATTATAATACCTGTAATACGTTAATATCTCAGGATCAAAAAGTATATACATTACCTCTCAGTCAAAATTCTGAATCTTAACAAAATATTTAGAAAACAGGCGAAAATTATGTATGACTAGATTATACTTGCAGCCTCGCCACCCTCAGTAACGTACATTACAGCTATGATATACATTACTGAAGTATGTTATTTCTTAATGTAAGTCAAAAACTATGTGTGTGCTAAATTTCAGCCAAATTCTATCAGTAAGTTTTGCGAGAAATACATTAATAAGATGCGTGGTATAATGCAAAATATGCGGAATGCGTTCTTACAAAAAAGCATGTTAAAATTATTATAAGTTTAACTCAAATAAAACTTTACAGTTATAAAAATATCTACTATAAACAAAACTGACAATATATAAAAAATACGACACTATAATGAAGATCAACACAGCTGTCTCTTGGCAAATTTTTCGAGATACTGGCAACATTTCCTCTTTGAATTGCTCTACGAATTCGTTAAGTGAAATGCAGTTTTTGGATTACCAAAAACGTCGAGCAACCTTGTATTTCAGAAATGTTCCAGGGTCAATGAGCGTCAACAAAATTTAATTTTAAGAATAAACTAACAAATGCGCTTTACTAAATTATAGAAAAGTTAATTATATAGTTTGTCAATTCGGCCTTAAAATTAAAAAAATGTGTGAAGCTGTTTCCCAAGAGACTAAGTCCCCTAAAAGACTGACTTTTATCTAAGAGAAATCGTGTTATTATTATCGGATTAACTTATATATATGTATAGCTCAATGACTTCACATAATTTCTTTAAATCCCTATGATCTAGATTTCCTTAAAGTAATGTCCTAGTTCTGTCAGTCAGTGCGTCAAACCATTCAGTTAAAATCTAAAAAATGTATCTTACCAAAAAGTTTTTCCATTTCATCATATGAACAAGGTTTACCATCCAGACCAGGCAGCCCCGGAGGTCCTGTTACACCCACAGGACCTTGTTCGCCTTTAGGGCCCACTGGCCCTGTCGGACCCTCGGGGCCAAGCGACCCTTTGTCACCTTTGTTTCCCTAAAAAATGTATAATATTCTTTTTCACAGCAATTTGTTGGTTACCTTTTCGATCTAGCTTAATATTGTAGCCATACTAGTATGATAGAGTTCTCATTCAATTGAGAATTCAAATACTTAAATGATGAATAAAATTTATTTTATGTGCATCCTTGGTAACCATGACATAAGGAATCGTAGTCATAGTTAAAACTAGGACCACCGTCACACTATAAGAATATTGTAAAATCACTTAGGTTCCGTTACATCGCAATCAACAACATTAATGTAGTGAAAAGTTATGAATTCACATGTTTCCCATAGTTTTATTAATGATGAAAGAAGTTACTATTTCAGAAAGTCGTTCGTCCCTGTAGTTCCGGGATGAGAATAGGGCTACTTCTCCTGCCTATCGTAAGAGGCGGCTAAAAGGGGCTTCCGGGGTGGCGAGGCTAGAGTGGGAGCTCAAACCGTTCGGTCAGACCTTCCCAGGAAGGACGGCGGTATGTGGCCACGCTAATGGGGCAACGCGCTCAGATGATTCCGGTTGCATTCCTTTGGAGATCCCGGGGTCCTCTTTGTAGCACCGAAGACAACCACCTTTTAGTGCCTTAAAATCCCACATAATCCTACGTCACTCCCACGGCATCGGGTACCTTTTAAAGGTTTCCCGCTTGAGAACAAAATCAAGTCAATAAGGCAAGTAATATATGCGTTTTTTTGGAACAAGTAAAATCATTCCATGTGGAATTGCTTACCAGCTGTAACCACTTTCCTGTTAAGTGACCACTTAGAATCAGGAAGGCTGCATGTGTGTTTGTTACTTAAGTATATAAAAAAATAATGGTAAGTGAAAAGTTGAGAAAAATGGTTATATCATAAACTTGACCTTTGCATTTTGAAAAACAGTTATCCTATTTTTATTTGAACTTAATTATTAAAAAAATAATTATTGGAATGTTTTAGGATACCTTTTCTCCGTCGGACCCCTTATCCCCTTTTGGACCTCTAAGTAGTTTTAATAAATCAGGATCTGTAATTATAAAAAGCTCACCGGTTTATACATAAATGTGTCAAGTTATTTCACGAGAATAATATAAAGTGTCTTTATTTTGTATAGATCTAAGAAGACACTAATAAAACTGAAATCGACCTCAACTGAGAAGATTTGGTAAGAAATTTAGCAGGGGTACAAATAACCATCTTGTTTTAACATGGCTTCAATTTGTTTTTTTTTATCGGACTGAAGTAGCAAACGAGCATGCAGTCAATGCAATGTTATAAAAAAAGAATTGAAAGATTCAGAAAAAAGAAGAAAAGAGGTACCTAGATATAATTTTGTTCAAAGGTAACAACAACAACAGAATATGATATGGTGGTCAAAAGAATAAAAATAAATAGATTGACTTAGCAATCGCATTAAACAATCTAATTTACATAATTATGTATTACTTGTGAGACACAATACATTGTGTTTTCCTGCGATTGCCGAGTCAACCTATTTAGTAAAAACCTTAAAGATTTTTAATATTGATATTGGTCCCTATAAGATGTTGTTACGTTAGAACATTACGTAACAACAAGACAGAAAGTCCCTTAAGCAGCGACTGAATGAATTAATAATCGACTTGGTATTTACATGGATCTCACAATTTTTTTTACGTAGAAAAACAGAGTTGCGTGACTTGGATTTTTTTTCAAGTATTGATTTTTATGGGATAAGTATTTACATGTTGCATTTAAATTGTATATGGATTTAAGCAGAACTTACTATTTTGAATTGGGACGGGTTCTATTGAAGGTCCTGGGAGACCAACGTCACCTTTTTCACCTGAAAACAAAAAAATATAAGTAATTATGTTTCTTTTCTTTTTTTTATTTGACTGAAGTAGCAAACGAGCATGCAGTCCACCTGATGTTAAGTGGTCACTGCCGCTCATGGACACCTGTAATCAACTTCATACAGAACATGGGTTCTATCTGAAGTCAAACACAGATACGTTGCTACTCCCGAGGACTATGATGGTCGCCTCATGTAAAAGTGTGTCGGCAACCACACCCTTCTATCGAAACGCAAAAAATGCTTCACGCTAGAAATAGGTGTGGCGGTGGTACTTCCCCGGTCGAACTACACTTGTTCTACCACCTTCAGCTAGAAATAGGTGTGGCGGTGGTACTTCCCCGGGCGAACTACACTGGTTCTACCACCTTCAGCGATTGCTTAATTTTAATTTTAGTTGCCCTTGGTTACATTCTCGACATAGATCGTTGTTTTACACTCCTCTTAGTAAAACCGGTTTTATACCGGTCTTGTAATTATTATAAATAAATACCTTTAGAGCGTGAACCCTTTTAGCAATTTTCCCAGAATGAGCAATAGAATAAACTTCCTCCTCAGTTATTCACTGAGAGATGTATCACGGGGTTCTTCAAAAAAAAAAGAAAAAGTTCTAAAAAGAGATCTTCTTCAAAGCCGGCGATGCATTAGCGACTCCTCTGGTGTTGCAATGTCCTGAGGTACGGTGACTACTTTCCATCAGGTAGCCCGCCAGAAGTATCGTCAAAAAGAAGTTTGATCAGTGTTTATAAAAGGAATGTAAGGCAAATAATACGAGACTTTGACTAGATAGACATCTTATGATTGTAGTTTTTGTTGTGTTCTCTTTATAAGTTCTCATATCTTGTTAAATGTTTTTTTTCTAAATTTATAATTTCAATATCATACTTTCTTATTTTTGTGCTTATTTAAAAAGACAATAATTGCGTGTATTTGACATTAATTATTATTTCCCAATAAGATAAATAAATAAATAGAAAAAAGCGTGTCTTGCCCAACTTCGCGAAAGACGCGTTATGATTGTCGAGTGTATAAATATATGTATAATTATTTATTTACCATGCATAATCTTTTGTTTGGCATTGAAATCTATTCCAATATTCATATTTTATTTTTAGTACGTACTTTTTAGATCTTTTCAGTTTTAGCAGTCGCGTTTTTCATTTCAATAATAATGTATTTATTGGTTTTATGGAATAAAAATAACATAAGTAACATAAGCCTATTCCTATCCCATTTAAATGGGATAAAATTCTTGTTGTTAGTATTCACAAAAAATGGAAGCACGTTCCAATCGTTATGGTAAAAACGGAACATTTGCTGCGCACAATGACTAGAATTTTAAACAAACAGCCCTCCTTACTGTTTGCCCATTAACGTAAGGATTATCATATTTTCGTCTACATTGCGTTTCTGTTTTCTGTTAAGGTTATTCGGTATGTGCTTTAGGCACAGTTTTAATAGATGTTAAGAAACAAGTACTGAGATCGTTCTGCGTAATAAAAGTATCCAAAGTATCCAAGGTGATTTTAGATGTGAAGCAGTGATAGAGATTTAAAGTTGGTCGAACTCTTTGTGTATCGATTGCGAACGTACCACCATCACACTTCTTTCTACGTTTTTTTTTTGTACGAGGAGGAAACTTTCTCAAGGTACCGGATGCCGTGGGAGCGACGCGGGTAACGTGGGATTCTTACTAAAAACCCTCTCGGTGGCCGCAATCAGCGCTGCGTGGGGGATTCCGAGATCTCCAACGGAACACAACCGGAATCCTACGAGCGCGATGCCGGCAGGGTATACCGTAGCCCTATTATGGTCCCGGGACTACAGGAACAACACTTTCTGCCTAATTAATGTAGTTCGGAGCAGTTGGATTCTGGTCTAAAGAACATTGTAACGGAGATATACCTATCCAACGTGTTAGCTGAGTCCTCATGGAATATGGATTCCATCCATCCATCAATCAGCCTTTAACTAGTTCACACTAACTAATTCACACATATTTATGTAATGAATAATTTATATTTGCATGCTATCACATTGTTAGCAGGACCAGCGAACAAATTTTATTTGTAACATCGGATATTATGTACCTGTTCTGTGCAAATAAACTATTACTACTTACTACTTTGAAAATCCACTTCTGGATATAGACCTCCCTAATTTGCACCACTTCGACCGGTATTGAGTCATCTGAATCCTGCAGCCTACACTCCTATTTCATAAACGTGGTGTTCCATTCGGGGACTATTCTACGCTATCGGTTATGTGTCTTACGAACGTTGTGGACAGCCCATTTCCACTTCAGCTTACTTAATCTGAGAACTATGCTATGATACTTCCACATTTGTCAAATTATTCCATCATCCATCCATCCATCCACACATATACTCCATGAACGCATCAGCGTTAAGAAGTTCATTTCTGGATAAAAGGGAGTTTGTTATAGTAATCGCACTCTCGCGATTTCTGCAGTAGGTGAGATACTAATTTGTCCAATATATGGACTTCAATTCCAATTCAACTCCTCGACAAGACAATTCCTTTCTTTTTTTAAACTAGGTAGGTACAGAATTTCCTGCATATAGAGGACGCATTCCTGTTACGGTCGGTACAATCAATTAGTTTTACCACATTACAGGTGGTAGTACCAGTGTGGTTCGACCGGAGAAGTTTACCTAAAGTAGAACCCATGTTATAATTGTTAACAGATATCCATGGGCGGCAGTGACCATTTACGATCAGGTGAACTTGTTTGCTACTTCAATCAGATAAAAAATACCTCTTTTTATTCCTCTCTTGTATGTTGGAAATTTATTACCTTTTATTCCTGGTAAACCGTTACTTCCCGGTAAGCCCTTAGTTCCTGGTGAACCTTCAGGACCTGGTGGGCCAACAGGACCCTAAAATGTTTTATCAAAATTTAATATTTTGATTATGAACCTGGTGGATAAATTCACAACCATCATGGTGGATTGATAAATTAATATTGTTTGATTATAAAAAAATGTTAGTATTATGAAATAATTATGGTTATAAAAGTCTGAAATCAATAACACAGATCCACGTTGCTTGTGCAAAAGCACTTGACTCTCTTCTTCTTAGTCGTTACGCTCTTGACAGAGCGGTCGTTGTCGTCAAGTAGTCATTTGGATGGCTGATGTAGCTTGCCTCACGATATCTCGCCAATTTTCGCGATTAACAGACATCCTGGTACACTCATTCAATGGACCGCCCACAGCAGATATTATTTGGTCGGTCCATCGCGTGGGTGACCTTCCACGTGCTCTAGTGCTCTCTATGCTTCCTTGCACGAAGAAACGCTCGATGGCATCATCGTTTCGCCGAGAGACGTGACCGAAGAACTTAAGTATGCGACATGCACTAAGTTTGATAGGCGCAGTTTAATGCCGAGTTCCTGACTCTATGTCTCCATTATTCAATAATATTTCGAAGCGAAGATCCATTAGAAGTAATTAATTCTAACCTGATCCCCCTTTTCTCCTTTCGGCCCTGTATCACCTTTGAGTCCTTGTTCAAGTTTTGTAGGTTGTTTCTCTATTTCCTGTAAAGTTTACGATATATTGATTTCAATAGAGCCTTGAGTCTGTACGTCCATAATCCTAAATTCAAGCGGTGGGCTATATATCAAATGGTAAGTCTCATGGTAAGTGGTCACTGGCGCCCATGACCAACTGTAAACAACTTCAAATGGAAATGGGTTCTATCATCACAGATGCGTTGCTACTCTCGAGGACGACAATGTTTTAGATAAGAGTGCGGGCAACCCTTCCATCGAAACGCAAGAAATGCTTCACGCTAGAAATATGCGTGGTTGTGGCACTTCCCCGGTCTAACCGCACTGGTTCTACCAACTTTGATGTATAAATAATATATATTTTTTTATTAATCCAAGTGCAGCACGGACAGTACAGACGGATCGTCCGTGTCCGTTTTAGGTTAGTTTTATTTTTATTATTCCTTTGTTGTGAAACTTCTACATCTCCACTATGAGCCTTTACCATCGCCATCGCTTTCAACTAGGTAACAGTGTAAGCTGTTTTTTTTGTTATTTTAACAGTTGTCTTAGATAGGATATTTAATTAAATTAGAGTGTTATTACTACAAATAAAATTAATAAATATAAATAATATTTACCTTTACAACTTGTCCAGGCTGGCCTGGTAGTCCACGGGCTCCCGCTGGACCTCTGGGTCCGACTGGTCCGCGGTCCCCTTTAGCTCCTCGACTACCACTTTTTCCAGGAGCCCCTCTCGGTCCTACTTTACCTGGTGGTCCAGCCCTGCCTTTTATTCCTATTGGTCCCTGTAATCATATTAATATTATAAAGGCCAATGTTTGTGAGTATGTATGTTTGTTACTTCTTCACGTGTAAACGGCTGGAGCGATTTTCTTAAAATTTGGTAGGGATTAGCATTAGCTAATCCCTACCAAATTTTAAGAAAATCGCTAGCAGCCTATAAGTTAATCCAGAGTGTTAACTCTGAGTATTAACTCTGAGTTAATCCAGAGTATTAACTCTGGATTAACTTATAGGCTGCTTTTTACTGTGAGAACATATCTTATTCCCACAGGACAATCGATTTTTGTTAACGAGGGTGAAACTGCGGGATTCTACTAGTGTTTTATAAAGATATAATATGCTGATGAATGAATTAACTTCCGAAGTATTCTCACAACTATATGACATATGGCTCTCTTAAAAAGATAATAAAAATTAGGTCGGTGATGTTGACAATAATTTATAGAACAGGGGGGGTTAGTAATAATGCGTTGCTACTCCCGATTACATTACCATTTTGTACCCAAATTTACCTTTATACGAAATTGAGCAGGCAAATAAACCTTTCAAGGGCAAAAGTAACTACTTACCATCAGGTGGACTGCATGCTCCTTTGCTAATTCAATCTGAGAAAACTAACTTACCGCTTTACCGGGCGTCCCTGGCTCGCCTTTTGGTCCAGGGGGCCCTGGAGGTCCTGGCTCTCCCTTCATCGTATCCAGCATGACTTTTTTCGCCGGTTCTGCACATTGGCATAACTAAAATAAAGACGCAAAAAAGTTATTAATTTAATAAATGAGAAAATTTTGAGTACGTATGTTTGTATATTGATTAGCAAAAGACCACGCAGTACACCTGGTGGTCCGGCCAAATGCAGATGAGTTTCTACTCCTGGAGACTAAAATATTAGTTTCGTATTTAATCATGCACAAACTTCAAACGAAATGCAGGAATTGGTTTATATAAATTGTTTTTGATATAAATAGTAGGTGCTTTTTTTTTAAGTGGGTATTCCTCATGAATACCCAGCCGCCTGGGGTAGCAGCTGGGTTATGCCGGACTCTTACCGGCTAAACCCCCACTGTGTTTTCTGCTCGCATCGTACGGTGGGACGCCCGCACGCTTTCGCACTCATCCGCGGACCCTCCGCCTGGCCGCTCCCGCAGCCTCTACACGTCGAGCAATAGCTCCAGCAGCAAGACGCGCCAGAAAACACAAAGTCGCGCCTTACCCCCAAAGCCCCCATCCGAAGGGCGACGGACCAACCCCGAGACAGCCACCAGGGGAAATAGTAGGTGTAATGGTGGTATTTCCCGAACCGTACTGGCGTTAACATATTTTTTATGGCTTCATACAGAGTTTGGAACTGATGTCTGTCAACTTCATAATGAATTATAATTGTTATGATTAATTATAAAATTGTCAGGCTAACATAAAGCTCCATTGTTATTGTGGTACTTTATTTATTCAAACATAAAACTTATGAAGTTACATTACTTACTTTGTCACAATCGTCTTTGGAAAACAGCCTTACTTTTTTAATCAATCCCTGAAACAGAATAAATATGTGAACCAATAAATTAAGATGCTTAAGTTCTAACTAATATTACAAAGTATTAGAACATTCATGCTTCAGTCTAATTATGATTTAGTCTTATAATTTTACTGCTAATTTTAGTACTTTTATAACAAATCCTATAATGTCGTTCAATCATTATCGCAGTTATAAATGTAATAAATTTAAAGAGAAGTTCGGTCATTCACCTACATGTTCTATCCAGTAACAGAAAATGAAATAATATTGTAATTCAATCTGTAACTTCCCGAGGCTTATACAAAAATATTTCGTTCCGTTTCATATCAAAGACAGGCGAAACATCAATGCCCTTTAGCGTTCCGGTTAAAAGGGACGTTCAGCTCATCAGTCCGCCTTTGGAACATGAAATCGAGTCACTTGTAAAGGTCCAACAATTGCTCTGCAATTCGAGAATTGTACGATTGGGACAGATGTATGGCGCGACCTTTCGATATGTTATGTGTCGAACCTTTCATTTTTCAATTCCTCCTGACATTACAAAGGTTACTGGTATCGTTTACACGTTTCTCCATTCAATGATTGATAAAGCAATTTATTGGTTATCTGAAGGATCGTATTGATCGGTTAGTAACTCTTATATAGCTCTATGTATATAATTTTAGAGCAGTGATAGCCTAATGGTTGAAACTTGTCCTCTTAATCGGGAGGTCCAAGGTTTAAACTCAGGCACGCATCACTGATTTGTGTGCGTATTAGAAATTAATTATCACTGCTTTTCGGGGAAGGAAAACATCGTGAGGAAACCATCCGAGAGTTCTTTAAAAAAAGTTCTCGGAGGTGTGTGAAGACTATGGCTTAAAAGTCTTTTATTCCGAGACTCCCGTCACCGTCCCGTCCTGTGCCCAGCAGTGGGACAACAATGGGTTGACGAAATATATATGACTTTAGACTACTATTATTGCGAAATTGATAAATTTTAATATATACGGAATTTATGTACATCACATTCTGTGCAAAGTTTGGTACATAAGAATAAAATTGACATACACCCTATGTCGTGATATGGAACGTAAATAAAACCGGCTAAGTGCGAGTCGGACTCGCGCACGAAGGGTTCCCTACCATTACATACATAAAAAAGTTTGGCATTAGAAAGTTATCATTTTTAGAAAATTTTGCAACACGCTGTAGCGTGCTTATCGAAAAATAATCCGATTGTTGTATGTAGGCATCATTAAATATTTATTTTATTATATTTTAGTATTTCTTGCGATTGCGGCAACAGAAATACATCATCTGTGAAAATTGCAACGGTCAAGCTATCACGGTACATGAAAAACATCCTGGTGATAGACAGACGGACATACGGACAGCGGAGTAATAGGATTCCGTTTTTACCCGTCGGATGCGGAACGTTAAAAAGAAAGACGACCCGCGTGGCGCAGCGGTTACCATACCAGTCTGACGCGCAACGGGTCCCGGGTTCGATTCCCGGCCAGACAGGTATCTGAATGATGAGTTTAGATTCATGGTCTGGGTCTGGAGATTTGTTTATTCGTCTTGTGTGTCCATGGTACCCACGGCACAAGAGAAAATCCTAGTGTGGGGCTATGAGTGTAGAAAGCGTGTGTTTTTTTTAAATACGAACTAGAAGTGGGGAAGATAGGTTAATCTAACACCGGTGCTTGTCGAAGGTTTCTCCCCGAACACAGTTACGCTGTGCCCATGATCCATGTAGCTGGGTCGAATCGACAAAAAGTATTTAAAAATCGCTTATCGTGAGCATTAAAAATCGCCTACCCGTTAAGTATTAAAACTTTTAAGTGGTATATTTCGTTTTTCATTTAGATTAGGCTTGTAATGGAGGCCTACTTAGCGGAAGCGGAGACGAATTCGAGAAGATATTTGTCTCCGTCGATTAAAATGTGAAATAGAATTTTAATCGACGCATATGGCCAAGGCGAAGTCTAGGTACGTCGGCAGAATTGGCGAGCGGCTGGTTGCTTATCCCTCCGGGAGTCGAGCCTTCTGGTCGTTGGCCAAAGCTGTCGAGGGTAATTTCTGCCGGTCCTCACTACCGCCTCTGCGGAATCCAGATGATTCTCTGGCCCACACGGCAAAGGAGAAAGCCGATACTCTAGGCGCTCACTTTGCCTCAATCTCTACACTTGATGACAGGGGGGCCACACCGCCGACCATCCCGCGGTGTGAGAGCTCTATGCCTAATATACGGTTTACGCAAAAGGCCGTCAGGCGAGCTCTTTTGTCCCTTGACGTCAAGAAGTCGAGCGGGCCAGATGAAATCCCCGCAGTGGTGTTGAGAACGTGCGCTCCCGAATTGGCTCCCATCTTAACGCGCTTATTCACGCTTTCTTACGCCACAGGACAAGTACCGTCTTCGTGGAAGGAAGCCCTTGTGCATCCCATACCAAAAAAGGGTGACAAAAGTGACCCGGCCAATTACAGGCCTATAGCGATCACCTCATTGCTCTCAAAGGTGATGGAGCGCATTATTAATACGCAGCTCCTGAGGTACCTTGAGGACCGCCAGCTGATCAGCGATCACCAGTATGGTTTTCGCAAGGGCCGTTCAGCTGGTGATCTTCTAGTGTATCTCACACATCGATGGGCTTAAGCCATTGAGAGCAATGGGGAAGCGTTGGCGGTAGGCCTGGATATAGCAAAAGCTTTCGACCGGGTCTGGCACAGGGCTCTTCTCGCGAAGTTACCATCGTACGGTCTCCCCGAGAGGTTATGCACATGGACAGCCAGCTTTCTGTCTGAGCGGCACATTAGGGTCGTAGTCGACGGGTGTTGCTCAGACGCGAGGTCCATTAACGCTGGTGTACCTCAAGGCTCAGTTCTCTCTCCCACACTGTTCATTCTGCATATCAATGACATGTTGCAACAAATCGGCAGCGTGCATTGCTATGCGGATGACAGCACGGGAGATGCGGTTTACACAGGGCGTGCAAATACCTCTCGGACATTCGTGGAGGAAAGCAGAATCCGACTTGTGTCTGAAATCGAGAACTCTCTGGAGCGGGTCTCGACATGGGGTCGACTTAACCTTGTTGAGTTCAACCCCACGAAGACACAAGTCTGCGCGTTTACCGCTAAGAAAACCCCATTTGTCATAGCGCCAAAGTTCAAGGGAATACCGCTCACTATTGATAAAAGCATAGGGATCTTGGGAGTTGACATCTCGTGTGATGTGCAGTACCGGAGTCATTTGGAGGGAAAAGCCAAGTTGGCATCCAAGAAATTGGGCGTTCTCAGCAGAGCTAGGCAGTACTTCACTGGAGGGCATCTTGCTATGCTTTATAAGGCACAAGTGAGGCCCCACATGGAGTACTGCTCGCATCTCTGGGCAGGAGCGCCACAGTACCAACTTAACCCACTTGACTCCGTACAGAAGCGCGCGGTCCGAATCGTCAACGACCCAAGAATCTCCGACAGGTTGGAACCTTTAAGCTTGCGGAGGGACATAGGTTCCCTTTGCGTGTTCTACCGGCTTTACAATGGTGAGTGTTCCGAAGAGCTTTTTGACCTGGTGCCTACGTCACCCTTCCTCCATCGCACCACTCGCCGAAGGATGAAGTTCCATCCGCATCAACTGGACCCGTGGCGGTCCTCCACGGTTCGGTTTGCACGGTCTTTCCTACCACGCACGTGCAAGCTGTGGAATGAGCTTCCTTCTGAGGTTTTCCCGGAGCGCTATGACATGGGGCTCTTCAAGAAAGGTGCAAAAAGAGCTCTCCTTCAAGGCCGGCGATGCATTGGCGACTCCTCTGGTGTTGCAAATGTCCATAGGCGACGGTAACCACTTTCCATCAGGTGGCCCGTCTGCCTTATCGTTAGGTACAAATATAAAAAAAAAAAAAAAAGAATGCCTCTGGGAGAATTTGTAGCGTTAACCAATTCTTGATTTTGTGTAAAAGAGCGTAGTAGTCAGCTCACTTACTTATTAGGTTTTAAAGGTGGTAGAACCAGTGTAGTTCGACCGGATCAGTACCACCGCCACACCTATATCTAGCGTGAAGCGTTTCTTGCGTTTAGATGGAAAGGTGTGGTTGCCGGCACACCATCATAGTCCTCGGGAGTAGCAACGCATCTGTGATTGACTTTAGATAGAACTCATGTTCTGTATGAAGTTGATTACAGATGTCCATGGGCGGCAGTGACCACTTACCATCGAGTGGACTGCATGCTCGTTTGCTACTTCAGTCAGATATAAAAAGGGGACCTCAGCCTTTGTGACATTGCAATTTACTTAAAATTGAACCCCTCTTTGGCACCCCTCTATTCGTCTTCTTTTCTGGTAGTGACTAATTGCTTCAGATGGACTACATGCTCGTTGGCTACTTCAACCTTATAAAAATAGTAACTCAGTTCAAATTGTAAGTTCAATTCGAATGACTAATGCGAACTACGACTAAAAATCACTAGTCGTTATGATATACTCGATATAATGTAATATCCGCTTGGAAACAGGTTGGTAAATAATCGCTGTTAGGGGAAATGGGATTCCATGGAAAAGGTACTTAGTCATGTATAAAGCTTGGCGTATAATGGCTTTGATGGTTTTGCGAACTTATTACAATCCACGATTTCGCACTGGTTGGTGCAATTGACGTTAGAGCGGTAACCATACCGTCAGACTCGCAATGGGTTTCGGGTTCAATTCCCGGTCAGACAGATTTATTATTGATCATTTTGGATTTCTGTTCAGAGTCTGAGTGTTTCTGTATACGTCTATGTGTGTGTCCATGAAACTTACGACACAGGAGAAAATTCTAGTGTGGCGCTATGAATATAGAAAATGTTATTAGTTTTCAGCTATAATTGGTGAAATCCTGGAGTTGACCCACCATGCTGCAATATGGATTGAAAGAGGAAAGTCTAAGTGTTCGATCCATCTTGAATGTTTCCTCAGGACTTAACTGGAACATCCTACGATTGTATTGCAACACCACGCTATAACATTCTGAGCTGCCAGTTTCACACCTCGAAAATCTGAAGGACATAGGTCCTTAACAATACTCTTTGAGTCTCTGTGAATCTACTCATTGTTAGCTACATATGAGTATTGATTATTTTTTTAATAACAACGAAAAGGCGAAATAATTTAAATATGATACGAAAAATACTTTTTTCTTGGCAACTATGTATTTCTGAAAATTACTACATTCCTACCTAGTTTATGGCTTATAGTTAATTAATATTGTTTATGGCGAATATGTTTCGAATATGTGATTGACAGAAAATAGGCCTTCTTAACCCTCCTGTATTATTTAGAATTTCTGTCTATTTAAGTTGTGTCTAAAATCGGAGCATACAAATACTTCTGAATTAAATTTAAGAAATTGAGTTAATTTAAGTATTTATTCCATTAAAATCTATTTACTCTGTCAAAATTTTACGCAATTTAAAGTTAGAAGTAAGTTTGGTAACATTGTTTTACGTGGTCTGTATTGCTAACTAGAGCAAGTAGGTACTTGCGAAAATGTTAAAGGTTAATTTAAGTTATACTTGTAAACAAAAGTTAAAATGTTATACATACCTAATAGCTGAATAACCTTCGATTCTAATCGCTTGCATATGGGATTATGTGCTCGCATATTTATATACTAATCTCTACGTCCACTATAATCGTGCAAAATTTCATTCTAATCCGTCCGTGGCACATTACTTAAAAATGCACCACAAATGTGTGCTTCACGTATTAATATATAAATTTTATAAAGATCTTTTTCACTTAAATAAATTCCAATACATATATTATTTCCAAAATATGTTCATAGAGCAGTGATAGCCTAATGGTAGAAACTTGCCCTCTCGATCGGGAGGTCCGAGCTTCAAACCCGGGCACGCACCACTGATTTATGTGCGTATTAGAAATTAATTATCACTGCTTTTCGGTGAAGGAAAAAAACATCGTGAGTTCTTTAAAAAAAAAAAAAAGTTCTCGGAGGCGTGTGAAGTCCACCAATTCGCACTTGGCCAGTGCGGTGGACTATGGCCTAAACTCTCTCATTCCGAGAGAAGACCCGTGTCCAGCAGTGGGCCAATAATGGGTTGATGAGAGATGAGATGTTCATAGAGATTATTTTACAAAAATAATGACTCTTTGAAATATCCAGGACATTTTTAAATTACTTTACCTCACCCACTTCGGTACATTCATATTTTGTTCGTATTATTCCTTTAAAATCGTGAATGAAACTCGTGGAAAATTTTACCGGGAAAAACGAGACCACTTCACTTTGAATCATTTTTAATTTAACACTTAAACGCGGGAGCTGTTTAGTAACATTTTTTATATTTTTCACATCAAATGCATCCCAACGCTTATTTTTGCTAATTAACTTTCATTGCTTTTAATGAATTATACTGATAATAGAAAAATAGCACCCGCGAAGTTTATTCACGTTAGAACAAAGTTGCTTGTTTAATTATGTGTTGTTGGTGACCATCGGATCATGAGATAATATTATTATGCTTTATAAGTAAATTTTGTGTTAATTTTATTACTATTAACAGAGATTATTATTAACAGAGATGTTAACTGCAAACTTAACAGAGATGTACTTCACCTGTAATTTAAGTCTATTATGTTAATAAAAAATCTGTTGTCTATAAAGTCGGTTTACGGACGATAGTTGCACGTGACAACGTCATAAGAAAATACTGATGGAATGGTTGCATTCTTCAAAGGAAAGTTTTAATTTTATTTGTTTGATAGATTCTGATATTTGATATTTCATTTTTATATTTGCCGGTTGTGCCTCTTTGTCGCTCGTTCGCGCTTTTGCTTGCCCTTCAAGACTTAAATGGAACGCCTTAGAGAAAGGTAACGCCGCATGAGTCATGTTTTTTGGTGCGTGCAGCCGGCTCCATCGAATTATAAGACGTTGTCGCGTCAAAAATATTTTATTGATTTTTGATTTGACCCTGCACTGCCTTGATTTTTGATTTGATTTGACTGCATCAGAAGGTGGGTCATAATTTTCGAGCGTTTGAATGTATGTGTGTATGTTTGTATGGATATCAATTTCTGTTGTTGCGTTATAGCCTAAACGGTGTGACGGATTGTAACATATGACATATTACATTGAAATCGACTGTCAGAGTGAAATAGACTAATTTTTGTTTTAATATAGCGCTTGTCGTATCATATTGTTTTATTTTTATTTTTTTATTTAGACGTAAAATCCGAATAAGCTTTAAATTATAACCTGACCGCTTCACACAATCAATTGAAACTGAATGAATATCAATTATTTTTAAACAATCGGGTGTTTTGTTTAAACAATTTAAGAATGTTACTAATTAAAGAAGTTACATATGACCGAGCGGTATAAATAATAATAAGTGGCCAATACCGTCCATGAACATCTCCAGAGAAGATTGAAGCCCTACTAAGGTTAATCAAAGACGCCTTTCGCTTATAAAAATAAATATATTGAAAATTAAAGTAGCAAACGAGCATGCAGTACTTGAAGACGTATGTAAGCATAAAACAAGAGTTCTATCAGAATTAAATCAGAGTTATTTTGCTACATCCGATATACATATATCGTCGCTTCACATAAAATTGACCTTCAAACACACCTTTTTACCGATATGCAAGAACTACTTCTAGTAATTCTGTGGTGGTCTCAGTTGAACCATATTCGTTCTAACACCTTTCAATATATTTTTGAAAGCTAAGAAATTACTTACCTTAAAAACATTATCCGTCCCATATGCAGAGTTTCCCATGTACAATACAGAGTCTGGTGAAATATAGAGCTTCTTCGTTTGATGTACATTAACACTAGCATTGACAATACAGTTAACGTAAAGAGAAGCCGATGTGTCTTCGATTAATATTAAATAACTCATCCAAAGATTTGACATTGGTTGTCGGAACATTATCATATCTTCTATATGATTGCTAGATATTGTTATATTCATAAAATCTTTGGATATAGGTATAAAACATACTTGAAATTCAATTTGCTTGTCTCCATCGACTATTGTGAATAAACACGATGGACCATCGTTTACCAAAACAAGCATATCTATAACGAATGGTGTAGGAATAGTTTTATCACTAAGTGATATGTTTGCTGTGGGTATAGGCACTTTTGGTGTAAGAAGATTAAAAGCTCCGTCAGGTGACATAAGTAAGTAATTTTGTACGTTATTCACTGTTTCCGTTAGCAGATCGTATTGTCCTGAACTGAAGGCATCTATTTCTTTCTTCTGAATAACATCTGCAACAATAAATATTATTTTGAATGTAAGCTGATTTAGTGTAAGATTATTTCAAGGTGGTAGAACCAGTGTAGTTCGACCGGGGAAGTACAACCGCCACACCTGTTTCTACCGTGTAGCATTTCTTGCGTTTCGATAGAAGGGTGTGGTTGCTGGCTCATTTTCACATGAGGCGACCATCTTAGTCCTCGGGAGTAGCAACGCATCTGTCTTTGACTTCAGATGGAACCCATGTTCTGTATGAAGTTGATTACAAATGTCCATGGGCGGCAGTGACCACTTACCATCAGGTGGACTGCATGCTCGTTTGCTACTCCAGTCAAATAAAAAAACAAAAAAAAATGTAAGAGCTTTGCTTAAGGTTTGCTTTGATTTTTATTTATCTGATTGTTATCCCAGACGTTGTAAGTTAGTCCTCGAAAGTAGCAATACCTTTGCCTGATCTCAGATAGAAAACTTATTTGGATCTGCGGATATCGACGAAACCTTTGCTGTGATCACGATCCATATAACTGTCGAACGTTAAAGTTACGAACGAAACGAACGCAACATGAGTCTTCTGAGCGGTTTATCCCATCGTGTTCTTCCCAGGTGAACGGCTACCGCTCCATCGCATATCGTCCAGTTTTCACGATGATATGCGACCCTACATACTACCGTCCTTTTAGGGGTCGAACGGTTCAAGCTCCCTCTCTAGCCACCCGCAACCCTGCGAGCTCCTTTTGGTAGCCTATTACGACAGGCAGGGATATCGTAACCCTATTCTGGTACCTACTGACCTTCTGATCACTATCTCCATTTTCTGAGGTGTTTATCAAGTTTATGTATTTTAGGAGAGTGGCCATTACCAATTTTCCTAATGACTATATCAACACGGAATTCTTATCTCTGGTCATTAGTCAAAATGGTGGAAAAGTAATTGCTGAATTAATCAGGTTTTTTTTATTCATCTACGAAGCTCGTTTGCATGACTTGAGATATTAACTCAATTTTAACTTTTTCACATTTTACATGCATGCTATTATTTATTTTAACGTGGATACCGTTAATACTAACAGTGATTTTTTAATAATAGGAAAGTAGCAAACGAGCATCGTGAACAGTCCTGAACGAGCCTGATAAGTGGCCACTGCCGCCCATGGACATCTGTAATCAACTTTAAACAAGACTAATCGTACGTAAGTGTATCACTCGATATCGGATTGTGTGCATTTGCATAAGCAGACGCATATAATGACAGTTTCTTAGCGTTATTGTATACTTTTTCATTAGAACGGCAAAATAGTTCGCAGTTTCTTCTTTTAGTTGGCTAATTCCTATCATATTTCAAGCTTAACGAAAACAAAGGTCATCAAATCTATACCGATTTCAGTTTCACAACCAAAAATGGTCTTGATAATGCAAATTTTAGGTATCAATTTTATGCATATTTCGCCCTTTTATAGTGCATATTTGCATGCATATTTTGGCATTTTGGTAGTTTTTATTTTATATCTGACTGAAGAAGCAAAGGAGCATTCAGTCTCAGATGGTAAGTGGTCACTGCCGCCCATAGACATCTGTAAGCTATTTCATATAGAACATGGGTTCTATCTGAAGTCAATCACAGATGTGTTGCTGCTCCCGAGGACTATGATGCTCGCTTCATATTAAAAGCGTGCCGGCAACCACACCCCTCCATCGAAACGCAATAACGCTTCACGTTAGAATTAGGTTACGTTAATATGTATGTATGTTACGTTAATCACGTTAGAATTAGGTGTGACGGTGGTACTTCCTCGGTTGAACTACACTTAAAAACTTAAAAAAAAAAAAATGCTTTCTCCACTCATAGCCCCACTGTAGGATTTTTTCCTGTGTCGTGAGTGCCATGGATACACACAAAGACGAATACACAAACCCAGAACATGAATCGAAACTCATTATTCAGATACCTGTCTGGCCGTGAATCGAGCCCGGGACCCACAGCGGGTCAGACCGGTATGGTAACCGCTGCGACACGCGGGTCGTCAACTCACTCGCGCGGACACTATACCATTTGGAATTCCAGGTTGAATATGCGGTCAGATAGATGTTAGAACGATCTATTTAGATTTCTGTTCTAAGTCTGTGTGTATTGGGATTTTTTATGAATGTCATTTACCTTGGTGTCTTTGACTTAGAAATGTGATCTGTGATTGTGTTTCTTATTTCGAATATCTAGATTCGCATTCGATTTGTTGATTATTTCTGTTAGGTAGTAAGAAGTAACTTGTTGTGTTGCTTTAAATTACTAAATGTTTAAATTAAATTTACAAATGTTTATCCCAAACCCAATAAGATATATATGTTATGTGTTATCAATTTATTCGATTTCTTGTTATTATTATTTTATTTTAGTTAATCGTCTTCTTTCCTTTATTATCTGTTTAATGTGTTGTTATATAGTGAATTAAGTAAGTTTTTTTTTCTTTTTTTTTCTTTCCATACGCCTTTGTGAATATCCACCTACATGTATGTACATGAGAAAATCCTTGCATATTATAGAATAGAACAGGCTGTGTTATAATAACATCGGTTTAAGATATGCGGTTATCCGTCAGTCAGTTTTAAACTACATTTCAGAAGATAATAGACTCGCATAGACGTTCAAGATAAAAATGTAATGACGTCAAATTACTTTAATTAAAACGAATATTATTTTAACATTTTGCCTTATCTTAGTATTGCTTATCATAAAATATATACATTAACACTTATTCGGCATTTTTTACTATTGAATACTTTGTACTTTCAAACAGTTATATTATCTTTGACTAGACCTTACGAAGTTCAAGAATACAAATAATTTATTTATTTATTTATTTAATCTTTATGTACCTTAAATGTAGTACAAAGGTGGACTTAATGCTATAAGCATTCTCTGCCAGCCAACCTTTAGGCAGTCTGAAACACAATGTAGGCGGTATAAAGAAAAAAGAATAACAATGATAAAGAAACAATAATAGATATTTATATCTAATATAGCATACATAAATACATAATAAAAATAATATAAATACTATATAATAAAAATAATAATAAATAATAATACTATATAATACTATAAAATACTGACAGTATACTGACAGTCAAATCAATATTTTATAAAATTAAATAAATAATAAATAAAAGTTTATTATAATATATTTACGGTTACAGGGAAGGAAATTAGCGCTATAAACATAATAAGAAATAAGTACACGAGATATGAGTTACACTTAGTATAATTTTTGTGGAATCTATTTGCCTCATCCCTGGAAGACATTTGACATTGAAGTTTTGTCATCAGAAAACTATTTACAACTAAAACTAAATATTTTACAAGTAATACAATCTACAATATAATTTTTCGAAGTTCTACTCATCATTTACAACAAAAAATAATATATGTCCAACGTCTTGGATTGTTTTAAAACATCAGTGAAGTGAAGTGATTGATGTAGTGATTATTTTCTGTGTATATTTTTAGATTACCTTTTATATCTTAATTTATATCATTTATAGTTATAGTTTTTTATGCCTGTTGTTCCCATCTCAAGCACAGGTACCTGTAGCCCGTCTAGCGATGTTGCCTATCTAAATTCAATTAAATGTAATTTATGCTCTCAGCCACGGTTTTTCAAAGGAAAAAGAGGATTAAACATTCACATTGGTAAGATACATAAAGATGTGTCTTTGCAATATGATAGTTCAACTCCCCACCTTCAACAATCTCTTCCAAATTCTTGTCCAACATCATTAAATAAATCGTTTTCAGAAACTCTAAGCTTTTTTAAAAATAACGTAGCAATAGTAAAAAGAATACCAAGAGGTGCTCGTTTTGCAGTTGCTACAAGTCTTTCTCAAAGTATTAGGAACGTAATTTTACAAAATTCTATTGAAAGTTGGGAGCATTTATTAACATTCACGTATTTCAAATTACATGCAAAAAAAGAAGGCAATGCATCTTTGACTAAAATTATCAAAAATAACTGTAATAACCCGACATCTTTTGACATTTTTACAAAAAATAAAAACATTTTTCAGAAAAATATTTACAAGAAAATTGAAAACAAAGTAAATGAGGGTGATGTCAAAGGTGCATCAACTTTGTTATTTTCTAATGACACCATCGCTCCGGACTGTCACGATACTCTTTCGGCCCTTAAAGACAAGCATCCGTCTGCTCCTTTAAAACTTCAACTCCCAGATCCACCACTATCTGATGACAGCGTTTTACAGGTAAATGCAAAACAAGTTTTATCGGCAATAATGTCTTTCAAGAATGGCTCTGCTGGAGGCCTGGATGGTCTTTCACCACAACATTTGAAAGATCTTACTTGTGGTGCAACAGGCGAAGCTGGCAGAGCCTTACTTGAAGACATTACTTGTCTGATAAACTTAATGCTTGAAGGAAAAATAAATAGTAACATTACCGCCATCTTATACGGTGCCAATGTTTGTGCATTACAAAAAAAAGATGGCGGTATAAGGCCTATTGCAGTGGGTTGCACGTTTCGCCGCCTAGCTTCCAAAGTTTGCTGCAAGTCAATTGTAAAAACAATCAATGAGAAATGTGCACCAGAACAACTTGGCTTTGGAAGCAAAGGTGGGTGTGAGGCTGCAGTCCACGCAACACGTACCTTTTTATTAAATAATGGAGGTGAAGTTTTATTGAAGTTAGATGTCAAAAATGCATTTAATTCAATTGATAGGGGCACCATGCTACAAGAAATTAAAAAAAATGTACCGTCTATATACAAATATATTTGGCAATGCTACAGTTCACCTTCAAAATTAATGTACCGAACCCATTCCATTTGGTCAGCAGTTGGTTGTCAGCAGGGTGACCCCCTTGGGCCGGCCATTTTTAGTTTAGCTATTCACCCTATTATTACACAATTAAATTCCAAATTTTACATCTGGTATTTAGATGATGGCACAATAGGTGGTGAGGTGAGTTCAGTCCTTGGTGATTTAGAATTACTAACAAAAAAATTTAGTGAAATTGGTCTCGATTTAAATTTTTCGAAATGTGAATTATTTATTAATTCAAATAGATCCGAAGAAGAAAAACTACAAATTCTTAACAAATTTAACGTTTTAGCACCTAACATTAAAATTCTAGATAAGGACTCTCTTACCATACTAGGTGCACCAATTTTTGTAGATTCTCTAAAATCATTTACTGAAAATCAAATTAGAAAATTCCATTGCGTTTCAGAGAGATTATTTAAAATTAACTCTCATATGGCCTTTTTTATCATCCGTAGTTGTCTTTTCGCCCCTAAATTTGTTTATTTTCTTAGATGCAGCCCTTTTTTATAATTCACTAATCTTTTAACTGAAATTGATTCTATTATCCATAGTACACTATCAACTTTATTTAATTGTCATATTTCGGACCGAGCTTGGACCCAAGCCTCTTTACCTATTAGATACGGTGGTTTGGGTATACGCAAAATTTCTAGTATTTCTCTTCCAGCTTTTTTATCTTCGACTCATAGTACGCAACAATTAGTTTCAAAAATATTGACAAAAACACAAATTAATTATGATGTTGCGTATATGAGTGAAGCTAAATCTGCTTGGTCGTTGGCCTGCCCAAATCAAAATTTTCCCAAATTATTAAGCATTCAAAAATTGTGGGATGAGCCCCTCTGTAAATTAACTCATGAATTACTCTTAAATTCTTCAGTTGATATTACAGAGCGGGCACGTCTATTAGCAGTTTCAGAACGTGAGTCCGGTTTCTGGCTACAGGCTCTTCCATCGAGCAACATAGGGACACTTTTAGATAATACAACATTGTCCCTATGTTTGTGCCTGCGACTTGGGTTAAAAATTAATGAGCCACATCGTTGTGTCTGTGGAGAAGGTGTTGATCAGGCAGGTCATCACGGTCTGTCTTGTCAACGCAGTGCTGGCCGGATGTCGCGCCACGCGAGCATCAACGATGTCATCCGTCGGGCTCTTGTCACCATCAACGTACCGGCTACTCTGGAGCCGAAAGGTATTGTACGTGATGATGGCAAGCGGCCGGATGGTTTGACACTCGTGCCCTGGAAAAAGGGGAAGTCCTTGATATGGGATGGTACATATGTTGATACATTGGCGCCATCTCATATACAGGCAACTTCGATGCACGCTGGTGCGGCAGCCGAATCTGCAGAAACTGTGAAGCGGCGCAAATATGCAGCCATTTCTAAGGACTACATATTTGTGCCGTTTGCAGTAGAGACGATGGGACCGTGGGGACCAGAAGCGAAACAATTTTACAAAGAGTTGTCTTCACGCCTGATTGACGCCTCCGGTGACCCGAGAGCTGGAGCTTACCTCGGCCAACAAATAAGTTTAGCAATACAGCGAGGTAATGCTGCTAGTATCTTGGGTACATTTCCAAGGGGCAGCGATTTGGCTCATTTATGTAAATTTTTAGTAAATAAACCTATGTATTATTTTCTAAATAACCTGGATAAAGAATTCTTATGTAAAAGAAAATAAAATTTCATATAATTAAGTTAAAAAAAAAAAAAAAAAAATATATATATATATATACAAATACTAAATATATAAATATTACACATACTAACTTTACATATAAATATGTCCAGATAATGGTTCAGTAACATTATCCTGAAACATTAAGTAAATGATCACGAAGTTTCCTTTTAAAGCTAGCTCTACTTATATAGATTTTTTACGATTTAATAATATAGATTTTTTACGTGAAACTTATTAATGGTAGTAGTCACCCGTCGCAACGGTCGCGAGCTCATGAATAACAATTTTGCTAAAGATCATCACATGATCAAATGAACACCTTACGATTCTATAGAGGATATATAGACAAACATTCATTTTTATATGTAACTAGATAACCCTGCGCGCGTTGCTACGCCATCACAAAAAATACACCAGAAACCTTCGCGAGTTCATGAATAACAATTTCGCTAAAGATCATCACATGATCAAATGAATAGTTAACGATTCTATAAAGAACATACAGACAAACATTCATTTTTATATATAACTAGCTATACCCTGAGCGCGTTGCTACGCCATCACAAAAAATATGCACCAGAAACCATCGCGAGCTCATGAATAACAACTTTGCTAAAGATCATCACATGATCAAATGAATAGTTTACGATTCTATAGGGGACATACAGACAAACATTCATTTTTATATATAAGTAGCTATACCCTGGGCGCGTTGCTACGCCATAACAAAAAATATGCACCAGATACCATCGCGAGCTCATGAATAACAACTTTGCTAAAGATCATCACATGATCAAATGAATAGTTTACGATTCTATAGAGGACATATAGACAAACATTCATCTATATATATAAAAGCGAAAGGTCACTCACTCACTCATCACGAAATCTCAGAAACTGCGGGTGAAATAGAAAAAAACTTTGTGATACATTGACTTGAACGCGGGCGGAGCTGCGGGTACAGCTAGTTTTTTTATAAATAAGATGAATTTGTTTAAAAAAGAATATTTGTTACCTATAAAAATACATCTATTTTATCTAACTTTTGATGAAATATTGGACTCTACGTCAATTTCAACGAAATTTACATTGTATTTCGGTTGGATCGCGTTTCAACTAACCACTTAACTAACAGTTACATTCTCGAAACTTGTAAACGGACCTGCAAGAAGCACCTTTACATTAGTAGCTGTTTCGTTATCTTGATCAAATCATAACGACATTGGTCACGGTACCACTTATACTCGATGAAGTTGGTTGTAAGGTTTCGTTTGGAAATGGGTGGTTTTAGGTTCCGTAGAATTCGCTGCTTATGTTTACTTAAACATGATGGAAAAGTTTAGTGTTCAATTTTGAATAAAGTAAGGATATGTGAAACGTTATGTACATGTGTATCTATAGGTAAATAGACTAAGACATAGTATATTCTGTCTTTAGCTTTTCTACCGTTTCATTTTTGAAGAGTACTAAACTTTTTTTTTATCTGACTAAAGTAGCAAACGAGCATGCAGTCCACCTAATAGTAAGTGGTCACTGCCACCCATGGACGTAAGCAACTTCATACAGAACATGGGTTTCATCTGAAGTCAATCACAGATGCGTTGCTACTCCCGAGGACTATGATGGTCGCCTCTTGTGAAAGTGTGCCGGCAACCACACCCATTTGTTCAATATGTTGTATAATACTTGTCAATATTAATGTGTTTCATTTAACACAGTTTTTAGCCATGTCTTTAAGTTTTAATAATCTTGATAGAGTAGCTAAAATGATTTCAGGTAATACTTACTTCAAGAAACGGATATAATATATTTATTTAAATTTAACAGTTTAGACTTTACGCGATAAGAATAAAATAATAAAAATTATAGAAGTTTATACTATTATTAGATATTAATACGTTAAGCAAAAACTAGTGATTCAATCTTAAGATACTTGCCGTGGACGAAGGAGGATGAAATTATGCAGTTACAGTTGATGTAGAGAAGGATTACCAAGTGATAATATTTTTTTCAAATGCATAAAACATAGGTATCTAAAATCAACTAAAAACACATTACACACACTACCCTGCATTTAACACTGTTTGTGTTAAATGCAAGGTAGTATGTGTAACATACATACATAATAAACAAAATAGAACATTTAATGTCTTACTACGAAAACAGTTAACGTCAAAAATGTCAGATGTCTTTGTCAAAATATCTTTGCTTTTAAATGCAGCTTAGATAATTAAATCTCTTTTTACCTTTAACGGGTGCGTTCAAAATATCTCGAAAATTATTACATTTTATTAGAATTTGAGAAACATTCTTGCTACTTTGGACAATATGAAGTTTAGGGTGACTAGTACTATTAGATACTTATTCAGAGTCCTCCTTTATTTGCAAATTTGATATGTAGACACGGAACTTTCATTTTATATGTATGGATAAACATAAAAAAGCTTATTTTCTTCGTGTTCTAAGAATATCTAATGCAAAGAACCGTGGCATGACTCAGGCTAGTTTTATTTTTACGACCAACTTCACGGGTGGTATAATATTTTAGTCAGTATAGCTTTATTATACATTTTGCCTGAATTTGTTTGATGAATGATAAAGCGTATTTGAATTTATTCTACAACAACGCTTTAATTGTGTTAATTTACAATCTGGAATCGGTAGATAGCGTGATAAGGTGGCTTTAATGTGTTTGTTTGAGATTTACTAACCTACCCTTAGGCACGACCCTTTGGACTAGATTTATTTGTCATAATTAGGAACATTCTCCTGTCATGCAGGTTTATTACGTACGTATGTTCTACACGTGGTTGTGACAGGGATTATCTATGAATTGGTGAATCTTAAAGGTGGTAGAACCAGTGTAGTTCGACCGGGGAGGTACCGGTGCCACACCTATTTCTAACGTGAAGCTCGATGGAACGATTCCGGCACACTTTTATATGAGGCGACCATCCTAGTCCTCGGGAGTAGCAACGCATCTGTGATTGACTTCAGATAGAACCTATGTTCTATGTGAAGTTGCTTACAGATGTCTATAGGCGGTGACTACTTACCATCAGGTGGATTGCATTCTCGTTTGCTATTTCATTATTATAAAAAAATGATAGCAATGATGAAGCAAGTGATAGGTATGTACATATGCGTGATAGATACCAAACCCTACATCCAAAATAAAAGTTTGAAAAATGAGCCTCTTAATTCTGGTTTAAGTACTCTAATAGATAATATATATAAGTATGGATATTTTATCTAACAGTCAAACCAAGCACCCACTTAATCTCCAATAGACAAAAAATATGAACATTGAAGTAGCAAACGAGAATGCATTCACGTTATGATAAGCGGCCACTGCCGCCCATGGACTATTGAACATGGAGGAGAAGGACATGGAGGTTCTATCTAAAATCAATCTTAGAACCCATCTGCTACTTCCGAGGTGTAAGTCAACCGACTTAATGAAAGTGTGACGAAAGTGTGAAACATAGCCAAAGTCGAATTCGAATTACTATAAAATTAATAGTATTAGCTCTCCTTAAATAAAAATTAAAAATAGCAATTACCTATTGTTTCACTAATTTCAGCGCCCATAATAGCCAGAAGAAGATATCTGAAACAAAAACTATTTTAGTATACAAGTATCAAACAATAGCCCGAATTACCAAATAGAAAGTGGCGTCTATTTCTTTATACTTTAACCTAACGATGAGGCAGACAAGTTACCTAATGGAAAGTAGTCACCGTCGCCTATGGACATTCGCAACAACAGAGGGGTCGTCAATGCATCGCTGGCTGTGAGGGAAAGCTCTTTTCGCAATTTTCTTTAAGAACCCCATGTCATGGCTCTCTGGGAATACCACAGGAGGAGGCTCATTGGTATTTCATCCTTCGGCGAGTGGTGCGGTGAAGAAAAGGTGACGAAGGCACCAGGTCGAAAAGTTCCTCGGAACACTCACCATTGTAGGAGATAGAACACGCAGAGAGAGCCTATGTCCCTCCGTAGGCCATAAAAGCCATTATCATAGAATAGAGTTTGATTAAAACGTAAAGCGACGTAAACGTAAAGAGTCAATAGATGTTGCATTGTATTTACAGAGACGCGATGCAAGATAACTGTTATTAAAAGAAAATGTCAGAGGCAAAATTCTGCGGACCATTTTATTAGCAATCCGCTTATGCTCTATATGTATTAGGAATGTGCTGCATCGTTGAGCAGCGAAGAGTATAAAGCGATAAATTTTGCTGAGAAAAATTAACATCCCAGAATCTTTATATTTTATTTTAAAAAATATGAGCGACTACTATGAGCATGAAGCATTTCCTTAATAATATACATATTATCATGCTTACCGTATTAATACGCTTATATAGCTTTTTTTTGTTTTTTCTAATATTTACTTTTATATAGTAAGTGCACTTATATAATTATATTGGGTACTATCTTTTTATAAAGTACTTTAAATAGAAAATAATTTTAACTAATAATGTTAGACGCTTACGATGCAAAATAGTCAAAATAAGTAAAGAGACGGTCGGATGATGACTCTGTTTATATTATTTTTATGATAATAAAACGTGTGCACTCGGGGACTGCCGCGGTAAAGCTATTGCATGTCATTTTTATCAACTTATGCAATTATAATTGTTTATTTATTTATGGAGTTTTTCTTTCTTTGATATTAATCCAATTTTTTATCTTTGATACTACATACTTTCTCATAAAGAGCTGCTTACATATTCGTCCGATTTCCGAGCAGCTCGTCTCGATCAGTGCGAGCTTCGTACTGTCGTGCCATATACATACACGTTAAGCGAACGCTCGGCCGCGCTACATGGTAGGCGGTGTTAGGTTTTTTCGTTACGGAATTTCTTGATTTGGTCGCCGCGCTCAAAGCCCGCGAGAAAAGCTATGCAATAGCTTAAAATATGTTCAGATGAACTATTATATAATTAGGCATATATTTCGAATGTTACTCACTTTCTACTTTAAAAAAATAATAAAAGATAGGCATATTTATTAAAATGAATCGTAAGTAATTATTGAAAAATAAAATAAAACTAAGTAAAATTTGATCGCATATCGTTACTCTCTTATTCGTAGCAAGAAGGCAGACTTACTCGTGTATTTTCATTATAGTATCTAGTCGATATTAGCAATATATTATTTATTACATTCTCCCAACCAGAAGTGGGTTTATTTTCATTGAACTCAAGGCTTGTTCTATTTTGTCCTGTTTCGTCCTTTATGATTTTCTCTGACCAATAGGTCTGTGCCTAATACAATTACACATTAATTTTGTTATTTACCTTTCGGTCAAGAATTATCAAAGCATGAACACAGTAATTTGGCTTCCATTTTGGTTTATCATTTTACGAGCTTCATTTACTTATTCTTATTATTTTGTTTGTACATAAGGGACAAGTTCAGCATCTTGCAACTGAGTTTTATACAACTACAACCGACTGAGCAGAAATTTTGCATAAACTTAAGTTTGGATGACAATAAACTCACTTTTATATGCGAAAACTTAGTTTTCGGTAGTAGTAACGCATCTGAGCAGCGATAGTCTAATGGTTGAAACTTGCCCTCACAATCGGGAGGTCCGAGGTTGAAACTCAGGCACGCATCACTGAATTATGTGCGTATTAGAAATTAATTATCACTGCTTTTCGGTGAAGAAAACGTCGTGAGGAAACCTACACACCCGAGACTTCTTTAAAAAAAGGTTCTCGGAGGTGTGTGAAGTCCACCAATTCACACTAGGCCAGCGCGGTTGACTATGGCCTAAAACTCTCTTATTCCGAGAGTGTATCCCGTGACCGTGGGACAATAACAGGTTTAAGACGAACGCATCCGTATTGATGACTTCAGATAAAACCTTTGATATACATGAAGTTTTTTACAGATGCCCATGGGTAATACTTAGTAAACACTAAACATAAGTTGGGCCCATGGGTAATACTTAGTAAACACTAAACATAAGTTGGGCTGCATGTTCGTTTGTTATTTCAATTACAAAAATGCTTCGTTATCATTACACAATAAATATGATGTACTATTTTTTTATTTACCTTGTGATGAAACTAGTGACCCAAAACCATAGGAAATCGATTATAAATGTTTCTTATTCAAAAGACTAAATTATAACAAAAGGTACCCGACGCCGTGGGAGCAACGCAGGGTTATATGGTATTCTTAACACACTAAAACCTCCCAGTGGCTTCCTCAGCATTGCATGGAGGACTCCGGGATCTCCAACGAAAATCAACCGGAGTCCTCCGAGCGCGATGCCCCTTTCTGGCTCTTCCCTTGTGAGCGAATACGCACACCGCACCTTATTTCCTTTACGGCGGCATGCAACGACACATGCCACCGTCCTTCCCGCGGTCGCTTGGCTGAGCGGTTCGAGCTCCCACTCTAGTCGCCCGCAACCCCAGAAGCCCCTTTTTGTCGCCTCTTAGGCAGGGAAGGGATACCATACTCCTATTCTGGTCCCGGAACTACAGGAACACCTTATTTTGACCTATATGAGTTATCAGACAAAACTTGGTCTATCGAAATAAAAGAACAAAGGGTTGTCCTACGTATTTTCACAATTAATTCGTTCAACTCCCGTTAGGAAAATTTTGTTTTTGAAATTGGTCTATTAATCATAATTCTTGGAATTTAAAACAAAATCTTAAGACTTTTATATAAAAATCTAATTACCTACATTGGCTTTTTAGGACCGACCGCGAAATAAATTGTAGATTCCTAATTTGTTTTGTGCCTACTTTTGATTTCATTTTGTTGGTTGATTAGGTTTATAATGAAAATGTTATTTCTAAATTTCGTTTTTATTAAGTTTAACTATTTTATTTTTATGTTGATTGATTACATCGTCAACCGGCACGGGTCTCCTCTCGGAATGCGAAATACAGGCCATAGTCCACCGTGCTGGCCAAGTGCGAATTGGTGGACTTCACACACCTCCGAAAACTGTTTTATTTAAAAAACTCTGGGGTGTGTAGGTTTTCTCACAATGTTTTCCTTCACCAAAAAGCAATGATAATTAATTTCTAATACGCACATAAATCACTGATGCGTGACTGGGTTTGAACCTCGGACTTCCCGATTGGGAGGGCAAGTTTCAACCATTAGGCTATCACTACTCCTGATTAATTATTGTTTATTAACTGTAATGGTGAATTATAGTTTCGAATTTGGTCATCTACGTATAATTAAAATATATCAAACTCTATAATATAAAAAACTGTCAACCGAGATTCATAGAAACAAATCAGTTGGTATACTTCAAGAAACTAATTATTGAGCGATACTTCGTCGTCAACCCATTATTGTTACACTACTGGGCACAGGTTTTCTCTCGGAATGAGAGTTGTAGGCTTGTCCACTGCGCTGGCTAAGTGCGAATTGTTGAACTTCACGCAGCTATGAGAACATTTTTTTTAAAGAACTCTCGGGTGTGTAGGTTTCCTCACGATGTTTTCCTTTACCGAAAAGCAGTGATAATTAATTTTTAATACGCACATAATTTACTGATGCGTGCCTGGGTTTGAACTTCGCACCTCCCGATTGATTGGGCAAATTTCAACCATTAGGCTATCACTGCTCATGATTGATTATTGTTTATTAACTGTAATGGTGAATTATAGTTTCGATTTTGGTCATCTACGGACAATTAAAATATATCAAACTCTATAATCTTTAGAAAATGCCAACCGAGATTCATAGAAACAAAATACTAGGTATTTATTTATTTTTATTTATTTATTCATTTATTGCACCTTTAAAATATCAAAGTTACAATAGGGCAAACTTAATGCCTTATGGCATTCTCTGCCAGTTAACCCTGGGTGGCTGGAAATTTTGCGGCAGGTGTTAAATTTAGAGGAAACTAGAATAAAGATACTTAATATACTTGCTTACAAATACATACAAAATATATACATATTTATATATACATACTATAAATAAAATAAATATTTCATCAAATATATAATATATATAAACGAAGTAATATGTGATTATGAAACAGAAGACATGTTAAGGAAATGCCCTCGGACAAGCTTTTTAAACGTAGTTTTACTGGGAGCTTTCCTGATATTAGTGGGCAAAGCGTTCCAGAGCATTACCGCCTGAACGGTAAACGAGAAATGAAAAAAACTGCTAGAATGCAGTGGAATATTTGCTCTTAAATTATTAGACGACCGAAGCATTTTATCATGTGTTGAGAAACGATACTGGAAATGATCTTTTAAATAAGATGGAGAATTGGTATCATTTAAGATGGAATAAAGCAGAAAGAGAATCCTAGAATTACGCCTCTGGCGAATAGTAAGCCACTTAAGTTGGTTACGAAATTGAGAGATATGATCATATTTACGAAGGCCAAATATGAATCGGATAGAATTATTGAGAAGGCGATCTAGTTTATTGAGAAGTGCTTCGGTCAGATCTGGGTAACACACATCTGCATAATCGATAATGGGCAAAATAAGGGCATTGACAAGTAATATTTTTGTCTTGACTGGAAGAAAATGCTTAAGGCGATATAAAAATCTCAGAGTCGCGTTGACTTTACGAGAGAGTTCGTTAACGTGTGCATTCCAGCTTAAAGAGCTGTCAATATGTAGGCCTAGATTCTTTACCGACTCTGATATCGGGATATTTCTGTCGTTATACAGGATAGCCGGTAACGAATTCCGTTCTATCCTGGTCAACAATCTTGCGCTGCCCATGATAATAGCCTGGCATTTAGAAGGGTTGACCGTTATTCCATAACGCAATGACCAGTTATAAAGAGTTTTTAAATTAGCATTTAATTTGCCTATTGCGCTATGGAGGTCGTCTATATCGGCTTGAACGTATAATTGTAAGTCGTCAGCATACAGATGGTACGAACAGTTGAAAATAGGAGTAATTGAATCTATAAATAGAGAAAATAATAACGGAGAAAGAATACCGCCTTGTGGAACACCAGCTACCAAGTCAGCCCATTCCGAGGAAGTACTTCCCATACGGACAGACTGCTGGCGCCCGCGAAGATAAGAGGAGAACCAATCCAAGGCAGAGGGGGAAAAGTTTAAATGGGTAAGGATGGCAAGGAGAATATCGTGGTCGACTGTGTTAAAAGCATTTGAAAAGTCAACGAGCACCATCACCGTAAGCTTCCTTTCATCCATCCCCTGTCTTATGTCGTCACACACTTTGATTAAAGCAGTGGTGGTGCTGTGACCGGAGCGGAACCCAGACTGATAGACACTCAGGAGGTTATGTTTCGAAATATGAGTTGAGACTTGCTTGTGCACACAGGCTTCCAAAATCTTAGAGAGGAATGGAAGAATTGAAATTGGCCGATAGTGATTGGGATGCACAGGATGAGGTATTTTAGGAAGTGGACGTACGTAGGCTTTCTTCCAGATAGAAGGATATTGTCCGGAGGACAGTGAAAAATTTATGACGTGAGTTATAGCTGGAAGAAAGCTGTCGATAACATTTATTATCATTGTCCTATTCACCTCATCACATCCTGCTGCCTTTGACTGAATCCTAAGAATAACATTTTTTATATCGCTTAGAGTAATGGACGAGAATTCAAAGGCAGGGGCATGAGAAGGTTGCATTGAATTGATGGAGGCTATAGTGTGGGAACGGGTGGAATTGGTCAGGGGAGACGGGGAAATAAAATGGCGATTTAAGTCATCTAAAGGGGGAGGAGAACAATTATCTAGGAAAGAGGGTTTGCCCACACCAATTGTCCTCAGGAATTTCCATATATCAGCGGAAGAGGAAAGAGAAATATTTGTATGGAAATATCGGCGTTTAGCTGTTCGCACCATCTGATTGCATCGATTACGCGCGACTTTAAAAGCAACCCAATTGACTTCACAACGTTCTTTCTTAAACTTTCTAAAAGCACGATCGCGTCTGCTCATCGCTATGCGAATATCTGCAGTGAACCAAGGAGCAGGAGGTCGCCTCAGTTTCACTTTGTGTATTGGAGCATGTTTATCATAAAGAGAAAGAATGGTGTCGTTAAGAAAAACGATTTTTTGATCCACGGTAGACGCATCCATTAAGGGAGTAAAGTTGGTTACTGAGGCGTCCTCCCGAAGATTGTCAAAATCCATTCTTGCATAATTACGCAGTTCTATAAAAACAGGTTTTGGCTTAGGAGTCTTCATTTTGTAGGACGCATAGATAAGATCATGGCGAGAGAAGCCAGGTGCAGAGAGTTGCCCATAAGTTTCAATACACTCCGAAGAGGCTATAATAATAAGATCAATCCAAGAGTCTTCACAGGTAACATTATGATGAGTGGTTGAAAGTTCAAGAAGTTTGAAGTTGACCGACTCAATCAAGGATTTAAGATTTAAGGAACGAGGAGTGCATTTTAACATATCGGTATTGAAGTCTCCCATTATCAAGCAGTGTGTGTACTCAGACCCCAGGGCCTCAAAAACTGACTCTAGAGTGTCAGAAAACTCGATGGAGGGAGGACAGTAAACAACCCCTAGAACAGCCTTAGTGCCCAAAAAATCAATTTCCAAAAACAAATACTCAGGGGAGGCAGAATAGCGTGACGGAGAACTTGCAATGACGTTGTATTTTAAAAAAATTCGTAAATAAATCGCTACACCACCACCCCCTTTCTCAGTTCGGTCATTACGAATCAGTATAAAACCAGGAAGTGGAAATAAAGTAGAGTGTAACGTAGGTTTTAACCAAGTTTCCGAGATCAAAATGGCGTGCAGACTTGGTATATTAAAGGCAGCCTCAATTTCAGAATAGTGACTCGGAATACTCTGAGCATTGATATGGCAGATATTAAAATGGGCGATTGAAGAAGAGAAAACCCTGGTCAAGTTATGGTTTAAGCTAACATCTGGAGAGCTACAGCAAGATTCAAAAGAAGCTGAAGAATCTGCAGAGTCACTTAGTGAAAGATAAATGTCTTCATCTAACATATTATGATAAATAGTAAATAAAATATATTAATAAAACAATATACAAAAACTATTAAGCAATAAACTAAAATTATAACAACTAAAACTCAACATAAATATCCGGCACCAACCCATCAGTTGACTGTTAACAATGTCTATAACATGAATAGATAGTAAAGAAAAACAAAAATATGAAACAGTGAAAAATATTAAACAACATTTAAACAGATAAACAAAAAAAAAAAAGAAAAGGTTTGGAAAAAAAAAATGTACATGAACCAACTATTATCAAGTAGGTAATAAAACTGACTTAACTGAAACTTAACATGCATGTAAACAAAAAATAAATAAAAAAATATTTATATAATTAGTTAACAAATTAAAATTGTCTATGACTTTAGTAATTAATTAGGCATTAATTTCTGAAAACATAGTTAAAACAAAAGATAACAAAAAAAAAAAAACAATATAGTGAATACTTTAAACGAGCTGGCATATAAACTAATTTGAATAAGACAAATACATTTGCAGCTATAACAAACTAAGTGTAACGGAGCGTACTTGAGAAAAGATTAACAACACAAATCAAAACCATAAATGAAGTAGACAGATGTCATTTGACATATTTGACAAGAGACAAATACTTCCAGTTGTTCTATTTTGTAAAAACAAATTAAATGTTGTGACAACTGACAGCTCAAATTGATGTTTAAAATGTTAAAATTATGAGTGTAGTAACTAATTAATAACATGATGATGAAATTATATATCCTAGTACCTACATGTAGTGTAAATAAGTGTTTACAATCTGGGAAAACAAACTCACTTCTTAGAGGTATACCTTAAGAAAATAATTATTGAGCGATACTTAGTGTACAATAATTGTGAACTCAATTTGGTCACCTGCAAACAATTAAAATATTCAACCTGTGTTATTTTTGCAAAAAATAAACTGTAATTCAAAAGACCATCTAATTTTAAAGTTATGCATTTCATAAAAAGTTTTTTTTTGGTTATTTCTGGTGTAAGGTTGTATTTTTCTAACAAGATTTTTTTTCTGGTGTTGATAACCTATTAGTTAATAGGGATAAAAACGAATTCGTAATTAAACCCAAATACATATAAACTTAATATTCACCAAAATATAACTTGAATGGTTTTCGAATATATTTATTTCATTTCATAATTTGAAACCAATATTTATGTACTACAAAGCTATGAATTTATCATCTATGAATTTTATACGTGAAGCTCCCATTGTAAGGAAAATGAGGTAAAATAATAAATTGTGCTACGCTTCAAAGTATAACTTTGCATTTTTTGACATAGACATCTGAAATGTTGACATTATATGTTATTTTCATGAACAGTGTAATAAATAATGTTTTATTTATTTTATACTAGCTGTACCCTGCGCGCGTAAAACAAAAAAAAAACACTAGAAACCTTCGCGAGCTCATGAATCAAATGAATAATTTACGATTCTATAGAGGACATACAGACAAACATTCATTTTTATATCCATTTTATATAATTTAATTTGATTATTGTTGTTTGATTATTATTTGTAGTGTATTAAATACAAGGGATATTTAACACATCATACACACACATCTTTTTTGTTTCATTTTTGTTACATTTTCATATTTGTTTCTGTTTTGTATATGTACACTAATGTGTTATGTATTTTATTTTAGTAACAAGTTTATATTGCATAACAGCCATTGTAGATTTTTTGTACCATAGTTAACAAGCGACAAACGTACAATTTATAATAAGTAAAAAATATAAGTTTGATTTGGTTCACGGTTTATTTTTAAGTGTCTTCCCAAATCAAAGAGGTTATCTATTCCTCACGTGTCACTTATTATGATATGTATATCACTAGTTTACCCGGCGAACTTCGTTCCGCCTTAAAGTCAAAAATCTAAAATGATCAGTGTTTCTCCACTATATTATACATGTATTATACATAAAAATCTTCCTCTTGAATCACTCTATCTATTAAATAAACTACATTAATATCCCCAGCGTAATTTTAAAGATCTAAGCATACATAGGGACAGACAGCACAAACGACTTTGTTTTATGTAGTGATTTATTAAACGTATTTTCATCATTTGATAAATTTTGTTTCATGTCATTAATATATTGTAGTATTACTACTAATTTCATTTATATTTTTCTTACAGATTATAACGTCTCTTTTTACTGTTCATCCCTTCATTAGTATTAAAACTTTAACACCCGAGCGAAACTTAAAGAGGCGTTTTGAATTTCTAAAACTTACTCTTCATATGCGAAATATGATACGTAAAATATTAAAAATACTTCAAGATATGTTTTAAATTAATAATCTATACTGACGAAATATTTAAAAATAACATACATAATATTCTTCATTTTGGTTTCTCCAAAAAAACTGAAATCCAAAATACACTTTTTAACAACATATATCGTGATATTAATTAATGTTTCCACTACACATTTTGTGCGCACGCGTATCTACGCGACAGCTTATATTAGTCACACACTATCTAATACTGACAGATAGAGCGCTATAAGCATCACGTCGATAGTCGGTTTAAGGTCTTCATTCCCAAAGTTATCCAAGTAGACTGCCAGGGGACCATAGGAGTCTCTACGGGGATCTACGTTGGCGTCTAAAAAAAATGGAGATCCATAATTCGTAAGCGACGGTCTACGATTCATGTACTTTCCATATGGATGGATTATGGATCGTGGTCACGGCGAAACACGACTGCCGTGACCACGATCCATTCAACTGGGTCGAAATATCGGCAAAAAGAGTTCTAAAAGGATTCAAAAACCGCATATCGTGAATACCCGTTAAGTATTAAAAAGTTGATTTTGCTTTCAAATTATTTATTGAACCAATTGTTTAAGTGAAATTATGGATAATTAAAAAAATGTGAAATATTACACCGACGATCTTGAGGCAATTTTTTATAGCTAGGCAAACTCATCGAATTTGCTGCTCCCCACTAGTAGCAAATTCGATATGAGTCTTTGAGGTGGGCGTCAGTTAATCTCCAACAGTACCTATTTGTTCTTTAATAAATTCATGTTTGAAAATGACGATTCGCAAACAAAACATAGTGACCAGATTCATAGCCAATTGCTTATATCAGATCATTGGGTATATCAGAAAAAACTTGGCGGTCCTGAATTCGTCCTCCCGCGGTCCGCCTGCTGATGACCGCCGGCCTAAAGGATAAGGGAGACATACTTATTGGACATGTTGTAACTTAGTCCTCATGAGTAGCAACGCATCTGTGACTAGCCCGATATAAACCACTGATCTATTTATGATTTATGATTATCACGTATTTTCAACTAGCGGCAGATGCCACTTATCACGTGTATTGCTCGATTGCTACTTAAATCTTAAAAAATAGTAACTTCAATGTTTACTTAGTAATCAGTACACTCTTCGCAGTATACGTCTTTCTAATCCGTTAATTACTCGAGTCCTGTCTTTGTCCGGATTCACGTAACTTTCGGAGTTCCGGACACGAGTGCGGCCAGTGTCGTAAACTTTGTAAAGGGCTGAGTTTGTTTAAGGGACTACTAGAAGAAATACATATACGTAAGATTGTAGATACTGATTTTTATAAAATAATGTCAGTTCAGTCGACAAACTTTCGATAATTTAAAGATTAGATCGGATTAGTTCTGAATTGTGAAAAAATACGTTTTTTCTCCCAAAATGCAGTTTATGACCCCTGTCAAAATCAAAACTCTAAGTGAATAAGTAACGCTGCGTGGGGGACTCCGAGATCTCCAACGGAGCACAACCGTAGTCCTCCGAGCACGATGCCTATTTCAGGGTCCCCATGGTGAGCAAATACGCTCAACGCACCTTCTGTTATTTACGGTGGTGTTATTTCCTTTCCTGCAGTCGCTTGGCTGGTACGGCTCGAGCTCCCACTCTAGCCGCCTGCAACCCCGGACGCCTCTTTTAGTCGCCTCTTACGACAGGCAGGGGATACCGTAGCCCTATTCTGGTCCTGGGACTACAGGGACAACATACTTTATGACCTAGATGAACATTTAGGATACTCATTACCGTTCCAAACGTAACCAAAACGGGCAAAACTCAGAGAATAACCTCGTCATACTATACTATATACTATGTACTATCATACTTCACACTAATATTATAAAGGCGAAAGTTTGTGAGTGTGTATGTTTGTTACTTCACGTTTAAACGGCTGGAGCGATTTTCATAAAACTTGGTAGGAAGTTAGCTGACACTATGGATTAACATATAGGCTACTTTGTACTATGGCTATAGGTTACTTTTTACTGTGGGAAAATATGTTTTCCCACGGTACACATCGATATATCGTATTTTTAAAACGCGGGCGAAACTGCGGGGCTCAGCTAGTAACATATAAATACGCGATAAGCTTTGCCTAAAAGTATGTCAGCTATGCAAACAATCAACATCTCGAAACTTCCTTATATTTATCTTAGCAATGTTACAAAAAGATGATGTCACATGGAGGAAATAGTTCGCTTATAAGAGTTTTAATTAGCGTTTGCTTTATTCGTCCAACATACAGTAAAATTATACATATAATAATACATCAAATAAACGTTGTAAACATTTTTAAGAAAATTACGCCGACAAAATTTATGTAATTTTGCACGATTATAGTTTGTGTACCTGGAAAAGGAGTGTAGTTGGTAATATTTTTTAAATAAAACATAAATCGCACATAAAATCTATTGTAAACAATATGATGTATTTCTATCCCTAAGGACTAAAGAGTATTTAGAATAAATCTCCCGTCAAATACAAAAAATAATTGGTATCTTCCCGGTCGAAAAAATCTCTACCACCTTACACGTCGGGTCTGAGATTATCAATTGTAACTACTAACAATAATGTACAAATTACACATCTCACTGGCGCTGGTCACTTTCAATCGAACAGACTATGTGCTCGTTTGCTACTTCAATAAAAATATTTTCTTTATCGAATTGAAGTAGCAAGCGAAAATGCAATCCTCCTGATAGTAAGTGGTCACTGTCGCCCATGGACATCTGTAATTATCTTCATGCAGAACATGGGTTCCATCTGAAGTCAACCACAGATGCGTTGCTACTCCCGATACCTATGATGGTCGCGTCTTGTGAAAGTGTGTCGGCAACCACACCCTTCCATCGAAACACAAGAACTTCACGCTAGAAATAGGTGTGGCGGTGGTAGTTCTCCGGTCGAACTACACTGATTCTACCTTCAAAATCTATTAAGAAGACAGCATGTTTTTGCTACGTTCATAAAAATGCACCGAGCAAAGTTTTAGACTCCAACTCTTTACTAAAAGACAAACGTTTCAACAAAACTGTGCGCATTATGAATTGATGAGAGATAAAACGTGTCTTTTAAAGGAACTTTTTCCAAAGCAATTGCGTCTTTCACGTTTTGTCACAAAGGCAATGCATGCCAGGAAAATACATTTCCGTTCACCACTTTTTCTCTTTTAGTATGGCAATTTGTTGTGCCAATTAAAACGCAAAGCACCGGTTTTTCTAGGTTGTCGAGGGAAAAATGTTGCTAATTTCACACTTACTCTACATTTTCAATAGGGTTCTGTGAATTGTTCGCATAATTAAGACCAAAATGCCATGTATTTGTGTGTTTGTACTACTTTGTGTAGTTTGCGGTCGCTGATCATTTGTATGTACTTGAATAATCAAAATTGTTCTTTTTAAGAAAATTGTACGCTGTTTAAAAATGTTTATTTTAATATTTCAATTAGTAGCAACTTTTCATCCTTATGAAATTGCTCGTACTTAAATCACAGGCGTTGTTTTATGTCATAGCGCTACAAAGACTATTGATTTAATACGTTTGTATCAGGAATTCACGGGAGACTTCATGACAGAAATTGCGATATACCTATAGCAAAGTAAGGAAAGAACAATATGCAACGGAGTAAAGAAAGACAGGAAGATAAATGGATACAATGTTGAGTATTTCAACACAACTGTGTACGAGGATGTGATCCCAAAACGATCCGGGGATCCTTTGATCCGAGGAACGTAACCTACGTAATTTATATCTTTCGTCTTGAAACGACATGCACCATCATTTGCACGGAAAATAATGAAAACGAAGCGTTTGAAAGAGCTAAGTTATTGCAAATTACAGACTTGATATTTTTTATCTGACTGAAGTAGCAAACGAGCATGCAGTCCACCTGATGGTAAGTGTTCACTACCGCCCGTGGACATCTGTAATGAACAACATACAGAACATTTCCCATGGCTTCGCGCGTTTCGGTCGTGTCTGCGACGGTAATAAGTATGTTAATTTAGGTCTTAAAATATGCCAAATTATAGTGTAACCTGCCTTTGCGTGAAAGAGAAACAACACACATACATACATCCCTATGTCATTAACCTATAATATAAAAAATATATTGCTGTTTCCATTGAATAATAACATATCATAAAAAGTTTTATTTCACAACAACTGACTGTATTGTAAAAGTCCAAGTACCAAATACGTTTTTATATTTTATTTGCCACACATATAGTTAACAACGCTTGTTTAGGGTAGAAGTATTTTCAGTGTGAGTACTGTTGCCGTATTACAGGGGAGATAGGGGAGAGGTTAATATTTACAAATTAATTCTAATATAACAAACTATATGATATGTTTATTTACGAAGCGCACCTACTTACAAAAGACAAATTAATTTAATAATTATAATAATAAAATTTACAAGGTGGTAGAACCAGTGTAGTTCGACCGTGGAAGCATTTCTTGCGTTTCGATAGAAGGGTGTGGTTGACGGTACACTTTCACATGAGACGACCATCATAGTCCTCGGGAGTAGCAACGCATCTGTGATTGACTTCAGATGGAACCCATGTTCTGTATGAAGTTGATTCCAGATGTCCATATTTTTGCCCGACCTTAGGTAGGACTGAAATCTCGTAAACTGAGCTATTTACATTTGTACTAAAAGTACAGATCGTACAATTATATAACATAGTAATTTCAAATATATATATCAAACTCATTCGTACATTACATCAATATATTTTATTCAATAGGAGTATTAAATGGACTTAAATACCAAATCATTAGGTATGTACATTGCCAATTAATATCATTTCGAAACATCAAAGTAAGGAGCGTAAACAGGAATTTCTAAGATTCAACATCAAATACTTGGGAGATTTGTAAATAAAATATTTACATTCCGAGACTTAATTAATATCTTTTGATATCAAAGACAATGAATGTGGAAGTTCCTTTGTGAAATTTTGACATATAAAAATGGATATTTGTTTATACGTATACGTACGTATTTGTTATACGTTATACGTTCGAGAATAGGCTCCCACGGTTTTCAAACGATCTATATGAGTTTGTTCTTTTTTAGAAGTAGCAAACGAACACGTAGTCTACCTGCTGGTGTCCCTATAGTGCCGGGGTCAGAATAGGGCTACGGTATCTCCTGCCTGTCGTAAGAGGCGACTTAAAGGGGCTTTCGGGATTGCGGTCGGCTAGAGTGGGAGCTTGAACCGTTCAGCTAGGCGACCCCGGGAAGTGGGGTGAGGGAGTGTTTTGATTCATGATATGGAAGCTAAAAAAAGAAAATGGACAAGACGTAGGGTAGATAGGTTTCTCCCCGCCACCGCAGTTTGGCCGTGACCACGATCCAAGCAACTGGGTCGAAGTACTTATCGAAAGAAAAAAAGTCAAAAATCTTATATCGTGGCTACTCGTTACATGTTAAACAATCACTGCACTTCACTACCTATTCTGAAAGGATACTCATTTTTGGGAACCAGTGCCAGTTTAGACTGATTATTTTTGAAATGGATTGACGTGACATAAATTAAATAGAATATATATAACATTAATGGGATTGTCAGTGATCAGTCCCTATTATGTAAATTGATACAAAACGAGTTGTCAATTAGTTGAGATTAATTGAACAACATCAAATAACGTTTACGATTTCTTAGTAAAAGACATATTTTAATATTAAGTAGTATTTATTTCAATTAAAGTTACATATGATGATTTATATCAGTTTTATATCATTGTATTCTAAAAATATAAAGAGATGACTTCAAAAAGATAGAACTTTATTATGTAACATAACTTTTCACCTCGTAACGAAAGGGAAAAATAGTATAATTTAATGGAATTGAGGGTGAATTAAACATTTTATTTTTACTTATACAAGTAAGCAATACTTTAACTTACATTCGAAGGATAATTATCGTGAAATATCTGATTGAAAACGTGTTTTTTTCGTCCCTGTAGTTCCGGGATCAGAATAGGGCTACGGTATCCCCTGCCTGTCGTAAGAGCCAACTTAAAGGGGCATCCGGGATTGCAGGCGGCTAGAGTGGGAGCTTGAACCGTCCAGCTAAGCGATCCCGGGAGAGACGGCGGTGTGTGGTCGCGTATCATCGAAAAGACTAGACGGAGTGGTGGGCACAACGGCCAACTGGGAGGAGCCCGATGGGGCAACGCGCTCAGAGGATTCCGGTTGCGTTCCTTTGGAGATCCCGGAGTCCTCATTTTAACGCCGAGGACGGCCTCCGCGGGGTTTTAATGCGGTAAAAATCCCACATAACCCTGCGTCGCTCCCACGGCATCGGGTACCTTTTGAACGTATCCACTCGAGAACAAAACAAATACTGCTGTTTTAGGTTGCAGCACTAAAAAAACATTGTACACGTTTTTGCCCGTTATTGCAAAGTCGACTATATTTCGAAGTAAAGCTAAAAAGCATAAAAATGAAAACGGAAGCGGTAACCGTTTTAAAGAACCGTAACAAACTAGTAGGTACTTAAAGCACTAACTAGTATCCCAGAAATATATACACGAAACAATTTATTTGGACTAAAATAAATAAATGTAAAGATGCTTACAATTCTGCTCCAGTTCCTAGTTTTGAGTTAGCAAATACATTTTAAAAGCGTTTGAGAAAACATATAGTTCATTCTTAGAACAATTAAACTCTGCTGTTTGGAAACTAAAGCTCTTATTTACTATCAACTAGTTCGAGCAGTGTAAATTTTAATCTGAACTAACATAACTATAGTAAGTTTAGTTGGTTATTAATATATTGCAATATTGTGTTAAGGATTTGGCGCAATCTCAATATTACAGAAAATCTTACTTGACGACCCGCATGGCGGAGCGGTCGCCATACCGGTCTAACGCGCAATGGGGCCCGGATTCAATTCCCGGCCAGGCAGGTAGCTGAATGATGAGTTTAGATTCATGTTCTGGGTCTGGGTGTTTGTGTATTTGTCTTGTGTGGTACCCACGATACAGGAGAAAATCCAAGTGTGGGGCTAAGAGTGTAGAAGGCGTTACTCTATACTTACTAAGCATTATATCAGATAAACCTATAGGATACTAATCTTGACTAATCATCGGTGAATCAGATTTTTTTTTATCTAATTGAAGTAGCAAATGAGCATGCAGTCCACTTGATGGTAAGTGGCCACTGCCGCTCATGGACATCTGTAATCAATTTCATACATGACCTAGGATCCATCTGAAGTCATTCACAGCTGAGTAGCTACTCCCGAGGACTAAGATGGTCGCCTCATAAAAAAGTGTGACGGTAACTACACTCTTTCACCGAAACGCAAGAAATGCTTCATGTTAGAAATAGGTGTGGCGGTGGTACTTCCCCGGTCGAACTATACTCGTTCTACCACCCTTAAATACCCTACTAACTCCTACATATATAATAAATGTTAAAGTAAGTTTGTTTGTTCGCTTTCACGCAAAAACTATAGGTCTGATTCTGTAGAAATTTTCGACAAACATATTTATGACCTAGATTAAACAGAATACTTAATAATGTCCTTGGCCAGCGCGGTGGACTATGGCCTAAACTCTCTCATTCTGAGAGAAGACCCGTGCCCAGCAGTGGGACAATAATGGGTTGACGTGACTTAATAACGTAGCAGATATACAACGAGAATAAGCTAGTATTTTATATAAAAAAGTTTGCGATGTTTGTATGTTTGTCGCTCATTCACATAAAAAATATCGGTCGGCTTGTTGCAATTTGGCACATAGTTTATGACATAAATTAATACAGAAGGTACTTATTAACGCGGTAAAACACGAAACGGCGGAGCTGCGGAATAACTAGCTCATTATTAAAAAAAATAGTTGCATCCGCGAGGCACATCTAGTATGTCAATGTGCCCTTGATCTACTCTCGGAAATAGAGATCTATGAAATACGAACATGACACGCTTCTTGGACCGTTAAACAGTAGCTATGATCAAATATCAAACAATAATTTCAACATGAGTGTTAAATTATGACGGACGTCTTAAATTTTGATGCCACTTTCAGTCTAGTAATAGTCAGTGTTTGTGTTATGTGCGTGTTTCTATGTGTGCATGACTACATAGTTGCATCATGACTGTGTTGTTGTTCTACTCTTAGGAACTTATTTTTTTTATCTGACTGAAGTAGCAAACGAGCATGCACCTGATGGTACGTGGTCACTGTCTCCCATAGACATCTATAATCAACCACATACAGAACATGGGTTCCATCTGAAATCAATCAAAGATACGTTGCTACTCCCGAGGACTAAGGTGTAAGAGATTCAGTTTGCATGCTCGTTCTTGCCAAGGACGTACAAGTTGTGGCATGAGATTCCTCCTGGGGTATTTCTGTAGCGCTGCGACATGGGGTTTTTATATAAAGTTGCAAAAAGAGCTCTCTTTCAAAGCCGGCGATGCATTGGCTCCTCTGGTGTTGCGAATGTTCATAGCCAACGGTGACTACTTTCCATCAGGTAGCCCGTCTGCCTTAACGTTAGTTTAAAGTATAAAAAAAAACTATACTCTAACGATCGCACGTGGCGAGAATGTACCGACAACGAAACGATTCTGTTTCGGAAATTTGCACAATATCTCGAGCTGTGCATAGACGGACCGATAAACGTTATTGCTGGAACGTGCCGAAAGAGTTCAGTAAGAGTAAGGCTCACTTTACACTATCCAATCCGGCATCCGACACGACATTTACTTTTTAATCAAGTTAAGTCTGATTTAAGGAATATTAAAATCGTATAGATAAATATTTTTTTTTATATTTTTTATATATTTGATTTAATATCTTATACATATATAAAATTCTCGTGTCACAATGTTCGTTCCCATACTCCTCCGAAACGGCTTGACCAATTCTCATGAAATTTTGTGAGCATATTGAGTAGGTTTGAGAATCAGCCAACATTTAATTTTCATACCCCTTTGTGATAGTGATTGTCCACTCATAATATTTTTTAATTTTTTTATATGGCAAAACAACTTTTGCCGGGTCAGCTAGTTAAATACGAAATTTTATAAAAAACGCAAGCTTCCTAGGCATGCACAGAGATAAAAGAATAAAGAAAGATAAGCGTACTTCAAAGCGTACCGGTACTTACAAGTATGCATTAATTACTACAAAATACTGAAAATAGATTTATGGCGTATCTGAACACCACCAGAAATATAAACCATTACAATTACATGAGAAATCGAGGAAACGGAAACGAGGACAGTAAAAGTAATAGGAATAGTTGACAAAACCACCTTCGATAAATTTTTAGTTACACAACAACAGGCGTTTTCCAGGTGGTAGAACCGTTAGTTCGACCGGGGAAGCACCACCACTACACCTATTTCTTGCGTGAAGCAGTTCGAGCGTTACGTTGCAAGGGTGTGGATGCCGGCACACTTTTATGTGGCGACCACCATAGTCCTAGGGAGTAGCAACGCATATGTGATTGACTTTGGATAGAACCCATGTTCTATTTGAAGTTGCTTACAGATGTCCATGGGCGGCATTGACCACTTATCATCAGGTGGACCGCATGCTCTTTTGCTACTTCGATCAAATAAATAACAACAATAATAAAATCTAAATAATTAGAAGTTCCGTTTAACACATACACACAGAGCAGGGCTGCCATGCCTCTAACTTTTCTTCGCAAAAAAACAGAGAAGACTGTGGCGCCTTTACTATCTTTCTCTTCTCACACACTTACAAGGGAGGCAGAGAGGGGACCACAATTCTTATTTCTTTTTCTAACCGTTGGACATCTTCACTTCAAGCAGTCGTATGTCTCCCCCATTTTTTTCTTATTTTTTCTCTCGAGGGGGGAAACCTTCAAAAGGTGCCTCACGCCGTATAAGCGACGCAGGGTTATGTGGGATTTTTATCGCACTAAAACCCCCCCGGTGGCCGTCCTCGGCAAGCAGAGAGGGCACTGCTATTCTCATTTCTCTTTCTGACCGTCGTGTGTTTCCACTTCAAGCAATCGTATTTCTCTCCTACTCTATGCTTAATACTATGTATATTGTTGCTAAAACATTATGGCCGTCCTCCACAACGCTCTGTGTTACGTCAATTACATAACATCGTTTGAAAACTAAGTAATCAATACTAGTGTCTAGCCAATTCGACACGGCCATAAATTCATTAATTTACTAACCTATAAATTATTTAAAGTGACATGACATTTTGTGGCCAGAAGTTTTTCTATTTCTTTGCCTTATAACAAACGTGCATCATATAAGATCATGTCAGATAACGTTTTTTTATTTTATTTTAAGGCGACTTTATAGCAACAAAAGTATTGTATGCATCACTAGATTCAAACCAGTCGAAAATTTTCGGTCTTTTTTGTAAGATTAATGTAGCTAACAGTCACACCGTCCTTGTAATTCCGGGATTAGAATAGGGTTACGGCATTACCTACCTGTCGTAAGAGGCGACTAAAAGGGGCTTACGGGGTTGCAGGCGGCTAGAGTGGGAGCAGGACCCGGTCAGGCAATCCCGGGAAGGACGGCGGTATGTGTGGTTGTATACCGTCGTTAAGACTAGACGGAGCGGGGGGCCCAGCTGCCCATATGGGAAGAACGCGATGGAGCAACGCACTCGGAGGATTAAGGTTGCGTTCCTTTGGAAATCCTGTAGTCCTTGTAGCGCCGTGGACGGCCACCGGCGGGATTTTAGTACGGTAATAATCCCACATAACTCTACGTCGCTCCCACGGCGTCGAGTTCCTTTTGAAGGTTTTCCCCTTATAAATATCTGTAAGCAACTTCATACAGAACAAGGGCTATATTTGAAGTCAGTTGCAGATGCGTTGCTGTTCTTGAGGAGTAAGATTGTCGCCTCAAACAAAAGTGAGCAGGTAAGTTAGTCGACCCTCATGGTGGAGCAGTTACCATACAGCTCTGACGCGCAATGGGTCCCGGGCTCGATTCCCGGCCAGACAGATATCTGAATGATGAGTTTAGATTCATGTTCTGGGTCTGGGTGATTGTGTATTCGTCTTGTGTGTGTCCATGGTACCAACGACACAGGAGAAAATCCTAGTGTGGGGGTTATGATTGTAGAAAGCCTGTAAAAGTGAGTCGGCAACCACACTTTTCCACCAAAACGCGGAGACTGATTCCCACTAGAAATAAGTGTGACCCTGGTACCTTTGATCGAACCTTATATGTTCTACTAACAAAATCTTTATCGGGCATTGTAAAAGGGTCCCATAGGACGGAAATCTTGAAGGTATCGGGCCAAATTGAAGCGCTTCGTTTAGTTCGAGGCAGGTAGGTTCTTAGCATACACAAGTAGTAGAATTTTGATTAAGCCTCATTGAACTGTTTTATTTTTATGATAAATAAAATTAGAGTACTGTACTTTCAATACACGTAGTCATTATCATTGTCTGTCGTTTATTTTTTTAAGTGTTTTTCGACAAATTTCCCTTTTTACTTATATTGGACAGTTGCACAAGAATATGTAATTCGCCACTTTCTTGCCGCGGGCACTTTGAATTAACAACAATTCAGATTATTTATTAGAGGATTATCAGCAGAACTTTTAAATTTATACATTTATGTTCATTTCAGTAAAGTAAAAAGGGACTTTATTATTTTATTACTTGCTTATATACATATATATACTTGAAGGTAGTAGAACCAGTGCAGTTCGACCAGTGAAGTACCACCGCCACACCTATTTCTAGCGTTTCGATGGAAGGGTGTGGTTTCCGGCACACTTTTATATGAGGCGACCATCATAGTCTTCAGGAGCAGCAACGCATCTGTGATTGACTTCAGATAGAACCCATATTCTGTATGAAGTTGATTTTATATGTCCATGAGCGACAGTGACCACTTACCATCAGGTGGACGGCATGCTCGTTTGCTACTTCAGTCAAATAAAAACAAATACTTACAATATAATAAATTTCGCATACTATAGTTATCTTACAAATGAATTAGAACTAGCTTTATACGGGTTTTTCAAAACTAAGCGTGGGCGAGCATTACCTGGACACTATTTATGCTCGAATGTAATGAGATTCTATATAATTACTAAGGAACGGGACAATCGTTATGAACATCACGATTTATGTTCGCTTTTATGGTCGCCATTTGCGATTTCTTACTTAATGCACATTTTAATGCTTGAATTAAACGCTTATGTAAGGTTATTGTTATACCTGTAACGTCGTGTCGTATAGTCGTCCTTATAGCGAATGGATAAGTTGAAACACTCATATTTTTAAGTTTCGTCAAGCGGTTACTAGCGATAATTTTATCTTCGATTTCTTTGAATTTACTCCTAATTTTAAGATCAATTAGTAGATTCAACGCATAAATGGGTCATGGTCTGTCACTTGTGTAGGCTTAGTAACCGTGGCTTGGACCACCACGGTGAAGCCAAGAATGATCCCGGAGGGGGGGGGGGGGACGCTCCAAGTGGACTTGGCTGAGGACTCGCTCTGGATGCGTCCGATGGGGCTGCGGAGGACGGAGTTGTCTGGCCTTTGCGGCCAGGAGGGGTTGCGGGATGTCAGATGTCTCGGTGTGTTGTTTCCGTGCGCTCTGTCTACCGAACCAGGGCGCACCGTCATTTGCGTTGGCGGTGGGGCCGCAGAGAAAGGGGAGATGCGGTGTGTTGTTGCCGTCCTCCCTGTCCTCTGAGGCTGTTTGGTGGTTGCGGCGGAATCAAAGACCGGATCCGCCGCTGAGTGTGAGATTTTGATGTCTCGGCGTCGGCTTACCCATGCCCACGGCCCCTGTGTTTTTTTAGCGCGTTATTATTGGAGGGGAGCTCCATGCTCCAAATTTCTGCAAGAGCGGCCAGGCACCGACGGGTTCACGGAAGAGCGCGAAAGCGTAACCGTGTTCACACCGTACGATGTGAGGTGAATACACAGTGAGAGTTTAGCTGGTAAGAGTTCGGCATAACCCAGCTGCTGCCGCGGGCAACTGATATTTACCCTTTATTAAAATGATTACCCTTTATAAAAAAACAGGGCATAAACTACATATGTGCCAAATTTTAGCGAAATCGTATCGTTGGTTTAAGTTTGAAAGAGATAAACACACATACATCCTCACAAACTTTCGGACTTATATTATTAGTTATTGATTGATTGAGATCAACACGAACTGTTTACAAATTAAACGATACGTAGATATGAATCAGTGGTAGAGCCACAACGCAATTATGAATTCTAATTATTTATTTTTGGGACTTTATTTATATTTTTTGCATTTTCGAAACATGTCACGTGATGTCTAGTATTAAAACACAATAGGCTATTAAATTTATGGTTGCAAGATACTGTTGGATTTAATTTCATAGGTATTTGTATGAGGCTTACATTTATATGAGGTGCCCATCTTTGTACTCGGGATTAGCAACGCATCTGTGATTGACTTTATATTCGACCTTTGTTACGTTAGATGCTGCTTAGGTACAGGTGACCATGGTCATCTAGTTCGGGGTATTACTGTATTACAAATATATCGTCAATGTTTTACTGTGAAGAAAAAACATCTTAGAGTACTCATCTGAGAGTTCTCTAAAAGTTGAACTTCTCAAACTTATACTAGGCTTCTTCTAGTCTGAAAGCAAACTCATGGCCAGCAGTGGGGCAATAACAGATTGACGACAACGTTTCTTTGCCTAAAGTTATTTTTAGCATTTGATTACGGTAGCTTGTAAGGATTTGCAATGTTTTCTAATGATCCTTGCGTACGTTTTAGAATACGTAAAACCTTCGAAGCATGATCCCGTCAATTTTCGTGTAAAGAATTTTAATAAGACGGTAACTTTGATTTGCGAAAAATTTTATTGGCACATCAGGGTCAGACCACACTAAGTCCCATAGAATGGCAGTTTAATATGCTCAACGGGTAGAATGGATAAGTTTGCAGGCGGCAACACTGTGGTAGTTCGTTGTAAATTATTAAAGCGTAATCCAGGTGGTCGAACGAAACAACGAACAGGGAAGAACCACCGCCACACCTATTCCTATCGTAAAGCATATCTTCCGTTTCGATGGAAGAGTTTTGTGGCCGGCACACTTTTATATGACGAGACCATCTTAGTCCTCGACGGAGGCAATGTATCTGTGATTGACTTTAGAAATAACCTATGTTATATAATGAAGTTGCTTACAGATGTCCATGGGCGACAGTGACTTACCAGCAGGTGGACCGCAGGCTCGTTTGCTACTTCAATTATATAAAAAATATAATTTGGGAGAGGAGATATTAATGAACACCTTTTTAAGAGATGAAACTTCTTTGGAATCATTGTGATTTACTACGCTATTTAATTGATCAGACCGCCTGTCATACTTTACTTCATGTGTCTTTTGGTTTGTTACTTATATAATGGTGTACAATAAAGATATTTTGTAATAAAGATATTTTGTATATTTTGTATTAATATTATCATGTATTGTTTTGTAAATATGACGAAGAAAAGGAGTATGTAGTACCTGATGGTAAACCGGTACCAACTGGTATGATCGGCATTAACATAATGGAATATAATTACCATCGAAAACGTCTTCAAAGGTGGTGGAGCCGGGGGCATAAACCAGTCCAGTATGTGTATAAGATTCATATGTTTTTATGAAAAAAGGCGATAATGGGTACAAATATTTTAGAATACCTTTTTTATATGATGAAGTAGCGAACGACCATGCAGTCCACCTGATGGTAAGTGGAAACTGCCGCCCATGGTCATCTGTACCTAAGCAACATCTAACGTAACAAAGGTTGAATTTAAAGTCAATCAGATGCGTTGCTACTTCCGAGGACTAACATGGTCGCCTCATATACAAGTGTGTCACAACCAGAATATTTCATCAAAAGGTAAAAACTGCTTCAAATAAAAGAAAGAAATAAGTGTGGTAACAGTACCTCCCGGTTGAACTACACTGGTTCAACCTCCTAGTTATTTAAATGTTTGTGTGATACGACGCTGTTCTGATTTCATTAATTATTATTGTAGTTATAAATTTTAATATAACTTAGTAATATTGTCTTGTTAAGTTCTTAAAAATATAAATCTATCTGTTACAAAGTAACATAGATAAATCCTTCATAAGTAGTAGTTGAATACCTATAGCGAGAGAAACCATATGAAAAAACTACTTAAAAGACAGATTTGTATCATTCCGGTATTTAGGATTACATTAAAATATACTTAAATAATATTAAGTAAAACCGGCTAAAAAGTGTCGTGCGAGACTGATTCGCGCACGAAGAGTTCTGTATCTATAAGAATGGCAAAAATCACGTTTCTTCTATACGACCCCACCCCCTTAAATATTTATTTTATTTTTTTATTTAATTGTTATTTGTTAATTTGTTTTTATAGCGGCAATAAATTATCCGCGAAAAGTTTGACTGTCTCATTATGATTCATGGTTCATGAAATACAGTTTGGGAGCAGACAGAGGGACAGACGGAGACGGTTCGGTTTGCACACACGTTTTTGCCACAGATGTGCAAGTTGTGGAATGAGCTTCCCCCTGAGGTATTCTCGGAGCGCTATGACATGGGGTTCTTCAAGAAAGGTGCGAAAAGAACTCTCCTTCAAAGCCGGAGATGCATTGGCAACTCCTCTGGTGTTGCAAATGTCCATAGGCGACGGTGACTACTTTCCATCAGGTAGCCCGTCTGCCTTATCGTTAGGTTAATGTATAAAAAAGACGGCCAGCGGTGTCACAGTAATAGAGCTCCGTTTTTACCCTTACGGAACCCTAAAAACTAGTGTAAAGTCACACGCAAAATACTCTATATGTTAATCACGTATACGATTATAGTGTGACATATGCATAGGAAAGACTATGGCATTTATAATGAATCATTGGCGCCAAACTTTGTATTAGATTACATCAGATGTATGTCGTTTGTTTTGTAGGCTTTTAACAGGTCTCAGTGTGGGCGATCAAATGTAAGCGAGTTTTTCGCTTAACAATAGAGAATTTAGCTATTAAAATATTCGTCGTCAAAGCATTATTGTTCCACTGCCAGGCACGGGTCTTCTGTTAGAATGAGAGTTTAGACCATAGCCCACTCTGGCCAAGTGCGAATTGGTGGATATTAAAATATTACGAATATTAAAATTAAAATTAAAATGTAAGAAAAAGTAAAAAACACCGCATTTTATAAATAATTGGTCGGGTTTTGCAGTTTAGCATACACTTATTTTATGATCTAGATTAATACTTAGAATACTCATTGCAGCCTTCACCGCGATGCGAAAAGAGCTTTCCTTCGAGCGAATTCGTGGAAATAACTTAGTCTACTATAATTAGGACGAAACCGTTATATGTGTAATATTACTCCTGATTTTTATTTTTATAAAGGAAATAATATTTAATTGTTTAAATAAGCGAAAAAAAATTCAGTTAAGGTCGTGTACCGATCCGGTGGTATTGTAAAAAAATATGTAACTGACAATTTGTAAATACCAAATAAATATATTTCATTTCATTTTAAATAAATAGTTCATTAACAAAACAAGACGAGGGCAAATACACTCATAATAATATTATATTTATAGTATATGTATGTACATATCATGTTTTTGCTAAGTATTTTATTTCCGGGTAATCTTTACACTTCTGTTTAACTTTTAAAGAGAAGCAATATAAATAGTTCTAAATACTTTTTACTGTTACACTTTTTTGTGGGAACCTAGAAATTATCCTAGGATTAGGAGTTTACAAGCACTCAAAGTTACAATGTACATACATCCTAATTCGTCATTGATATCTGCTTTGCTGGGGATTAAGCCTGGAAGCGTTTGGAAGCGTATTACGTGTGGCAGAATTATGATGACCGATGCTACCCGTTTATCACTACATAGTTTAAAACTAAGTCGTTTCCCGCTGACTGTCCCTATGTATGCTTAGATCTTTAAAACTACGCTACGGATTTTATGCAGTTTTTTAATAGATAGAGTGATTCAAAAGGAAGGTTTCTGTGTATAATGCATGCATAATATTGAGGAAAAACACTGATAATTTTAGATTTTTCACTTTTAGGCGGAACGAAGTTCGTCGAGTCAACTAGTCATTTACAAACTGCATTATCGTTTGCTCGCTCATCTTCACTTGAATATAGTGTGACAAGTACCTTATGCGTATATATTATACATATGTTTAATATCAATTCGTCAGCACGTTAAAATTTTGTAAAGTATTTCAATTCAAAATATATTTTTATTCAGAACAGCGTTGGATTAAAATATTAATACGCATATTAATACAATCGTTCCTTATAATGAAATATTATGAAATTTAAATGTTAAAATACAGTTGTTTTATTAATTGACATCTATTTTTGTAGTAACTGATATTAAAATTGATAAAATGTTGCGCATACTCTTATTTTATAGTATTAAGAGCTTTTTCGTGATAAAATAATATAAAATAAAACCATTAATATCTGGACATGACATGGACATGATATCTGGAGGATGGACATCTATAATCAACTACAAACACGATTAGATTCCTAAGGTCCGCCACAGATACTTTGCTGTCCCTGAGAACTAAACTGGAAAGCCTCGGAAAATAAGTCTTCCTAACCAAACGCTTCAAAGCGGATCAATTCGGGTGCATGCAGGGCATGCAGTCTACTTGGCGGTAAGAGGTCACTGCTGCCCATGGACATCTGTAATCAACTTCAAATAGAACATGGGTTCTTTCTGAAGTCAATCACAGATACGTTGCTACTCCCGAGGACTATGACGGTCGCCTCATATAGAAGTGTGCCGGCAACCACACCCATCGAAACGCAAGAAATGCTTCACGCTAGAAATTGTTCTATATAATTTGCTTACAGATGTCCATGGATGGCAGTTTCCACTTACCATCAGGTGGACTGCGTGCTGGGAAATGAAGTAAATAAGTGGGTAAACTGATGACGCCAGAGTGGAACCAGAAGGAATCTTACCAGCAATAATATTTCATTTGTATTACTAGTAACTTAGTCATAAACCAATGTTTTACCGCGTTTGTTAGTATGTTATTAATTGTTTTGGTTATTTTAGTAAGTAATACGTCATAACATTTATATATAACTCCTAAATAATGTTGCTTTTCTACAACGACTTTACCTCATAGTTATAAATAAAACACGTGTAATGAACGGAAATACACTGGTTTTTATTATTCACTAGCTTATAGCCGCTACTTTGCCCGCTTCGGACACATGACGACCTGCGTGGCGGAGCGGTCACTACACCGGTCTGACACGCAGTGGGTTCTAGGTTCGATTTCAGGCCAGACAGGTAACTAAATGATGAATTTATATTTCTGTTCGGGGTCTGGGTTTGTGTATTCGTCTTTTTTGTCCATGGTACCTAAGGAGGAGGAGGTCCTGCTCATGAGAAAGAGGAGAAAGTCTTGCTATGGGACTGTCAGTGTAGAAAGTGTAGTGTGTAGTGGTTACCATGGTAACGAGTAACCTATGTCTTAATCCAGATAATGTTATGATGATTGATTATAGATAGGTTCTGTATGAACTTGCTTATAGATGTTCATGCGCAGTAGTGTTCACGTAACATCAACACTGCATCTGGACTGCATGCTCGTTTCTACTTCAAATAAATAAAAAAAAACAAACAATATTATCCTCCTTCTGATGCTGTGGGGAAAAAGGACTGGTATAGGATGTGTAAGCTAATATATACTATAAACACGCTTTCTACACACATAGCCCCACACTAGGATTTTCTCCTGTGGGTACCATGTGGGTACCATGGGGGTATCATGGACACACACAAGACGAATACGCACACCCAGACCCAGAACATGAATCTAAACTCATTATTCAGATATCTGCCTGGCCGGGAATCGAACCCGGGAGCCATTGCGCGTCAGACCGGTATGGTAACCGCTGCGCCATGCGAGTCGTCAAAACAAGCTAAATACAGATTTATTTAAAATGTCAATTACGTCATAAACCCGTACTGCTACATTTTTAGGTCTCGAAAAGCACTTACCTCCCAATAGCTTCCTAATGGAGCAGTTTATCCGATATTCTTGCGGTTTATTACGAGCGATTTGCGAAAAAAGTCGATTAAACCATACGTGATTTTCTTTGATAACCTTTGCTTACCCTTCGTGAGGTCACGCGAGGGTGTCAAGTCTATAAGTATTTTAGCAGGAAGGAAATAGCCTTATTTTTTATGTGATATCTAAATAATTCACTCATATTTTGTGGTCACTAACATGATAACTCATGACCGCAATACGGGAAAAAGAGGTAGGTAGGTAGTTCATTTGGAGATCCCGGAGTCCACTTTATAGCGCTGAGGACGGCCACCGGGGGGGGGTTTTAGTGCGGTAAAAATCCCACATAACCCTGCGTCGCTCCCACGGCGTCGGGTGCCTTTTGAAGGTTCCCCCTCGAAAACAAAAAAAAAGGTGGCAACTAAGGGACAAAATCTAGGAGATCAGCATCGGATAATAAAAACATACGCACACGCTTTATACTCGTTCCAGAACAAAAAAAAGGTAGGTAGGATGAGATTAGGTAGAAGGAGGAGGAGGCAGGTCGCCCCATCCAAGTGATCAGTGGATAACTTGAGCTGGAGAGCTGGATTTAGAAAGTACGAGACGAGTTGAAGTGGCCGCAATTAGGGGAAGTCTTTCTCCAGAAGGATGAAAGCCAATGGATATATGAAAGAAACCTGACAACCAGCATGAATATCAGTTCAGCAACCTTGAATATCAGTTCTTAATGTATCAACATTAAGAACTGATATTCAAGGTCGTCCGGGTATGATTCGACCAGCACAGACCACCACCACACCTATACACATAAATTGCCA
>OX453072.1:13710372-13839755 GCA_949699795.1 Spicauda simplicius | reverse complement strand
ACACCTATACACATAAATCGCCACTGGCCGTTCTACGCGAGAACCTGGGGCGCACTGAAAATCAGCCGTCGTGAACGCCACTCGGGATCCGCGGCTTATGTCGAGTGCGACTTCATTTTCGTCTAGTTCTCGCTGCAACCAAACTTGTAGAAATAAAATTTAGTACCTTATAAGCAAACCTGTTGTAGTAAAAACTGACGAAATAAATATTTTTTCTTTCTTTCTTTCTTTTTTTTATTACTACCGCGAGCCATTTCCATGAGCCATGAGCTTCTTAACAACTTCAATGTAAAAATAACTATTATTTTTAATGACTCTTTCATGTACGTACTAAAAGTAAATTACTCACTTCACCTTAGTTGTGTATAATGACACTACATGCGCACAACTATTGAGTACAATCTACTCGTTAAAATAGCTTCAATAAAAACGCAACTAGCTCCAATTAAATAATTCTTATAAATTAAATTCCGCATGTATAAAATATGTGTAGTTTATTCTAGTTAGTGGTTATATTATTTGAACGATAAAATGTACTTAAAGGTCTGACCGTGTGCGTCATGGTAATATATGTCCTTGCTACAGTCTTCAGACACATTTTTACATAAGACGTTATCATTCATTCTTAAGATAGATCTTTATACGTGAAGCAAAAACTTGTAACGCATTTTTATGTAATTGCCGGGGACGGATTAGTATGAAATTTTGCACGGCTACTAACGTGGAGAAGGAGTGCAGAATGTTAATAATGCATGTAATATACATAAAATCAACTAAAACACATCACACACACTACCGTGCATTTGTAACAAACACATAAATAATAAAATAAATATAACATTCAATGTCTTACTATGAAAACAGATAACGCCAGAAATGTCACTGTCTTTGTCAAAATACCCGCTGTTGCTTCTAAATGCGGCTTAGCTAATTAAATCTCTTTTTATATTTAACAGGTGCGTTCAAAATTACTTGAAAATTATTTTAAAATATTATATTTTATTTGAATTTGAGAAATATATTTTATTTACACAATATAAACTTCAGTTTTTGAATTTTGAAATTACGGTCGAATTTCGACCGATGTTACGGGTAACTAGTTTTAATCAATATTCAAAGGAATTATTTGATCTCGCGCCGAAGGATGAGGTTCCATCCAACTGGACCCGTGGCGGTCTCCACGGTTTGCGCATTCTTTCCTGCCGCAAACATGCAAGATGTGGAATAGACTTTCTTCTGAGATATTCCCGGAGCGCTATGACATGGACCTCTTCAGGATCTAAGCATACATAGACAGACTTGTGAATTGTATACCTTTAAAACTATGCTACAAATTTTAATGCAGTTCTTTTAATAGATATAGTGATTCAAGAGGAAGGTTTTTATGTATCAGACATATATTATATAGTAGAGAAACACTGATCATTTTAGATTGTTGACTTTTAAGCGGAACGAAGTTCGCCGGGTCTACTACTTAAAAAATATTATTGTAATTGATTGACATTATAAACGTTGTAAAGATACTATCATAGACCACGACTTTAAAAAATAGGTAACGGTATAATTAATATTATAACAACAAACAGGCTACAATTTCGGTAACATCTGGTATCATGTCATCCCTACTAATATTTTAAATGTCAATGTAAGTTTGTATGTTACGCTTTCAAGTAAAAACAACCGGTCAGATTTTGCTGCGATTTGCACGCATTTATAGTTTATGACCTTTTTTTGGTATCGAGAGGGAAACCTTCAAAAGGTACCCGCCGTCGTGGGAGTTAAGTGGGAATGCCGGGATATGTGGGCATAAATTATTGCTTAGTGGATAATGTGCAAGAAACGAGATAAAATAGAAATGCCTATATATTTTTAAGTCTATATGTCATTAAATTCTGGAAACTAGTCACCCGTTGCAACGGTCGAAATTCGACAGTAATTTAAATTAAAAAACTAAATCTTGTATTGTCCAAAGTCACACGAATACTTCTCAAATTCAAATAAACTGTAACAATTTCAGGTTTTTTTGAACACATCCGTTAAAGGTAAAACGAGGTTTATTAACTAATAGGGGAAGCCTATATCTAGCAGTGGATGTTTAAGGGATGATAGATAGATGGATGAATGGACGGATTATATTTATTCAAAAAATTACTTGTATCAATGAAAAATGGTTAGATTAATCGGAACTAATTGACCGAATGGTGAAGGACAAGTTAAGAATAATTAAAACTTTTTTTATATACATTTTTATAATCAACTAAAATGTATCAAATCATTGAAACGATAAACCTAGTACCAAGTTCATATGACAAATAAAATTGATGTACTTGTATTATAATTTATGTAAAAATTATAAAACACATGATGTGAACAAATGTGGGGCTCATTTATTGAGTTTCATTTATACCTAGTAGTTGACTGTCGCAGTGATCAAAATTCAACCGTAATGAACCTCAAATAAATATAAACTTAATATTTATCAAAGTGAAACATGATTATTATTATATTTTAAAAACTTACATAATGCGAAAGTAGTCCATATCTCCACTTAGTTTAGCTTTACAAGTAAGAATATTTTTGTCTGTTCAATAATTACTGAGTTATTAAAAACATTCATTCCTGATACTACAGCCCATGGCCATCTATAAGCTACTCTATTTGGAACACGGATTCTATCTAAAGTGAATTATAAAGACGACAAGGCTAAAAGGGCTGATCGGCTAAACAAAGAGACACAAGCACATACAAACGGCTGTCTTACATTGTTTGTGAAGACCGGTTTTACTTGCGGTAATGCTAACAAAGAAATCTAATATAACGAGTATACGGCTGATCTCAAAAAATTAGGTCACGAATGCCAAACAAATCACTGTTATCCGATATTGGCTTCTCAGTATTGCTACCCAGCGGAAGTAATCAATTCGTGAAACAAGATGAAGTAATTAAGTAAGTGTTAATAGATTTCCACGCCTTATGAAGACAGAGGTCTATTCATACATGTAGGCCATTAGTCATAATCACTTGATAAATGGCAAAATAATATCACTATATAGTATAATATCACAAATCTATATAGTATAGTATATCTATATAGTATAATATCACTATATAGCCTATATAGTTGTAGCCTGACATAAATAATAAAATAAATAAAACAAAGTTGCTTCCCGTTTGTTCCTATGTATGCTTAAATCTTTAAAATTGCGCTACGGATTTTAATGCATTTTTTTTAATAGATAGAAAAATTCAAGACAAAAGTTTTTATGCATAATATAGTGGAGAAACACTGATAATTTTAGGTTTTTGACGTTTAGGCGGAATGAAGTTCGTCGGGTCAACTAGTATCTTTATAAACCTACCATGTAGCGCGGCCGAGTGTTTGCTTAACGTGTATGTATATATAGTACGACAGTAAAAAGCTCGCACGGATAGAGAGAAAACGTATATAGCAACGAAGACAAAAATACTGCATTAATAAATAAATAATTATAATTGCATAAGTTGATAAAAAAATGCTATGCAATAGCATTACCGCGGCAGTCCCCGAGTGCCGAACGTTTTCAGTTTTTGGTATAGAGGACCGAAGGATCTAGATTTGACGACCTTTTTGATCCAACTTAAAATCGACCTGCAGTTAGATCGTCAAGCTGCAGGTCGATTTTAAGTTGGATTGATTTGGCGATCTTTTATTCCGGAGTATTGCAATTCAATATTCTCAAAAAGTTCGCACCAATTCTTGCGAATGCGAATGCGAATGCAAAAATTCGTTACATCACTAATGTGTACCAAAATTCAGCTACATCAGAATAGTAGTAGGTATCTAGTATTTACGTCAACTAACCTTACATTATCACAAATTTTCGTGTTCATAATATTAGTATGAGGTATGATATTCTCGTACTAAAAAAGAAGCCGTGAACACCAAAATAGATACCTAAATTTATCCCAGACAAATCTAGATTCAATTAATAATTTGCTATATTCCCCGTACGTTCACATTAGAAATATATGGAAATTTACTATTTATATAATACCTATGTGTTTTCGTTTAAATAACGTTGCTGTATTAAAGTTATCTATATGAAAGTTTTTAATAAGTAGGTAAATCCCCGAACAAGCCGGATTCCGAAAAGGCTACAGCACCATGGACCACATACACACGCTTCGGCAGATTATACAGAAGACCGAGGAGTATAATCTGCCGTTATGTGTTGCTTATGTGGACTATGAGAAAGCCTTCGATTCTATCGAGCACTGGGCAGTGCTGGAGTCCTTTCAGCGATGCCAGATCGACTATGGGTACATCGAGGTGTTGAAGTGTGTATACACAGCCGCCACCATGTCAGTCCGAGTACACGACCAAAGCACGAACCCCATCCAACTGCAGCGGGGAGTCAGGCAAGGCGATGTCATATCGCCGAAACTGTTCACCGCTGCGTTGGAAGATGTGTTCAAGCTGATTGAGTGGAAATGTTATGGCATTAACATCAATGGTGAACACATCACACACCTTCGATTTTCTGACGATATAGTGATCTGGGCAGATTCGCTTAAGGACCTCAGCACAATGCTAGGCGACCTCAACAGTGTCTCACAAGTCACAACGGGTGGTCTTAAGATGAACATGGACAAGATGAAAATCATGTCAAATGTCCATGTCACACCCTTACCAGTAGTTGTTGTCGGCACTCCTCTCGAATTTGTCGACGAGTACATTTACCGAGGACAAACGATCCGGATGGGTAAGTCCTACTTTGAGAGGGAGGTCACTCCAAGAATCTAACTCGGCTGGACTGCGTTCGGGAAAGTTTGTAGTATCTTCCCGTTCACAATTCCTCAGTACCTGAAGTAGAAATTGTTTGAGCAATGTGTGTGCACTAGCAAGTGACGATCTATGACGCCAAAACGTGGCCCTTCACTGTAGGCCTCATTCGAAGGCACAGAGTAGCTCAACGTGCTATGGTGAAGGCTATGCTCGGAATTTCGAGACATGATTCGCAACGATGAAATCCGTAGACGAACGAATATTATCGACATAGCTCTCAAAATTAGCAAGCTGAAGTGGCAGTGAGCCGGCCACATCGCTCGAAGGACCGATATCCGATAGGGAAGAAATGTCCTCGAGTGGCGACCACGTTTAGGCAAAAGGAGTACAGGTTGACCCTCCCTCTCCAAGTGGATGACCTGAAAAAGACTGCGGGAAACCGTTGGTTTAAAAGGGCACAGGACCGGCTGGAGTGGCGCCATTTAGGGGAGGCCTACGTCCAGGAGTGGACATCAAAGGGCTGATAGATGGAGGTAAGTCTCCCGAGTAGGGCTGGAGGATTGTAGGGTATGTTCTACCTTTTGTCCTTTCTTTTCTCTAGTGCTATTCATAATTTTATCTTCTCGGGTTTAAAACTCACATAGTATCATACATGTGCACGATCGAAAACGGTTAGTCTAAAAACAAGTACCCCATTAAATTTTTCGCGCGATAACAAATATGTAACAACTGGAAGCATAATAAAATATGTCTATGCAGGGAGCATCACAATTAATTTTAGCACTTCATTAACCAATAGCTGACGTAATTGACTGTAAAATAGCATAGTCATGAGGTCACATCTTTTACAACCTATTCTGATTGTTACTCAATTGTCGCCAATGTGCAAAAATAAATTGGCGATGATTCACACTGTAAAGTCCGCTGCGGTTAGATACTTGCTATGGAAGCTCTTTTTATCAACAAATATACAAATATATACCTATATGTCGTCATTTGTTTTACTCGACGTCAATATCTTCAAAGATAATGTCCATAGTCCCTATGGATGTCGTCAATCAATTCGCTTGACATAATTATCACAGTCTTCTAACATAAATTCGGCAACTAATACATTCAAATGGTAATAATTTTATAAAAAACAAAAGGGAGAGACAGTTCCGTGTTCCCGCCATTTTTCCAGAGACGTAAACTTTTCTTGTCTATGCCACTCTCGGCTGACAGTGTCAAGACGGGACGAAAAGAAATTAGCACAGATCAACGCACCTACCGTTCTATTAAAAATACCGGATCCGACATATATAATAATATAGAAATTACTCAAGAAATTAAAGAATATTAAACTAGTAAGAAAAAAAGATAGTCATGAATAAATTTAAATAAATTAAATTGTAGCTTCTAATCTCTAGTTTTCAGATATGCACTGTATTTCTATTTTCGTAATTAATTGTAATTCATATATAACCTGAAAATCCAACATTTTGTGTTCAAAATTTTTTGTCGGTTTTAAAAATAGTGTATTGACTTGATTTTTTTTTCATAATGCACGATATTTAATCAGATTTAAGATTTATTCTCAGTGTAATTAAAGTTGATTAAAGCAACGAAGTCTTTTCATTTTTACAATCAAGACGACCAGAGATACAGATTGGATACAGTGGATAAATAAAATATATCGTTGGTAATTTTTCAATTATTATTAAAGTTTTTCAAAATAAAAGTGAAAGTTGCAAAGCGATGCAATTTTTATTTCTTACTACCCTGAATATTAAAATTTATCGTTTGTCTGTCTGTCGTTAATTACTGTAACACACAATTCTACGTGTTTATTTTATTCAATTTTTGAAATATTTTATTCACATTTATACGTCTTTTTTATTCAATAACATCAATTACTACAAAAGATGATCTAATTGCTCAATAAAACATGGACATCTGCATACAAGTTGCTTATATCTGTAAGCAATCGTCAATTTACGATTTGCTGGATGCACTGCACGCTTGTTTGGTACTTCAAAAATATTTCTTTTTATCTGACTGAAGGAGCAAACGAGCACGCAGTTCACCTTATAGTAAGTGGTCACTGCCGCCCATGGACATCTGTAATCAACTACATACAGAACTTGGGTTTCATCTGAAGTCAATCACGGATGCGTTTCTACTCCCTAGGACTATGATAGTCGCCTCATGTGAACCGTGTCGTGTCGGCAACCACACCCTTCTATCGAAACGTATGAAATGCTTCACGCTAGAAATAGGTGTGGCGGTGGTACTTCTCCGGTCTAACTACACTGGTTCTACCGCCTTGTTTAAAGTATAATTTACAAATGTCAAAAAATACTATTGACCTACAAACATTCCTACATATTATTTACTATAGTAAACATAGTTTTAAGTATTGCCGATAAACTATTTAGTATTGACCATCTAACGTTCAAAGTTAATCCGTTTAACGTTTATAAGCCTTAATAAGCTGCCGCAATATGCATGCCACCGGACGTCTGCAATGTTCGGTTCAATTTCAGACTGCATCAAGTAATAAATCGATTGATTATGATTATTATGAATAAATCGCATTAAGACGACGCACATTGAAGCACTCGTGAATGCGTTCGGGCGTAAAAGTGTACTTGTGACCCGGAAATACCTAACTACTTATAATTAAACCCGATTGTGACCGCCAGCCATTTGGGGATCGATAAGGTTGTCCAAACGTAGATTTTTTATTTTGTTTGTATGCATTTGAAGTAGAACAAAGGTTCGACCGGGGAGGTACCACCGTCATACCTATTTCTAGCGTGAAGCAGTTTTTGCTTTTCTGTGTAAGGGTGTTGTTGCCGGAACACTTTCATTTGAAGCGACCATCTTAGTCCTCGGAAATAGCATCGCATCTGTGATTGACTTCGGACTGAACCCTCGTTCTGTATGAAGTTGTTTACAGACGTTCATGGGCGGCAGTTACCACCTATCGTCATATGGACTGCATACTCGTTTACTACTTCAAATTTATATTTCAACAAAGCACAGGTATTTATAAGTAGTACTAGTAATCATCTAAAACCAATCACAAATTTTAAAATTTGAAATCAGCGTATGCCAAAGTAAAGAAGTTATGTAAATTGTATATTAACATTTACATTAAGTATGGGCCTGTAAATTTTTAATAGGTTAAATTCAACTTAACCGGTAGGTACAGATTACCGCTATCAAACAAACAAAAAACTACAATCCAGAGTATTTAACATTTAGTAAACATATTACGGTTCACTTAAAAGTTAATGTTATTAGGTTTGACATTAGCAAATCGTGTCTAAATCGACATTGTTAATCTAGGATGACCATATTCACAATTCGTTATGGTCACATTATGTCTGACTATGTTTATACATAATTGTAAGCTTTACTGTACAAATAAGCATTGAAATTGCATCCCGGAAATCACTGTAATGGCGCTATTGTAGTCTTGCTGTTTCTAAAATGAAAAAAAAACGTAACAATATAAAGTTAAGTCACGTTTTGTGTTTTGAAACAGGATGGAATCCCGCTAGTGGCTAATTTCATGTGCTTTGTAATTTGGAGAGACTTTAATCTATCTGTACTTATAAATCATTAGATACCAGTAGTTAAATCTAGTCAAATTCTACGTAAGTTCTGAAAGGCTGCTGAGATAGCCCTTAATGTTCTCTCACCATAGTAGGTTATTGTTTTGTGCCACCACTCAAAAAGACAAGAACACAAATACACGACCATAATTAAAAGGTGGTAGAACCAGTGAAGTTCGATCGGGGAAGTACCACCGCCACGCCTATTTCCAGCGTGAAGCATTTCTTGCGTTTCGATGGAAGGGTGTGGATGCCGGCACATTTTTATATGAGTCGGCCATTATAGTCCTCGTGAGTAGCAACACATCTGTGATTAACTTCAGACAGAACCCATGTTCTGTACGAAGTCACAGATGTCCATGGGCGGCAGTGACTATTTACCATCAGACGGATTGCATGCTCGTTTGCTACTTCAATAAGATAAAAAAACCTACTCGTAAATTACGAATCCCTAATTATTATTTAGACAGGTGTCCAACACACCTACCTGACCGGGAATCAAATCCGGAACAGCCTGCGTGTTAGACAGCATGGTGACCGCTCTATTACAAGATTCGTCATACTTAATCGCAGTAATATGGATTTATTGACCTGTCTGTGCATCAGCGACAAAAAGTGTTACCAACACTGATTAGGAGTGACAACATATAACACAAAAAAATTGTCGAATTTTGTTTCCTCGTATCGCGATTAAAGGTTAATAGAGACGTGTCGTTCGGGGAGTCACGTTATTAATCAGTGCTGAATTCACTTGATGCCTAATACGGGTCAAAATGGCTGTGGGCAAAGCCTATTATTTTCAAATTAAGTATTTTCAAACTACGGTAACATGTAATTGAAATTGTATAATTCTGCTTCCTACACTGTTACGAGTATTGTATTTGATTTAATTCAAATACAGTACTCGTACACATTGTAAGTTTAGTTATGTACTGTGAACTATGAAAGTACTCTTTCTTGTCGTACAGTCAATGGTTATCTTACAGCCGGCGACTATTCTTAGGCGCGACATTTTCTATAACGCCTATAATAATTTATAATTATGTAAGATTATGTATGGAAGTCAATAAAAATGTAGCCCGGGATGAGCGTAGAATGAAGATTTTTTAAGGAACATGTACCTGATTTGATGACAATGTTTAGCGACATCAAATAGAATTGGGTTCTCTGAAATCTGATCTTAATGACAGGTGTATTGCTTATCCCAAGGATTATGAAGGTTCTCTTATATGAAAGAGACTAGCAACTTTATTCTTCCACTAAACTGCTTCAACTTGAAATACTTGTGTAAGGATATTCCCAGCGTGAAGTATTTAATTTTCTTGCATTTCGATTGAAGGGTGTGGTTGCCGGCACATTTCACTTAAGGCGACCGTCATAGTCCTCGGCAGTAGCAACGCATCTGTGATTGACTTCAGATTTAACCCTTGTTCTATATGAAGTTTATTACAGATGTTGATGGCGGCAGCGATCCCTTACTATCATGTAGACTGCACGCTCGTTTGCTATTTCAGTCAGAAAAGAGTTCTGTTACTTTTTATCGGTTTCCAGTGATTTTATATGAGGAGTCCCACCGGCGTGTCATTTCATGCGCCCACTGCCCCACATTCAGCACTTTGATTACAGCAACAATTAGTTGGTCGCTTGATTACTTTTTTCATGATAAAATCGTGCCAAGGTTAATTTAATATCGTCGGAAATTACTTCGTTTGGCGCCATTTTCTTAAGTGCTTAATTTTTATTTACTTTTATACTATTTTTACAGGCTTCAGTTTGGAGACCGATAAATACACGCTTTGGCGGAATTGTTTAATTGCCGGTCTTAATTAAAGTTATCTCGAGTGTTACTTGTATTTTTAGCTACGTTTTTGGGAATTTTATTAAAGAAACGCCGTAGGCTAGACTAGAGCTAATAAATTGTGATGGAAAAGAAATTCAGTGTCGATTAGTTATCATTTGAAGGCGCTCTCTTTTAAGGCGTTATAATTTAGTCTTTAAGCATCAATGCACGTGTTTAACTCAGATATCTTTTACTTGGGATCTTAATTTTGTTTCATAAATCCCTCATAAATACGAAAATTACTTCCCATTTATTTGCGCCTATTTTTTGTAATTTTACATGATTGTCATTTGTTCCAAGTGCACTTAGTATTTTTGGATCAAAGCAGTTTATATATAGTACTTTGACCTACATAAAAATACTCATAGTATTGTCAAAATCAAAAATGTGGCTTAAATTTTTTGTAGGATTATGAAATAATATAGAATTACAAGTATAATTTTGGAAAAGTTGCTATTTTAGGTAGTTGTAAGTCTTGTTAAGTGGTTACAATGTTTAGTCGGACAGATAGACATTTTTTTCCTGTTTATGTTTGAAATATAATTTTATATTATGCCAAACGAATCTTTTTAATTTAAAGATGAGAGCTGTAGTAAGCCCATTATTGCCCCACTGAAGGTCATGGGCTATTTATCAGAATAAATAGTTCATGCCATAGTCCACCGCGTTGGCCGAGTGTGAATCGTGAAATTGAAGTCTACGACACTTATTAGTAAACTTTTTTCAAGTACTTTTGGAAGTATATATTCCGACTCTACGATATTTTTTCACTGTAAAGTAATAATAAATAATTTCAAATACGCACATAATTTTAAGAAAATCTCTGGCATGCCTGGGATGTGATTCTCAGCTCCTGGATTGAGAGGTCGAGTTTCAACCATAATTATCGCTGCTCAAATGAAACCTATAAACGTTATTTATGTATAATATTGATTCTTTGAATTTGATCATGACGGGACATACGCATCATTGCTCCCCTTATTAAAACCGGAATAATATTCTTTTGTTTCCGAAACACCATTGTTTAAGTACTTTCTGCATGGATAATTAGGTCACTTTGTTTAATTTTAGTACGATATTTTATTATTGCATTTAATTGATATGTTATTTTATGTGTTTTAGCTTATTTTTATTTCTACCCGCTTAGCTTACGTTTATTACGGTTACGAGTATGCCATTTCTTAAACTAATTAACTTTGCAGCTAAGCTAGCTAAGTTTTTAAACTTTTCCGAAAACATTAATTAAATTACTTTTTTTTATGAAAAAAAAAACTATAAATCTGTGTATCACTCTCAGTAAAATCTAACCAACACTTTTGCGTCAAAGTGAATAAAACACATTCTCACAAACTATCGCTTTTATTAAATTAATACGATCAGTATATCTGGCTTCACTTTTCCAAGTTTCAATAGCTAATTAACTAAGTAGTTGATATTGAAATTAACTTTGAATAACTGAAATTACAATTTAAATTTAAATTAAACCTAAAAAAACGTACGAAAAATCAGAAAAAAAATACGCTTTCTACACTCATAGCCCCTCATAGCCACTCATAGCCCATAGGATTTTCTTCTGTGTCGTGCGTACCATGGACACACACAAGACGAATACACAAACACCCAGACCCAGAACATGAACCTAAACTCATCATTCGTTCGCCGTTTCGCCGGGAATCGAACCCAGGACCCATTGCGCGGTCAGACCGGTATGGTAACCACTCCGCCACGCGGGTCTAAAGAATACCACTATTTTTCGCGCCTTTATTCATAGAATAATTTAAAATTTACGTAATCTGAGTTTATACCATAAAGCAAACTAAGTTGTAAACTCGTAAAACATAAATTTTGAGTTATGTCTTTTTATGAATAAAGGTGTGGTATGTAACTAGTGTTGCGTTTGTACAGTCACGAGCAATAAGATGTGACTACGAACAGATTACCAAAAGTATCTGACCCAAGAAGGAGTTCAATAATAATATCTGACTACACGAACGCAGCAAAAATATCTGACATTGAAAGGCAACATAATGCAGTAGCGTCAAAATTATGTGATTTGACGTTATCTACAGATATTTTTGCTGCGTTCGTGTAGTCAGATATTATTGAACTCCTTCTTGGGTCAGATACTTTTGCCAATCTTCCATAGTCACATCTTATTGCTCGTGACTGTACCTATGAAGATCCACATGTATAAAACAAAACATACGGTAATTATTATCCAGGTGATTTTTGACAATTGATTGATATCATAATTGTGACATTTGAATATAATGGGCTTACGTGCATGGCATGTATGAAGGTATTGTGTGCGGGCCAATTAATAATAACGGTTTGAATGATACGTACAATTTGAAAGAGTTACGCTGTATTTTTGTTTTGATGAGACGTTTTTGTTTTTTATTTTTAATAAGTAATACGGTACTTAATAAGGTATACTAGTAAGCTTTATATTAATTGGTTAATATACAATAATGGTTATTGTGAGTATGGGTGTTGTGAGTATAAACTATATACTTGACTGCGAAGATAATTATGAATTGAGGTTAAACGTATTATAGAGTATTCGTTTTTAAGCATATTCATTGGTTCCATAGTCCGACCCAGTAGTTACGGGATTAGAATAGGGCTACGGCATTCCCTGCCTGTCGTAAGGGACTAAAAGGGGCTTCCGTGGTTGCGGGCGGCTAGAGTGAGATTCGAACATGGGAAGAAGAAGTGAGATGGGGCTCAAACTGTTCGATTAGACTACCCTGGAATGGATGGCGGCGGAAACAGCTGCTTATATATTCATCCGATTTCCGAGCAGCTCGTCTCGATCCGTGCGAGCTTCATTCTGTCGTACCATATATGGACATAAACGTTAAGCGAACGCTCGGCTGCGCTACATGGTAGGCGGAGGGGGGGAGGTGTTAGGAGTTTTTGTGTTACGGAATTTCTTGATTCGGTTGCTGCGCTCAAAGGCCTTGATAAAAGCTATGAAATATATGATTTTAGACTAGTATTATCGCGGAATTGATACACTATAATACTAAACGGGTACTCACGACATGCGGTTTATGAATTCTTATAGAATTATTTTTGCGAATCGTGGTCAAGCTATGAAACAGCTTAAAAAAGCCTACGAAGTAGGTATTTTATGATTTGATGGGTATATGTAGTATCATGATATTAGTAATCAGTTTTATTTATTTATTACCGATAATTGGATTCATTTGCATGGATCTTGGCCACAGAAAAATAATTTCATAATTTGAAGATCCCGGGGTTATTTCCGGACAATCCCGAAATCCCGGGATTAGAAAGAAGGCCCGGGATCAAATGCCCTAATCCATACTCACAAAATTTTACCTTTAAACCATCTGAAATTCGGAACCCGAGCCTCTACGCAAGGTCGAAGTATCAAACCACAATCACCACCGTTTTATAAGGTTAATTAAAGGCTTAAAATCATGATTTCCTTGATAATACACTAACTAGTATCGCAAGCTCTATTACCAACAGATTAACAGTGTCACATGCCAAATATAGTCATTATTAACGCTTGTAATCGCTAAATTAATTCACACAGGATAAACTGACAACTGGTATTAGCTTATTGCATGTCGACCCACACGGACACGATGTTATTGCTGTAATTATGAATATAACTTATGCAATTGGTAATTCATCGATTAGTTATTAATATCATAACCTTTATACAACGTTAGCTGAGGCTCGCGGTTATACTCACGTTTGAAAATAAGAAAAAGTCATGTATGATATGATGTATAGAGTAGAAGGAGTATATATGTATGTATAGGTTTAAGAAAAAAAAAAGAAAAATTACAAAAATGATGTATAGAGATATATTTTTAACAATGTTAAATATTAGAATATTAAACCTAAATTTACAATTTTATTTACTAAAATTTACAATTATAAATAGATCAGTAATTAATATTGAATTTATTGTAGATCAATAATTAATTAGATTTGTAGTTGATTATATTGAGTGTCCTAAAATTTTTATTTGCTATACTATATGTGATGTACCTACGGGCATGGAGATGTTTTAATTTTATTTTTAGTTCCGTTTATTTTACTACTATTACAACTAAGAGAGTGTCCATATTTAGTTGAGGTAAATTTGCAGATTCCACTTTCTTTGACCCATTTGACGAGATGTAGTGGTAGTTGTCTTGACTACCCCAGTCTCCTCCGACTACCCGTATGATAATTGCACGCGAGATTGTTTAAAATAGGTTCAGAATAAAAGAAGTTTTACTCATTTGAATCGACTGTTCCCGAAATTTAATACTTTCTTGTCGAAAAAAAAAATGTGATATTTTGTAACGTAATTAATGGCGGTCCAGCTACATAGCCAACCAGGCAAACTCGTCAAAGATAGCGGTGTATATGAGCGGTGGGATCAGCCCCTCATCTGGATGGAGCCCGATAGGGCAACGCGTTCAGAGGACACCGGTTGCGTTCCTTTGAAGATCCTGGAGTCCTCTTTGCAGGTTGACGGCTACTGGGAAGGTTTTAGAGCGATAAGATTCTCACATAACTAAGCGTCGGTTCCATGACCTTGGATACCCTTTGAAGGCTTTTCACCCTCGAAAAACAAAAAAATTTTGGGAGCTACATTATTTATACTTGTACACGGACATTGCGAGATTGATAGGCTAGTAGAGAATGAACAACCTACACACATGTATTCAGAAGGATATAAATCTTCCCGGTTTCAAGGGATTTGGATACGTTGTCCCTTTTTAAATGTGTCTTTTTTAATCCGATTAACTTTTTATCTAAGTACATGGGCAGCCTGGGGTCATGTCTCGACACGAGGCTGCCCATGTACTTATATAAAAAGTTAGATGCTTTATATTTAACTGACCCGGCGAACTTTGTTCCGCCTAAAAGTAGAAAATCTAAAATTATCTATTAATAAAACTGCATTAAAATCCGTTGCGTAGTTTTAAAGATTTAAGCATACATAGGGGCAGACAACGGGAAGCAACTTAGTTTCATACTATGTAGTGAAGCCAATAGATGGGACAATCATTATTAGACATGTCATTTTTAGATTTTTCTACTTATTTAAGAAAGTTCTGCAATTTGTAAGGCAGAAGGAGTATGGTTAGACCAGAGGAGTACCTACACATATTTCTAGCACCAATCAATAGTTGCCTTTCGGCGGAAGGGTGTAGTTGCTGGCTCACTTTCATTTGAAGCTTTGACCCCGATAAACATCTATTTCATGCAACCCTTATTCTATATATGAAATCGCTTACAGATGTACATAGGCGATGACCACTTCCCATCAGATGAATGCTCGTTTGTTACTTGTATCTGATAAAAAAGTAAGAGAACGGTTACCGCTTCAAATATAATCCTCTTCAGTATCGTCAAGTCATTATTATCCCACTGCCGGGAAAGGGTCTTCTCTTGGAATGAGCGAATTGGTGGACTTCACACACCTCCGAGACCTTTTTTTTTAAAAGAACTCGTGAGGAAACCTAAACACCCAATGTTTAGGTTTCCTCACGATGTTTTTCTTCACCGAAAAGCAGTGATAATTATTTACTAATATGCACATAAGTCAGTGGTGCGTGCCTGGTTTTGAACCTCGGATCTCCTGATTGAGAGCGCAAGTTTCAACCATTAGGCTATCACTGCTCTACAGTGAAATACATATATAATAATACATACTCTTCAGTGAAAGACATAAATTAGTTGAACAATTATTAGTCTTAGGAATAAATCAACAAGAATGCCTTAAAAGCCTCACTGAATCACTAATTAATACAAACATGCATAACTTGATAAGTTCAGTAAGTTTTCTCTTGAAGCTTTATCTCATACCGAAGAATTGTTGAACTGTTTTGTTTGCATAAGAAAATAAATGCGGTTTACGATTAGCGGTTAAAGTTCTTGTTTTATTAACTTCTAATATGAAAGTAACCGTTAAACAAATAAAGAATTGAATTTGATTTACAATTACGAAATGTAAATAGATAGATGAGAGCTTGTTGCTTGAAATTCGGCTTTTCAATTGAGAGCCTGAGATTTGAATTTCAGACTAACGACTAACGAACGAACTAGTCGACTAACGAACTTAAAAACATATAAAGAATCATAGGTACAGTCACGCAGACACATTCATTGATTGACAGCGTTTTGAGGTCTACTGCAGTTCACATGACTCTTCTAACGAAAGGTTTTTAAGTTATTGCATATTATCTTTTATCGCGGGCTGTGACCGCGGCGACCGAATCAAGAGATTCTGTAACGAAAAAAAACCTAACTCCGCCTACCATACAGCGCTGCCGAGCGTTCGCATAACGTGTATGTATGTATATGGTACGATAGTACGAAGCTCGCACGTATCGATCAAACAATCGAAAATGAAAATGAAAAAAAAAAGAAAATGCTATGCAACAGCTTTACCACGGCAGTCCCCGAGTGCTGCACTATTTTTTTTATATAACCACAGCCCCTGATATGCATTTTTGTGACCGCAATCGGATTTAATGTTAACAAGGAAGATGCATCTCCGTCTCCTAGATTGTACCAGATGTTCCAACCAATGTAGTTCGTCCGGGAACGTACCTACCACCGCCAAATTTATTTCTACCAAAACAGTTTTAGCGTTTCGGTGGAAGGGTGTAGTTGCAGGCACTTTTTCAAACGAGGCGACAATCTTTGTCCTCGGGATTTGCAACGCACCTGTGATTAAATTTAGATGGAGCCCCTGTTCTGTATGAAGTTGTATACAGATAACCATGGGCCGCAGCGACCACTTACCATCAAATAGACTGCAAGCTCGTTTGCTAATTCAATCGGTTAAAAAATTGATCCTTAGTCACCGCATACGTCATCCGCGAAAAGAGAGAGAGACAGAGAGTGACTGACTATTTCAGGCCAAGACCACACAGTACGAAAAAACTCATGACAACATAATTAATGCTTTAAATAAAATTATCACGTGTCGCGTTTCAGTAACTGAATAATTCCCAACATAAATCCATTCTCATGGCATTCCCCGTGCTAAAATTAAAATATCACTATGTTACTTGTGTTTATAAAGAATGAACCTTTAATATTTGCTTTTACTGGTAGTTAAAAATGAGATATTATATTTTTTACCTAATAGTCCAATATATTATTGTCGTAGTGATGTACTTTTTTGATACTAACGTTAATAAACTATTAAAATTTCCCTGGTTTGTTACCATATACCAATACTAACGCATTGAAAAAAGAAAACTGGTATGCCGCAGGAATAGGAGAATGAAATTACGCACGATTATAGTTGATGTAGAGAAGGATTGTGCAATGCCAATATTTTTACACACACTACCTTGCATTTGACACAAACACATACATAATAAACGAAACAGAACATTCAATGTCTTACTATGAAAACACATAAAGTCAAAAATGTCAGATGTCTTTGTCAAAATACCCGCTATTGCTTTTAAATGCAGCTTAGTTAATAAACCTATTTTATCTTACCTATTTAACGGGTGCATTTAAAATAACTTATTACAATTTATTTAAATTAGAGAAATATTGGTGCTACTTTGGACTTTATGAAGTTTAATTTTTTAAATTAAATTACGGTCAAATTTCGACCGTTGACTAGTTAAACAGTTAAGGAGCCCAACCACATGGAATCTATCGGACTGCCTTCTATTTTATTTGCTCGAAAATATAATATTAAACAATGAATACTTATAATAAATAGGAATTAAAACACTTCCTCCCGACGTCTTATTCAATTCCGATCTTTATTGGCTCTAATAGCACATATGTCCCGGCGCGACAGTCTGATATGACTATTTATCCTGCCAATATTAGCATGGTTTTAAGCAAGTTCGGAATAGTTAAATGTGTTTTTGCTAATTGAAAAAAACAAAAATTGGACTGTTTCTGAAACTTTTTAATTAATATTACCTTTTAAGTTAAACTCGTTTTTGCCACCGACGTGTAAGATGTGGAATGAGCTTCCTGAGGTATCGGAGGATTATGAGTTGGAGCTCTCCAAAAAAGGTGCGAAAAGAGCTCTCCTTCAAAGCCGGCGATGCATTGGCAACTCCTCTGGTGATGAAAGTGTCCAGAGGCGACGGTGACTACTTTCCGTCAGGTAGCCCGTCTGCCTTATCGCCGAGAGGGAGCTCGAACCGTCTCATAAGGCGATCCCGGGAAGGATGGCGGTATGCGTGGTCGCATACCGTCGTAAAGACTAGACAGAGCGGTGGGCCCAGCCGCCTATCTGGGAGGAGCCCGATGGGGCAACGCGCTCAGAAGATTCCGGTGGCTGGACGTTTCGAGATCCCGGAGTCCTCTGTATAGCGCCGAGGACGGCCACCGGGGGCGTTTTAGTGCGGTAAAAATCCCACATAGTTTCCCCCTCGAGAACAAAAAAAAAAGGTTCAATTATTAAAAAAAACTATACCATTAAAATACATACTTTGGGAAAATACTCTATAATTTTCGTTTAAAAGCAATGCTTAAAAGCAATGTAAAAAATGACGTAGTGTCATTTAAAATAAGTATTTGCCTTGCAACACCCAGACAAAATTGCAAACTGAATATTATGATTTAAAAAACTTTGTAACATTTAAAATTAACAACATCAAAGCCTTAAAATATTTTATACTTTATCAGTTTAAAGGTGGTAGAACCAGTGTTCGACCGGGGAAGTACGGTGGTACTTCCCCACCACACCTATCACCTATTTCTAGCGTGAAGCATTCACATGAGGCGACCATCATAGTCCTTAGGAGTAGCAACTCATCTGTGATTGACTTCAGATGGAACCCATATTCTGTATGAAGTTGATTACAGACGTCCATGGGCGGCAGTGACCACTTACCATCATGCTCGTTTGCTACTTCAGTCAAATAAAAAAAAAAAGTTCGGCTCGCATATTACATAGTAGGGATATGTAAGTACATCTGTTCTTAAAAAAATGATTTTAAGACAAAATTACTATAATAATACATATCTAGATTAAAACTATTACTTAATACTAATATTGTCTTTCTGGAAGTTTATACCAATTAACTTTTAACACCTATACATATTGTATTTTAGTATCAACATAAATAATCAGCCGCCTATATATTTATAACCTTGGCCTCATGCGATGTCGCCTAGATAATAAAACAGCGATATTTTAAGACTTCTAGCGGAAGTTTATATATAGTTTATTTGTAATCGTCTTGTGGTATATATTTTCTTAGACAAGCAGATTGCTACTTGGTTCAACTAAAGCTAACGTTTTTGCGATACGTATATTCGTTTCATAACAGTGGTTTGAAGGATACATGAATCGTCCAAAATTAGTCACCAGGCATAGCAATTTACTCGTAGACAACGTGAGGTAATACATCCATCCATCAATCAGCCTTTGAAAGTCCATTGCTGGACATAGGCCTCGCCTAATCTGCGCCACTTCGACCGGTCCTGAGCCATCTGAATCCAGCGGTTATCCGCCGTGTTCTTCAGGTCATCAGGAAACATGTAGGTAGGTCGGGTGTTAATATTCCAATCCTATTTGAAGTGATTAAAGACATGTATCGTACAGTGAACACTGAAAAATGCCCTGGATGAATATCATGTCTAAACAACAGAACAGAAGCCTCCCAAGCCCTTAGAATTGTTTAGACGAAGACAGTTGAATACAGAGAGCGCAGGGTTGAATAGCGAAAAATTGGACCCTGTTAAGCAGAAAAGATACAGTCAACATATTATGTGAAATTGATTTATAAACATATTATGATCTACTCATGTAGTTTTATATATTATGCACAAAAGATATTACTTTTTAAAATGTATTATGTCTTATTACGCTGGCGATTTCCAAAAAGGTAATGTTACGTTAAGATTGTTTATTTTACAGTCAAACTTTGAACTACTTTTACTCAAAAGTAAATAAAGCTGTTGGATAAAAGGAAGCTGTTGGTAAAATAATATGAGTACGCCATTTATGGCAGAATATGCGAAATTTCTGGACTAGAACACCTACTACAAATAGAACGACTAGACCTTATTCGACAAAGATTATTTGTATTTATATTTGGATCTTTTCTGCTTATCGGGGTCCAATTATAAAATACCTATTCTTAGTGATGGCGGAATTACATAAGGTGAACTGCATAGTCACTTGCGACTGCAATTCACAAATTAGAATCATTGGCAAAAGCAACCGATTTATAATCCCTTGTCCAAAGCAGTGATGCCAAAAACTGTTTATTTTTATGAACATTTACACATTTTGTAGACTAATTCATTTCATTCACTTTTTCATAGTCTTGTCAACAGAAAACTAAGACAAATTATGTTTTTCAACAAGCGTAGGTTACCAGGGTTACCAAGTCTCAAAATAGTATTCTCCTAAAGCCTTCATTAAAAACTCCTAAAATCCCCCATAATGAATTATTTGTTGGAATTCTTCTTGGCAGCCTGACCTGATGACGAAAAAAAAACAAAAAAGATCTTCGGGTGCAGTGCATGACCTTTTTTTTCATCGTGAGGCATGATCGTATAGCCTGACGGGAAGATTTCTCTTTAAAAACACCTTTATGTTGAAGTTATAAAAACCCCTAAAAATATTACACCCCTAAAAATCCCCATCCTACTTATTTATCCCCTAAATTTGGGGGAAAAACCCCTAAGTTGGGAACCCTTGTATTTGCAGACACACATAGATAACGTTTGCTATAAAATTAGATTCGGTCTAGAATTCTAGATTGGAAATTTAAAGTAAATATTATTTTGTCCATAAATCTTGGCGGTCAAACGTTTCATTTTATGTCTGATTGATAAATAAACAGACGTTATTTTTTCAGATCGGAATATCCGTTTCACAGAGAAAACTAACTAAAACATACGCACATTTTAATTTTTACGGTTTATCAAACGGTTTGTTTAAATATTATGTAGAAGCTACGAACTTCGAAATGTTTTTTATAGGTTTTCATTCTGCGGCATATTTCGTATAAAAATAATATTATTCTAACAAAAATATATAAAACTGTTAAAAACTGTAAACTTTGCTATGATTGTATTGAAAATAATATTATTCGAATATTGAGTAGAACCAGCGTAGTTCGTACCACCACCACACTTATTTCCAACGTGAAGCATTTCTTGCATTTCGATGGAAGGGTGTGGTTGCCGGCACACTTTTATATGAGGCGACCATAATAGTCCTCAGGAGTAGCAACGCATCTGTGATTGACTTCAGATAGAACCCATGTTCTATTAAGTTGCTCACCGATGTCCATGGGCGGCAGTGACCACTTACCATCAGGTGGACTGCATGCTCGTTTGCTACTTCAATCAGATACAACAACTGTTGAAAACTGTAAAATTAGCTATGATTGATAGTCACACATCAAAAACTGCATTACTTTATGTCATTTGCAAGAAAACTAGCAAAACCGACATAAATAAAATAATGTGCAAACTAAAACCAATAACAACGTCTCACGAAACCTATTAATCTTCGTACCATCTTCCAAAAGCTTAGCTTCTCGGAAGTTTGTCTCGCAACAGCGACTTGTTATCAGCATTATGCTACCGCGCACCGACGCGTGCGCACGCGTACGATGCTCCGCGAACATGTGAGTGTGTGAGTGATATTGGTTCGATTTTGAGTTCGGGATAGCAAGATGAAGTGTGTTTTGTAAGTACCTTTTTTAGTTTAAATGGGGTTTTTTATTGTGGTTAATTTAATATTTTTGTGTTGTTTCGTAAATGTCAAATGCTGAACAGTAACTTTGGTAACTTTTATTTGGTTATATTTTGGCAGGTAATATATATATTTTTAATTTTTTTTCTTTAAAATTAATTGACGAAGACAAATTATTTATCCGAAATTTTAAATCGATTTGTAATTTGCAATATGCATTTAATTTCATTTGTATTTATCTTAAACTTATTGCAAATAAATTCCTCCACTTAGTAATAAAATATACATTCATATGTATTTTATTACTACGTGGAGGAATTTATTTTTAAGAGTCAATATAGCTTTATTAAAATATTTAAAAAAAACACCACCGAAATATTCATATTGCTGATTTGCGTTGATAGTGGCACCTTTAAAAATTCTGCCATTTTAATTTAAATCATTAAACCTAAGAGTTAAAAAAATACGGCGCTGGAGACTTTTAATGAATTTTTATTATTTTAACTTCACTAATTAATAAGATAGAATGTAAAAGCATTGTATATGTTTAAACTAGGTCTCCCATGAAATCATTGCTTTTGTGTTGTCTTATTGTTCAAACCTAGTAACAATATGTAACGGATTATATTAAATGCATTGGACTTATTCCAAAACTAGCTTTTGTGTTACTAATTGAATATTTATAAAGTCATCAAACAAGGAAGCCAACAGACATAAAGACGCCGGGATAACAAAATCGATTATCATATTATAAAAAACAAAACAAATTCCTAAAGATCAGCAACATATCACTGATACTAATGTGATAATATAATAGAATAGATTTGTATACATTTATAATAAAACTAACAGACCCGGCGAACTTCGCTATGCCTAAAAGTCAAACCTAAAATTATCAGTGTTCATCCAATAAATTACGCATGTATTATACATAAAAACCTACCTCTCTATCTATTAAAAAAACGTAGTTTTAAAGATCTAAGCATACAAAGAGAAGACAGTTGGAAGTGACTTTGTTTTATACTATGTAACGATGGTTGAAGTAAGTGCCTGACAATTGACTATTTTCTATACTTTTTATTTTACGAAATTAAAATAGTAAATAAGAATCTAATCAAGCTCATGATACGTGGTCACTACCGCCGATGGAAATCTGTAAGTATTCATTACATTATAAAACAAAGTCGCTTTCCGCTGTCTATTCTTATGTGTGCTTAGATCTTTAAAACTACGCTACGGATTTTAATGAAGTTTTTTTTAATAGACAGAGTGATTCAAAAGGAAAGTTTTATGTATAATAAATGCATAATATAGGGGAGGAACACTAATAATTTTATATTTGTGACTTTTAAGCGGAACGTATCTTGCCGGGTCAACTAGTTTCTTATATTTGACAACCGGAGCCCTATCAGATGTAAATCATAGATGCGTTGCTACTACCGAAGATTAAGTAGGTCGCATCAAATAAAAGTGAACCAGGTATGTTAGATACTATAATAATATAGAATTATTTGACCATAAGAATGTGTTTCTTTACATATCTTCTGTTTATCGCCTTGAATAACACCACTCCCTAATTTCGAGGCTGGTATAGGAGACGACTAAGTGACAGATTCCAGGTGGTAGCAGCATTACCAATACTCATGATATATTGTCAGAAATTTGTCATTAATATCATTTTTGATTTATGTCTGTCTGTGAATTCGCTACGAGATATGATTCGTAACGATTATATCCGTAGACGAACAAAGCTTACCGACATAGCTCTTAAAATTAGCAAGCTGAAAAGGCCATGGGCCGGCCGCATCGCTCGTAGGACCGACAACCGATGAGGAAGGAAGGTCCTCGAGTGACGACCACGTTTAGGCAAAAGGAGCACAGGTCGCCCCCCCCTACCAGATGGACCCCTCTACCAGTAGACCGATCACTTGAAGAAAACAGCGGGAAACCGTTGGATTCAGAAGGCACAGGACGGATTTGGAGTGGCGTCATTTAGATGAGGCCTATGTCCAGTAGTCGACCTCAAAGGGCTGATGGAGGGATGGTTGGATGGTGTATTTGTGTCATGAAACCATCGAAAATATCGTCATGTTTCAATCTTGCGGTAGCACTTTGTTAGTTTTCTCAATTTAAACCCATTTTCTATATCAACAGTTATTACCATTTACAATTATGTAACATCCTTCAAAAATGGTTTAACAATGTAGTAGTTACACGTATCTTAATATTATTGGTACATTTTATTTCACTATCTTAACGGTGAAGGAAAATATTTCCAAAGAAACCTAATCTCCCTGAGAGTTGTTAATGTTCTGAAGTGTGTGAAGTGTTCCAATACACAATTAGCGAGCGTAGACTGAGAACCCTTCAAATTAGGGTTCCGTACGATTACATTAGTAAATATTATTTTCTGTGTTGTACTTTTTAAGGATATTTTGAAAAATACTACGTTTTCCGATATTCTAATCTTCTCTATATATTAATACGTGAAGTCAATACTTGGGGTGCATTTTTAAGTAACTTATCGCGGACGGAGGAGTATGAAATTTTGCACGGTTATAGTTGACGTAGAGAAGGAGTGTGGAATGTTTATATTTTTTTCAAATAATGCATATAACATAGGTACTTAAAATCAACTAAAAACACATTACACATACTACCTTGCATTTGACGCGAACACATACATAATAAACAAAATAGAACATTCAACGTCTTACTATGAAAACACATAACGTCAAAAATGTCAGATGTCTCAAATACCCGCTATTGCTTTTAAATGCAGCTCAGCTAATTAAAGCTGCAGCTCAAATAATTAAACCTCTTTTACCTTTAACGGAAGCATTCAAAATAACTTAAAAAATATTACGATTTATTTGAATTTGAGACATATTTTTGGCGGTGGTAGAACCAGTGTAGTTCGACCGGGAAAGTACCACCGCCACACCTATTTCTAGCGTGAAGCATTTCTTGCGTTTCGATGGAAGGGTGTGGTTGCCGGTGCACTTTCACATGAGGCGACTATCATAGTCCTCGGGAGTAGCAACGCATCTGTGATTGACTTCAGATAGAACCCCATGTTCTGTATGAAGTTGATTAAAGGTGTCCATGAGCGGCAGTGACTATTTACCATCAGGTAGACTGCATACTCGTTTGCTACTTCAGTCAGATAAAAAAATCGTGCTACTTTGGCGAATGAAGTTTAGTTTTTTAATTTAACCTAAAATATACCTTACAAGGAAGATCCTATACAAACTGAGATATTGACAAGTTTTAATTTATAATAATTGTGAACGAATCTATCACGTAGTCTGTCACCGAAAAGTAGTGATAATTAATTTCTAATATGCACATAATTTTAGAAAAATGTATGGTGCATGCCTGGCTTTGAACCTTGGACCTCCCAATTGAGAGGGCAAGTTTCAACCATTAGGCTATCACTGCTCTACATGCCGTCAAAAAACATCCAAATTCTTCTAATGCTCTAAGGGTTAAAGGTCATATTCTAATGAACGAGAAGAATAAATTACACGAAACCTAATGATTTATGATTAAGCAATGTGACACTAATGGATTAAATATAACCTTATCGTTTACTATCAACTACTGTCAAAAACTAATTAAGGTTGTTTACATACATAAATAATGAAATGACAAGTACCCGTCAAACGCCACACCTAAATTGGTTGACGAAGGGAAAGTACAAGTCAAAGTAATTCAAAAACACCGGTTGACCTACCGAACTTCAAAGGGACGGCACGATAAAATAGTGAAAACCGGTAACATAAAATTAAAATAATCGTTAAATCTTGATTTAACATTTACATTAATTTACTAATAAGGCAAAATCAAAGGGACCGCCGGCTCACTGTAAAGGCGACTATTTTAGCCCTTGGTAGCAACGCATCTGTGATTGACTTCAGATAGAACCCATGTTCTTTATGAAGGTGCTTACAGCTGTCTATTGGTGGCAGTCACCGCTTCTCATCAGATTGCATGTTCATTTGCTACTTCAGTTTTATAAAAAAAACGCTCTAAATAAGGTAAATGAGGCTAACAGGCTCATCTCATGGGAGAAGTGTGCCATCCCCCTTCACCATCCGGTGCTTACGGCGAGATTCAGCCACATATACCGCCGTCCTTCTCGGAGTTGCTTGTTGGAAAATTCGAGACCCCACTCTAACCGTCCGCAACCCCAGAGACAGAAAGACCTTTTTTTTTATTTTCGAGGGGGAAACCCTCAAAAGGTACCCGACGCCGTGGGAGCGACGCAGGGTTATGTGGGATTTTTACCGCACTAAAATCGGTGGCCGTCCTCAGCGCTGCGTGGAGGACTCTAACGGAACGGAACGTGGGATCTCTAACGGAACACAACCAAAGTCCTTCAAGCGCGATACCCCTTTCGGGTTCGTCCCTGGTGATCGAATACGCTCATCGCACCCTGTGTTCTTTACGGCGGTATACGTTCACCCGCCCGTTACCGTACCGTTACCCGCCGCCGTCCTCCCCGGGACTGCTTTGCTGAACGGCTCGGGCTCCCACTCTAACCTCCCGCAACCCTGGATATTCCTTTTAATCGCCTCTTACGACAGGCAGGGGATACCGTAACCCTATTCTGATCCCGGAACTACAGGGACAATGTTAGATTAGCTCCTACGAACAGGCATCTGTATACAAATTATAATAAAGAAGCGACATCAATGAGTAGAGAGAATTAAACGTTGCAAATATTTATACGGTCATCAATTCTTCATACTCCGTAGCTATTTGTATATATTCTGTCGTCGGGTTATCATATCATAGAGTGAAGTAGTAGTACTATGTATTTACAACAATGTAGGTTCTAACCGTTCGCTCTAAGTTTACTGCTGTCGACGCGACGTTATTTATGGGGTAGCATCAATAAAAGAACAAGTTTGGAAAAACATTCATTCATTCATACTATTCATACTAATATTAAAAATGTAAAAGTGTGTTTGTTTGTGTAGGATACGCGTCCCCCAAAGGGGTGGATGGCTTTAACCCCACTTCTGGGACTGACCGAAGTCAGAGCGAGGGTCAGAGTCTCTAAAGACTCTTTGATAGGCCACAACAGTTAAGGCACAAGCACGGCACGTAGCTTGTCTGCGTCCAGCCTCGGTGATCTCCACCTTCGTTTTGCACAAGCACGGCACGTACCTTGTCTGCGTCCAGCCTCGATGATCTCCACCTTCGTTTTGCACAAGCACGGCACGTACCTTGTCTGCGTCCAGCCTCGATGATCTCCACCTTCGTTTTGCACGAGCTCGGGATGATGTGGTTGTACAGGTCTTCCGTTGACTTGGCTAGATAGATGACACACAGCACTGGCGAAAGTTCGTAAAACGGTTGAATTCGAAAAATGGTCACGATTAGCAGCGCGCGCATCCGTTCCGGTCGGTTAGCGTTCGAAGAAGAGTACGTTGCAAGTCATGACGTACGTCCGTGCTTGACAGATGGCAGTCTGTCATCCGTCACCGTTGTGGTCAATCAGTAGGCGAGATTAGAGCATTGACAATGCTCTATAGAATTTGATCTACGTTTTACGGTAACGAAATAGTTTGTTCCTCTTTCACGTCACCACATAGCTATTATCATATGGTTTATATGCTGGGAGATAGTAATGAGGGCGGGGAGTGACGTAGGCTACTTTTTACAGCGCTCTCTCATTCCCATGACAATATCGATGTTTTGTTAGTTGATACATATTTAGCAGTTCCAGACGTTGTTAATAGATGGCGTTAGTAAAATTCATTTGCAAGTTCTGAATCACACTATCAAATGTTACTTCCCTTAGACCGTGCGGGCGGAGCCGCGGGTAAGAGCTAGTTTATTCTAAACTTATTATTGTAAAACTGTGCAATTATATTATTTTTTCCATATACGGCGTTACGAATATTTTTATCATTTTCAAAACGTCATATTTCAACACCATTTATTATTTCTTCATATAGTATTTCCTGTATTTACTTTCAAGGCAGAAAACAGTAACAAACATCGAAAAAAATAAGGTATATTAAGTCTTCAGTTATAAAGTTGTAATTGATTACCAAATCATGTTCGTCTATTTGTACGCGTTTATCTAATCCATTGTTATCTAACACCGTAGTTTCATTTACTACTGCTTCGATTAACCTTTTATCGACACGATTCTATCCGTGAGTGCGTTTTGATACAATATCAGGCTCATTGTATATTTATTATCAAGGTGTTATTCTTCGTTGTGACCTACTTTATGATATGTTTTATTAACTAGTGCAGTCATGTTTAGTGTTTGTTTTGTATTATCATAAAGTTCACGCTTTTTACAAACGTTGCCTCACGCTAGGACTCTTTTCTAGTGTCAGGGGTGGCATGAACACTAAGACAAATACACAAACACACAGATCAATAATCAATAACAGCAAAGTAAATTCATTTAGCTTGTTCAGTCAGAGCTCGAATCCAGGACCCATTGCGTGTCAAACCGGTATGCTCCTATCCCCGGTGGGTCGTCTAATTCATTCATTTGTACTTACAAATAATTAAATTGCGGCACGGCTTGCCTATTTTAATCGTCTAAGCGCGGGTTAGGCTAAGCAGTCAAATTTTTATTCAATACTTCATTAGGACAATTGCGAATTGGTAAACTTCACATATAAGTATTTGAGAACGTTTTAAGAGTCTTAGTCTTGTAGGCTTTTGTACGTTGCGGGCGGTAGGAGTGGAAGCTCGAACCGTTCTGACAAGCGACCCCGTGTAGGACGACGGCACGTGAGGCCACATGCTGACGTAAACACCAGGGAGACGCACTGAGTACAATGCCCGAAGGGGGCACTCGCAGGACACCGGCAGCGGTCCGTTGGAGTTCCCGGTGTCATCCACACAGCGCCGAGGATGGCCAAAGGTAGGGTTTTAGTGAGGTAAAAATCCCACGTAACTGGGCGTTGCTCCCACGACGTCGGGTACCTTTTGAAGGTTTCCCCATCGATATCAAAAAAGGCTTTTTCAAGATGTCATTCCTCATAATCAATTTTAATATCAAGTACTGTTTTTCAGATTAAATATTTTTGTATTCCCATTTAACCAAGTCTTATTATTGATATTAAATCGTGTATAAAAATCAAATGTTACTATATTATTGGCAACAAACTAGTATCTATTGAAACGAATGAGATATCACTCAAAATAACTGCTAAAAGAAAGCAATATATCAAACATTAAGCAAATCATGCATGAATTTCAATAATTACAATTCAAATTTCAAATTATGCAAATAAAATTAATTATACGGTAACTAAGTGTGTTTAATTCGGTTTTCACTGAATGTTGGCATTGTTATCTGTGAATGAAAATAATTATAATTATGTACGAATTCAAATCGTTTCCAATGTACTTGTTTATATTAAAATTAATTTGATGTGTTTTAGATTTTAATTAAATAATTATAACTGGAATCAAACACCTTTATACTTCCGTTGTTAAACATATCTATATATTAATACGTGAAGCAAAAACTTGTGATTCGTTAGAATCTATACCTATACTATATAATAAATCTATACCGCTGGGTTTGTGTCGCGTTAATTTACAAATTTTCCATAGCTAGATTTTTATTAAATTCTTTATAAATATGATAATGATAAATTCGTTCCTCAATCAAAACATTAAATATGATTAAGATAGAGATATAGTAAACATACAAAAACCTTATATAATTGACGTTCATACTTTAATTGAAATCAACAAAAAGATTAATAAAAGTATGAATATCTTTATAGGGTTCTAGCAGTACCCGCGGTTTCACCCGCGTAAAAAAGATACCTAATATGTGGATGATCTAGGAAATTGAAAGTTTTCATTCACATTGACCTACTCTTCCCATTTTGCTCCTGTGTCTTGTAAAAAACATATAACAATTTTTATTGCACTTCAACGTATACGACGGCGCATGTGGCATATACTGCGGGTGGATCAACATGAGGTTAATATTTTGCTCTAAAATATATCTAACCAATAAATATAATCACCTAAAGCCTTCCTCGATGAACGGTTTATACAACACAAAAAGAATTTTTCAATTCGAACCAGTAGTTCCTGAGATTAGCGCGTTCAAACAAATAAACAAACAAACTCTTCAGCTTTATAATATTAGTATAGATTTGATAGTAAAGCATAGTTTAGCATTTTAAGTAATCAGTAGTAAAATAGCCAAACGGGATTTTAGAATATTTGTATACAAAAACTACTTAAGTATAAAATTACAAAATATAAATTTTATACGTACACTAGCTGACCCGGCGACCTTCGTTCCGCTTAAAAGTAAAAAATCAAAAACTGCATTAAGATCCGTAGCGTTTTAAAGATCTAAGCATACATAGGGGCATACACCGCGAAGCGACTTTGTTTTATACTATGTACATATATGTAGTGATATAATACATTTTGTGATTTAAACCTGTATACTCTGTGATTACACCGGTAGCAACAAAGCCACACCTACTTCTGATTTTAAAAAAATTAAAATCGGCCCACTAACGGCGGAGTAACTCATGTATATACATAAAAAAACCGGCCGAATTAAGAACCACCTAGTTTTTAAAGTCGGTTAAAAAGCAGCTTGACACTGCTAGTGTGTTTTTGTATGAAGGGTGTGGTAAGGCAGATACAGTTATATGACGCATTCCATAGTCCTCATGTAGTAAGTAACGGATCTTTATTAGACCTTAGACAACACTCAAATTATATGTCCAGTTAACTACGGATTAATGGACAGCGGCGGTCACCGTTGAGTGGAATCATTACTTCTTTACTCGTACAGTGGTAGAACCAGTGTTGTTCGACCGAGGAAGTACCACCGCCACACCTATTTCTAGCGTAAAACAGTTTTTACGTTTCGTTGTAAAGATGTTGCCTTCACACTTCTATATGAGGCGACCATCTTAGTCCTCGGGAGTAGCAACGCATCTGTGATTGACTTCAGAAAGAACCCATGTTCTATATGAAGTTGCTACAGCAGTCCATGGGCGGCAGTAACACCTTACCATCAAGTGGACTGCATGTGCGTTCGCTACTTCAATTAGATAAAAAAGCTATAGTGTCAAACGATGCGGTGCTTAAGTTTGAAAGGTGTGACGACGAACATAATTATGATGCATTTAATCTTTCGTCAACCAATAATCCCATAGCTGGACACAGGACTTTTCTGAGAATGAGAGAGATTTGGGCGATAGCCCACTACGGTGGCTAAGTGGGACCTCACACACTGAGGACTTTTTTTACGAACTCTCGGGTGAGTAGATTTCCTTATGATGTTTTCTTTTGCCATAAAACAGTGATAATTAATTCATAACACGCACTTATTTTTAAGAATAATCAGTCTTATTTGCCTGTGATTTGAACGTTCTTGCACTGTACTCTGAGTACTATGCCGTTAAGTATCACAGAATGCGACATGCAAAACCAGGCGAGTCTTGATTCATAATGTCTCAAAGGGAACGATGTCTCATTCTGAAACACAACACGTAATGCAAGTTTTTGGCGTTAACTTCACTGAAGTATGCCACGGTTCAACTTTTGCAGTGCGACGGTACATGTATAGAATTTTCAAAATATTTCAAACATCACTTTAAACTTGCAGCTTCGGAGAGTTCTAGCGGTGAGTCCTTCATACTGTCGATATACTCGTAGGGTTTCGTTAAAGACGGGACATTTACCTATTTACCTGTACGAGAAGCAAAAACTGGGATCCCTTTTTAAGACAAATTAAACGGAAGGAGGACTATGAAATTTGGCACGGTTATAGTTTATATAGAGAAGCAGTATATGATGCTAATGTTTATTTCTAATAATGCATACAACATACATAGAATCAATAAACAATGCATTACACACTATGCATTTGAAACAAACACATATACCTCTAGAAGTATATGTGTTTGTTTCAAATGTACCTACCATATGTATTATGTGTGTATCTACCATATGTGCACTGATTCTAAAAACATTACCGTCCCTCTAACACCGTCGGGTAAAAGTACTTGAAAAGAATTGGCAATGACCAGATGGCCAATCAAACCCTTCACGCGAAATGCACTCTTGACTTTGCAAAGGTTAATGCTTAAATTATGATCTTTTGATGATTAAAAATAATTCTACCTTATTGCCATTATGAGTATCACTACAGATTAAATACAGACTGTAGACTTATCAATCAAACAAAAGTTGATTGATGTTTTAAAAACGTGCCACTTGTACTTATAATTTCGGCTAACTTTCTTATGAGACGATCATATCAGTCTTCAAGAGTAGCAACGCGTCTGTGACTTCAGATAAAAAACCCGTTTAAAGTTGTTTACAAATTTACATGTTCGGTATTATCAACTTATTTTCAGGTGTATTGTAAGCTTTGTTAATACTTCAATCTTATAAAGAACTAACAAAAAAAAACACCAGAAACCTTCGCGAGCTCATGAATAGCTTTGCTACAGATCATCACATGATTAAATGAATAGTTTACGACTTTATAGAGGACGTACAAACAAACATTATTTTTTATAAAGAAGAAGAATAACAATAATTTACAATGGACTTATTGTTTTAATGGTGTGAAATAAAATCTCTTCCTTTGACGGTCTATGATTGAAATCCCACGCACCGGCCTCTATTTTCCAAGAAATGTACAAAAATTCTATTAAATGTACAAATAACAGTGATAATTAATTTCTATTAATACATAATAGAAATTAATTAATTTCGAATTCAGTGATAAATAATTTCCATTCGAATGAGAGATGAGAGATTTCTGAAATCCAATGAGAAGAAAGAATTCAGGGAAACTTATTAGCCTGAAAATTATTTAAAAAACGTTTTTAAAGAAGTGTGAAGTTTACTAACGCGCAGTATAGTTCACAAGAACTTCATAAGAACTTGTTTTCTTTGCTGGTTATGTGGGTACTTAAAAATCTCAAGTTCTTCGAAGATGTTGAATAAAAAATTATGCTATTTATCCCTATTTGTTACTTGAAAACATTTTTATTCATCTGTCGTTTTGATACTTTTAGTTTTTTTATGTGAAGTAGCAAACGAACATATCCATCCACCTGATCGAAAGTGATCATTGCCACCCATGGATACCTCTTAACAACTTTACGCAGAACATGGGGTTCTAACTGAAGTCAATCACAGATGCGTCGCTACTCCCAAGGAATGGCCGCCTCGTATAAAAGTGTGCCGGCAACCACACCTTTCCATTGAAACGCAAGAACAGCTTCACGCTAGAAAAAGGCATAAGTGTGTGTGTACGATTTCTAAATAATCAAATAAACTAAACTCTAATAAATTCACACATGGAATTGAACTATGAAATCATTGCGTCGTCACTACATTTTATAAATCATAGTTGCCTTTCGCTGTCTGTATTTGCAGTTTTTTTAATAGATAGAGTGATTCAAGAGGAAGAGTTTTATTTTTATTACATGTATAATAAAGTAGAGAAACACAATTAATTTTAGATTTTTGACTTTTAGGCGGATCGAAGTTAAATAAACTACAAATAAAACTCAAGTGTAGTGTAGTAGCTTCTTTGATGCGTATTTGATTAACAGTATATTTTTAGAACCATTATTCATGCGCAAACAGTATCGATAACTTTGGTGTAAGTGCGCAAAGATTGACTGATTCTTGAGATTTCGAGCAAATATTAGTTCCTAAAATAATAATTACTTATTCATTGAAACGTTAAATTTAATTTTAATCAGCTGTCATGCGAGTTCATAAGCAAGCTACTGTAGAGGATATGTATGAATATGTTAGTTTTATTATACCAGTTTATTGCCATGATTTTGTTTTTTCTTTAGGCTTAGAACATTGTGTCCTTGTAGTTCCGGGACCAGAATAAAAAAAACACGCTTCTACACTCATAGCCCCACACTAGGACTTTCTCCTGTGTCGTGGGTACCATGGGCACACACAAGACGAATACACAAACACCCAGATCCAGAACATGAATCTAAACTCATCATTCAGATACCTGTCTGGCCGGGAATCGAACCCGGGAGCCATTGCGCGTCAAACCGGTATGGTAACCGCTCTGCCACGCGGGTCGTCAAAGAATAGGGCTACGGTATCCCCTGCCTGTCCTAATAAGCGACTAAAAGGGGCTTCTGGGGTTGCGGGCGGCTAGAGTGGGAGGTCGAAACGTCCAGACAAGCGACCCCGGGTAAGACGATGGCATGTGACAACATTGATCGTAATAACCAATGACCATCGGTATAATAGAAAATCACTACATAGTATAAAACAAAGTCGTTTCCCGCTGTATGTCCCTATGTATGCTTAGATCTTTAAAACTACGCTACGGATTTTCATGCAAATTTTTTTAATAGATAGAGTGATTCAACAGGAAGGTTTTTATGTATAATATAGTGGAGAAACACTGATAATTTTAGATTTGTGACTTTTAGGCGAAACGAAGTTCATCGTGTCAGCTAGTATAAAAATAAAGTAAAAAAACAACCACTGATTTCGAGATTTATTAATACTTATATATGTATAAAAATTACAAAAAAAGTAAATAATTATTCTAATGAACGTGCAAAATTCTAGCCAAAACTGATCTCCCAAATATGAGTTTATTTTTGACTTAGTACATAGTTCCGAAGTCGGCGCTCATATAAGACACATATAGTTTCGTCGTGATCCAGCGAAATATGGTGGGCGCCGACTTCAGGACTATGTACTAAGTACTGTGTTTGCTCTAAACCAACATGTAATTAAATTATTTTTTACTTTTATGTGGCATGGAAGTCGGTTGTATTTTTTTGTTTAAAATTTTTTTGATAGAGCAGATAGACTTTAATGACATAAACACTTAAACGTAAATTTTGCAGTACTATAAATATGTATCAAAACTTTAAATTAAATTAAGTATATTTTGATGCCATTTTAAACCTTGTCAAATTCTTAAAAAATTATAACTCTAAAACTAGTTTTTTTATAGATAATTGTACGCAGCTCTTCATACGCAAGTCTTGCTCGCTCTTGGCCGATTTTTTTATACAGGTAGTGTTTTATATCTCCGACTCTCGTTATAACTTATACCGTAGAATACCAAAATTTGTATATCAGTGTTTACATCTACTTATAAGTTCTTAAATACAAGTAAATATCATTTTTTTCGTAATAAAAACAAACACAAATAACTCTATAATAGTAAAGATAAGAAAATTGTTGCCGGGTTAAGTGTTACAATTATACGATTTTAGTATCTCTGTTATTGTTTTTATGTGTTTAAGATAACAGTAAATAATTAAAATTTACAACGAAGTGATTCTATTAATATTATAAATGCAAAAGTTTCTGAGTATGTATACTGTGTGTTACTCTTTCACGCAAAAAGTACTTATCAGAATTAATTGATAATTGGCACATAGATCATAGTTCATGGACTAGTCTAACACTTGGGATAGTCAGTACTGAGGTATTTTTTTTTATATGTTTGGCAAAGTGGCAAACGAGCACGCAGTCCACCTGATGGTAACTTACTGCCGCCCGTGGACATCTGTAAGCAACTTCATATAGAGCATAGGTTCTATCTGAAGTCAATCATAGATGCGTTGCTATTTCCTAGAACTGAGATGGTCGCCTCATATAAAAGTTTGCCGGCAAACACACCACGTCACTAGAAATAGGTGTGGCGGTGGTACCTCCCCGGTCGAACTACACAGGTTCTACCACGTTATTTAAAGTATAATTTACAAATAACAAAAAATACAATTGACCTACAAATATTTCTACATATTTATTTACATTTATTAAACATAGTATTAACTATTGCCGATAAACTATTTAGTATTGACCATCTAACGTTCACAGTTAATCCGTTTAACGTTTATAAGCTTGATGACTTAATCGTTAACAAACCGGGTGGAATCGCAAAAATAAACTGGTCATCCATCCATCAGCCTTTTGATGTCCACTGCTGGACGTAGGCCTCACCTAAATGGCGCCACTCCGATCGGTCCTGTGTCCTCCGAAACCAACGGTGTCCTGCTGTCTTCTTCAGGTCTTCGGTTCACCTGGTGGAGGGGAGACCTGTACTCATTTTGCCTAAATGTGGTCGCCACTCGAGGACCTTTTTTCCTCATCGGTAATCGGTCCTTCGAGCGATATGGCCGGCCCATTGCCACTTCAGCTTGATAATTTTGAGAGCTATATCGATTACCTTCGTTTGTCTGCGGTTTTCATCGTTGCGAATCATGTTTCGTAGCGAAATTCCGAGCATAGTCCTCTAAAATAAATAAGTTAGTAAGGGATAAAAATAACATATCGATTTAATGCAATAATAAAGTATCGCACTAAAATGAAACAAAGCGACCGATTTTATACGCAGAAAGTACTAAAATGTTTATACTAAAATGTGTTTATACTCATTATTGTAGTAAACATAATCAAAACGGACGGATTCGCGTGAATATGCTTTATTATAAATGAACCGAAAGTTTAAGTATGTATGTAAATAAAGAATCGGTATTTGTATTAGCATAAATTTAACATAACGTGAACTATAAATACAGGATGCGATGCGTGTGATTGTCGGTATATACTGTCTATACACTATGACGTGGTCTGATTGTAAAGTGTTACTATAGTACGGCTAGAATTTAAAGTATTTTTGAACGTTAGCAGCAAATTAAGATGTATCTCAAATAGACCACCAATAAAGATAATATCAATTGTCTTTAATCTTTCTATCTTTTAACTTGATACAATTTTCTGGGGAATGCTTAATAAAATGGTTTAAAATCGCTCAATGATATGAACTGAAAATATTCGTTTGTCCGCTATATTAGTAGTATAGTTATTTAAGATAAATTACGCAATTATATTATTTCCACCATTGTGTGCGTATTAAAAATTAATTATCTCTGCTTTTTGTGGAAGGAAAACATCGTGAGGAAACCTATACACCCGAATTATTTAAAATCTCTGAGGTGTGTGAAGTTCACCAATTTGCACTTGGCCAGCGCGGTGGACTATGGCCTAAAACTCTCTATTTCTGAGAGAAGACCCGTGCCCAGCAGTGGGACAATAATGGGTTGTACCAATTATATTACATATACTCGAATATAATAAGATACTACGTTACGATATGCATATGGGTTAAATATATACAAAAATGAAAAAGTAATAAAACTATCTCGTGGCAAGGTTCAAAACCTACTGGCTAAATTTCCTCTTTTTATATCATCGAAATAGCAAACAAGCTAGCAGTCCACTTGATGATTAGTGGTCACTGCCCGCCAATAGACATCTGCAAGCAACGTCATACAGAACAAGGGTTCAATCTGAAGTCAATCAAAGATGCGTTGCTGCTCCGTAGGTCTACGATGGTCGCCTCATTTAAAAAGTATGCCTCTTTAAATAGCTACCAATTCCTTAGCAGAATGCGTACCAGCTTTTGTGTCACCAAAATGCTGCTTAGACGAGGTGACAGTAATTTGAAGGTCTGTAATTTTAAACCGTTACTTAATACCTACTTAAAAAACTTATTAGTATAGTATTACATTTACATGAGGACATCTTAGTCCTTGGAAGTAGCAACTCATCTTTGATTGACTTTCGATAGAACCTTTGTCCCGTATGAAGTTATTTACAGATGTCCACAGGTGGCTGTTTTCACTAACCAGGTAGACTGCATGCTTGTTTGCTACTTCATTTTATAAAAGAAAAACAACTATTGGTTCACACGGAGAAATTAATCACGTTACTGATTTCAAAAACACCTGAGTTCTTGCCAGTACGCTACAATCTTTACGCTTTGTTTGTTCCTATGTCATAAATATAATGTACAAGAAATTAAGAGACATGTAAGTAAACATGCAATCATACGGTCTGTCATAACTTGAATTTATAAGGATATAAAAATATATTCTCATATATTACTTGACCACAACAATTAGGCGCATAAAACAAAAGTGGTTCAATACCCCGCATCTCGCTTCTTACCCCGCGCATCCCCTAGTGACGTGCAGTCGTGTATCGTCTAGGTGTTTACGTTAGCCAACACGTGTTTAATGTTATTTCGTTATAATGTTAGTTTAATGAGTGATCGTTGAATTTTTAATGTTATTATTAAATTAGTTGATTATTCGTCAATAAACATCAAAATGGGAAGGAAAAAGGCTATTTGTGGAGGAGAAAGGACTATTACATTCAAAATATGCATTTTTTAACAAGAGAAGAGTATTGGACTTAGTACTCCTGTCTACAAAGTCGAAAATCGATTGTGTGCTGCAACAGGCATCAGTCTCTTACACACATAAAAAAGAAAGAGAATATTCCATGTCTGCGAATATAATAAACACATGAAAGTGCTATAATAAACACTCGACTATTGAAAATACACCATTATGGTGTATGTTTTTATAATGGTATACCTATATATTTGGTATTTGATAATAGAATATACTTCGTATCGGGATGGGAAATCCCTAGTTCTAATGACGTTTCAACTGTCGTGCGCCTAATTGTTTTGGTCGAGTAGTACATTTTTATTATGCTTATGAACTCAATAATTTCTATTTTTTCCTAATACGATTCTCAGATAGATACAAAACTAAAATAATCAATTATTATTTTTAGTAATACAATATGAGGTATACTTATAGAATATAATATATGAACGGAAATTACAAAAGGCTATAGCAGAATATATTGTGTACTTTTTTATATTATTTATTATTACGTACTCCCAACTATCATATCTTCTATTATTATGTATCAGTTATTCGACGAAACTTCGCTGTTCTGTGCTATTTTTATGTGAGAGTAAATAACTGTTATTCCAAAGATTAAGATGAAAATTCCTAATACACGCATGATGAACGCTTTTACTAAAATAACGTGTTCTTCTAAAGAAAACATACTGGGATGTCTATTTTTAGCTCTAAACCGGTTCTTTTTAACCATGTTACTGTGCACAGTTATACGTTTTGTTCGTTTGTCTGTTACGACATGGTCAAATGTTTGATTTATATTCCAGCCCATTCGTAAGCAAATTGTGTCGACAAAGTTCTAATAATGTAAAGTATAATTTTGTTGCCGAACTGCGACTATAAATAAATAATTAAACTTTTGTATAATTTGCTATGGAAGTTTTAAGAAAAAAACATAAATCATACTAATATTATAAAGGCGAAAGTTTGTGAGTGTGTATGTTTGTTACTTCTTCACGTGCAAACAGCTGGAGCGATTTTCATAAAATTTGGTAGGGAGTTAGATGACACTCTGGATTAACATACATGCTACTTTTTACTGTGGAAGAATATCTTATTCCCACGGGACAATCGTTACATCGATTTTTTTAATGCGGTCCCCCGCATGCTGGGTTCATGCATGCTGCTGGGTTCAACTAGATTATTTTTAATATCATAATAAAGCTCGTTGTTTCTGCCAGATGCCGAAAGACATCTATGCTCAGAAGTCGGATAAATAAATATTGAAGACAAAAAAAATATTGGGTAGATTGCAGCTTATAATATTTCGACAGGACTTGACCTAGAGTAGGGAATAGAATATTGCACTAATAAATATTACTTCGCACCACCAATACGCACTTGGCCAGCGCGGTGGACTATGGCCTAAACTCTCTCATTCTGAGAAAAGACCCGTGCCCAGCAGTGGGCCAATAATGGGTTGATGAAAAATATTACTTCCTTCTCATTTTGCCTTTCGGTAGAAATGTTTGGTTGTTGACTCACTTTTACATGAGGTGACTATCTTAGTCCTCAGGATAGCAATGCATCAGTGATCGACTTTAGATAGAACTAAGAGTTTTATGTGAAGTTACTTACCGTAGCCCATAAGCGGTAGTGACCATTTACTATAAGTGATTCACACCTATTTCCAACGTGAGGCATTTCTTGCGTTTCGATGGAAGGGTGTTGTTCCCGGCACACATTTATATGAGGCGATCATCATAATCCTCGGGAGTAGCAACGCATCTGTAATTGACTTCAGCTAGAACCCATGTTCTATTTGAAGTTGCTCACCGATGTCCATGGGCGGCAGTGACCACTTACCATCAAGTGGACTGCGTGCTCGTTTGCTACTTCAATCAGATGTGAACTATTTATTTGTTACTTCTATCAACGAAAGTGAATGTTGATTGTATGCCGACTTGAGAGAACATAATTTATGAATCGACTGATTCATAAGTACAACAATAGCTTTATCTGTAAGCAAGCTATATTATGTTAGTTATTTTATTGATTCATTTATCCTACACTCCGCCTACGCCTATAAAGAGAAACAATCATAAATCTATCAATATGCTAATATTTGTGTATAAATTTATTACCTTTCAGTGCAATGTTACTCAAGGCTGTCTTAGTCTTACAAGCTAATCATTTTGTAAAAGGTTTAAAGAGATAGAGCATAGTATATTTATCGATATTATCGGTGATATAGTTCCTCGTGTTTTTTTATCTTTTTTTTTTGTTACGGGGAGGAAACCTTCAAAAGGTACACTGAATCCTTGGGAGAGACTCAGGGTTATGTGGGATTTTTACCCACTAAAACGTCCTCGGTGGCCTTCCTCAGCGCTTGTAGTAGGGGACTCGGAAACTCCAACGGAACGAACCGGTGGCCCCTAGCGCAGTGCCCCTCACGGGCTCATCTCTTGGGGGACGTGTACCATCCCCCTTCATCATCCGGTGCTTACGGCGAAATGCAGCCACACATACCGCCATCCTTCTCGGGGTTGCTTGTTGGACGGTTCGAGCTCCCACTCTAGCCGTCCGCAACCCCAGAGGCCCTCTGTTAGTCGCCTCTTACGACAGGCAGGGGATACCGTAGCCGTATTCTACTCCCCGACTACAGGGTCAATTTTTTTTATCTAATTGAAGTAAATTAACGAGTGAAGTCCAGCAGCGGTGCCTCATGGAAAGTGGTCACTGCTGCCCATGGACATCTGTAAGCAACTTGAAACAGAACATGGGTTCTATCTGAAGTCAATCACAGATGCGTTGCTTCTTACGAGGACTATGATGGTCACCTCATATAAAAGTGTGCCGGCAACCACACCCTTCTATCGAAACGCAAGAAATGCTTCACGCTAGAAATAGGTGTGGCGGTGGTACTTCCACCGTCAAACTACACTGGTTGTACCAACTGTTAAATTGTTTGAATAAGCTAGCAACATTCAGACTCTCTTTATTGTGTTTTGATTTGAAAACAGCAGGTAAGATAAATATTTTATAAATAACTTGCACGCGTAAGGTTGTGAGGATGGATAGATGTTTGTTCTTTTTCAAGCAAGAACTGCTAAACAGTTTTCAAAGAAATTTAGAACACAAATAGTTTACAGTCTAGATATTTATTTCTGGCCTAGATTCATGCAAGCAGAGCCACGAGTAAAATATAGTATGCACTTACTCTTATTTAGCTAACGATGTCTGGTTTACGTACAACTAGTTTTACATCGCGGCTATATCCGTGTTTTAATTAATACAACACAACTTTAAATAGTAAACAGTTTTGATACAGTACGATCTTAATAAAAGAAAGACTAAACATATATATAAAACACATATATAAACAAACACGATATTATGAACTATAAATATGGTTTCAATCCTGTTAGTGAAATTTCGTTGTTTTGCGATTTCAAATACGTGCTTTAATTAGGCTGAAAGATCGCTGCTTAGGTTGAACATTAACAGAATGCAAAATTCCTAACTTTACAGGAAAGCAAGGTTTTTTTTTGTTTTTGATAAATTAATTTAATGTAATAGGAAAGTAATAAAAGGCAATTACCCGCACCTTTTAATCACCGAGTTTTAAATTCTAGACTTTTTTGCATAAAACTGCATCTTTAACTTAAAATTGACTTTTAATTGTGCGATTATTCATTCAAAACTATATGTGCTCATATGAAGTCGTGTAGAACATAATAAGGGCATTTAAACAAAGTAAAGAGATACGCAAAACAAAAAACAGTCGAAATAATTGATTGTGTCGAAATATTTTGATAGGTGAGTACGAGTCGTTGAACCGTGACGTCAAGTTTGAGAACCGTTACAAGGTTACGCTCGTTAGTACACGAGTGCCAACCTAACCCATATCTCGATGTTCGAAATTTGTGTTTGTTCCGCATACAAGCGTTGTGCACAGCGACCTTTCTATTTCGATCGTGGACATCGGGTTTATGTTTGCGATGTTATGTTTAATTCTCGATATATGAAGGTAGCTAGCGAGCAGTTCACTTTCTGGAGTGGCTACTGCCTATAAAATGTGTATTCAAACTCCGATAAGAGAAAACACGCTTTCTGCACTCATAGCCCCACAGTAGGTTTTAGTAGTAGCCCGCGTGGCGGAGCGGTTACCATACCGATCTGACGCACGATGGGTCGCGGGTTCAATTCCCGGCCAGACAGGTATCTGAATGATGAGTTTAGATTCATTTTCTGGGTCTGGGTATTTGTGTATACGTCTCATGTGTGTCCATGGTACCCACGACACAGGAAAAGATTCAAGTGTGGGGCTATGAGTGTATAAAGCGTTTTTTATACTGCTCTGAGGCGGTATCTCTGGAGTCGAGCCACAAAGGTTTCTACCACCTTCAGATGACATAAAAATGTTTGTATTTATTTGGAATTTTGTAATAAACGGCTTATTTCAATTTAGGTTTTATTTAATAATTTTTCATACCTTCACAATTTTAATATTTTTTAGTTTAAAGCGCGAGATTTTTCTAATTAGTGTTGATGAACCTCAGCTCAAGAAGATCGTCTGTTACAATAATCATTGACCATTAAAAGTTGAGCGGCTGGTCATACGTTTTCTCTTTCGGACTAAGAAAATTATGGCAGCCGTAGTCATCGATGTTTCTAAGTATTCAGTTTTCTCCGCAATGTCTTATTCCACCGTTAACTATATCACAATAAAATTCTACTAAGCGTATAATATTATCAAATCAATAGTGCACGTTTCGTATTATAATACCGAATTATATTTCACAGGGCTATCATTTTTTTTATCAAAATAACGTTTAAAGTCTCCTTCTCCCTATTACTAAACTTTCCCATAAGATGTTTATTTTCGTAGAAAAACATGCGTAAAACAACCTCAACATCTGTTTTGGAATCGCTACGGCAATTAATTAAAGTTTGTTTGGTATCTCGTTCACAATCAAGATGTTGCACGCAAAGGGCCCCCTATCTCGTTAGTAGCCACTGATTCTAAAGCGAGATTATAAAACAAAGCTTTCAAAGCACGTTCGGCTTCTTTAAACTCGTTTTCTTATTTTGTTTAGCGTCCCTTTAATGTCTTAGTTATCGTCTCGTCAACCCATTATTGTCCCACTAGGTCTTCTCTCAGAATGAGAGAGTTAAGCCTTAGTCCACCGCGCTGGCCAAGTGTGAATTGGTGGACCTCACACACCTCCGAAAACTTTTTTAAAGAACTCTCGGGTGTGTAGGTTTTCTCACGATGTTTTCCTTCACCGAAAAACAGTGATAATTAATTTCTAATACGCACATAATTTTGGAAAAATCAGTAGTGAATGCCTGGGTTTCAACCTCGGACCTCCTGATCGAGAGGGCAAGTTTCAACCATTAGCAGTGATAGCCACTGCTCTGTGATACCAATGTCTTAGTTATAAATTTATTGAATACTAGAATATTCCCGGGACTCCGCTCGAGTCATGATTAACGGTGAAGAGTCCTATGTCTTAATTCTTTGTGTGCCAAATTTATTTCAAATTCGACCACGAGTTGTTGAGTAAATAAAAAATTTTTGACAAAAAAATATCCACCGACTTCCATGCCACAAAAAAGTTAAAAATAATTTAAATATATTTTAGTTTAAAACATACTCAGTACTTAGGACATAGTCCTGAAGTCGGTGCTCGACATATTTCGCTGGACGACGGTAACTATGTCCTATATGAGCACCGACTTCAGAACTATGTCCTAAGTACTGAGTATGTTTTAAACTAAAATATATTTAAATTATTTTTAACTTTTTTGTGGCATGGAAGTCGGTGGATATTTTTTTGTCAAAAATTTTTTATTTCATGCTTTTTAGTGACGATATTCATCTATTTGTATTAAAATAAAATCGCTAAGTTTGCTTTGTGCATACACATATGCAAACATTAAATAAACATCAACATAAAATAACAAATTAAACATAAGCTTAGACACAACATACAACACTATCAATTCATACGAACTGAACGCACCCGCTCGCAGGGCGCTGCCGCGCCCTGCTCGCTTAGTTTTTATGTTTTCTTTTATGTTCCAACCTAACCTAACCCACAATACATTTAAATTTAAAGCTAAATCTTAGTCATAACATGACAAATTTTCCATCTAATATGTTTGCTCAGTAATCTTATAATATACACGTAAGCACCAGGTGGCCAACTTGTATGGCTTAGGCATGCAGTACCCTGCATCATCAGGGCTGAGGAGTTGAAGGTCAAAACTTTCATCTTGTGTCTTTGCTTAGTAATTTTAATACATACCCGTAAGCACCAAATAGCCAACTCCTATGGTTTAGGCTTGCAGTATTCTGCATCATCAGAATTGAGGAGTTGAAGGTCAAATTTTTCATCTTATATTTCTGCTCAGTAATCTTATAACATATACGTAAGCACCAAATGGCTTACTCTTGTGGTTTTGGCTTGAAGTACCCCTGCATCATCAGGGTTGAGGAGTTGAAGGTCAAATTTTTGTCCCATGAATTTGCTTATCAATTCCATTATATATTCGTAAACATCAAATGACCAACTTTTATAGTTCAGGTTAGCAGTACCCCTGCATCATCAGGATTGAAGAGTTGAAGGTCAAATTTTTCATAGTAAATACCTACTTAGTAATTTTATTCTATATTTTACTCAATTGGACTTCTGCAGCTAAGGTTCGGCAGACTATCACTAATTTTATTATTTTGCTCCAAAAAGTTTAAGATCCTATGATTAGAACCTTATCAAACTCTTATCAGACTACCCCTGAAGTACATCCTTTCTAATAAAAAAAGAATCATCAAAATCGGTTGGCGGGATATTGAGTTATTCATACATTTATCGGGCACATTGAAAATGCAAATTTAAGACTTATGCGTTTTTCTTATAGATGCTCTTGTCAAAAAAATACTAAAAAAAAATGGGACCCTATGACACGCACTACCTTTCAAATAAAAAAAAAATCATCTAAATCGGTTCACCCAGTCCGGAGAAATCAGGTAACAAATATAAAAAAAAATAAAAAAATAAAAATACAGACGAATTGATAACCTCCTCCTTTTTGGAAGTCGGTTAAAAAGTAACCTAGCCCTATTGAGTAAATGCTTACAAAGTTTCGTGTTGAACTTAAGATGGTTTGTACAGACACTCTTATGATATGTTTTGTCTACCTATCTATATTATAACAGCAAGAAGTACGGATGCTTACATATAGTGTACGTTTAACACTAAACACTTATTAGGTGATAGAACCAGTGTAGTTCGGCCGGAAAAGCACCACCGTCACATCTACTTTTAACGTGAAGCATTTCTTGAGTTTCGATGAAAGGGTGTGGTTGCCGGCACACTTTTATATGAGACGACCATCACAATCCTCGGGAGTAGTAACGCATCTATGATTGACTTCAGATAGAAGCCATGTTCTATATGAAGTGGCTTACAGATGTCCATGGGCGGCAATTACCAATTACCATCAGGTGAACTTCATATTTGTTTGCTACTTCATAAAAAAAACCTAATTATTTCCTTCTAACGACATTGGTACCTTTTGGGTTTTGTACAAATATGAGGCGACCACTTAGTCCTCGGGAGTAGCAACGCTGTCATTGACCTCACATAGAATCCATATGTGAAGTTGCTTATAGATGTCCAAGAAGAGCAGTGACCTCTTACAATCAGGTGGACTGCATGCTCCTTTACTATTTCAATCTTTAAAAAAACCCTTAACTGGTTGAATGCTATTTCCACATCTTTGAAAAATAACTGTTTTTTTGTACATATACTTTAACCAATCAGTGCGTGAAAAGTTAATCCGTATTAGACGAATTAGTACGCCTATACGAATTTGGGTCAGCTACTTAGAACCTGTCACGGAGATGTCCGTGTGTCAACAAATGGTATAGCCAATCTAGAAGAACCCTAAGCGTTAGGTGGTAAGAGCTATATTCCTTTAAACTATATAGACATTGCGAGATTGATAGGCTAGTAGTGAATGAACTTAGAACCTACACACATGTATATTCAGGAGGATATAAATTTTAGTCTCAAGGGATGTGTTCTTACCTTTAAAATATCTCTTTTTAACCTGATTAAGAGTATATGTATGTACATGGACAATTTCAAGCTGTTGCGACCACGTTTAGGCAATAGGAGTACTGGTTGTCCCTTAACATGTGGACCGATGACCTGAAGAAGACAGCGGGAAACCGTTGGATTCAGAGGGCACAGGACCGGTTGGAGTGGCGCCATTTAGGGGAGGCCTATGTTCAACAGTGGACATCAAAAGGCTGATGGATAGAGGTATGTAGTTAATGATGTGATTATTGTTATAAGACATGATATTTTGTACGTGTGTTACCCGGTTTCAAAGGATTTGTGATACGTCCCTTTTTAAAATCTTAATTACTCATTCAGATATCTGTCTGGCCTGGGAGAACCCGGAGCACATTGTGTTTTTTTGATTAAATAATTTCATCCTGGTGATGAGCGGGGCACCTAGTAATACGGGCTGTAAACCCAGTACAGGGGCCCTAGCGAATTGTTTTGTGAATAATTCTTAATCAATAAAAACATTTTTTTTATTGTTTATTGGACTACTATCGTGTTCACTCCGACACGCAACTCAACAAAACATGATTATAGTTTTTAAATTGAAACGAATCAGCTGTTTTGTGGAGGATGTAATTGAAACATGTTTCGTTGCTATGTGTTCATTTATATCTAACAACAACATTATATCTGACAAATACAATTGGAGAGTCTCACATGTCGTGATTTCATGTCGTTTTGTAAGATCGAACATTGATTTGCAACATACTTGTACCAAAGGTATAAATCTATATTATTTCTCCGTTTGTCGGTCTGTTTTTTTTTTACTTTTTTTATGTGAAGACGTGGTGATTTTATTTCATCAACTTTTATGAAATATTAAAATAAAAGAAGAAAAAAACAACATTTATTGGAGTTTCTTTTTGTGGAAGTAGGAACCCGCATGCAGTCCATCTGATGGTAAGTGATGCTGCCACCATGGACATTTGTTTTTTTTATCTGCCTGAAGTAGCAAACGAGAGTAGGTGGTCACTGCCGCCTATGGACATCTGTAATCAACTTCACATAGAACCTGGGTTCCATCTGAAGTCAATCACAGATGCGTTGCTACTCCCGAGGACTATGATGGTCGGCTCATGTGAAAGTGTGCCGGCAACCACACCCTTCCATCGAAACGCAAGAAATGCTTCACGCTAGAAATAGGTGTGGCGGTGGTACCTCCCCGGTCGAACTATACACATTCCACCTTGCAAAATTACTTAAAGAATCATTATAAATAACCTTACAACGAAAAGTTGCGAGGAGATACTTCAAAACGTTAACCGTTTAACTATTATATATCTTTACATAAATTATAATAAACATGTTTTAATCAATGTCCATTCATAGAAAATTCCCATATTATAACAAGGCATAGCGACGTGTTCACGTAACTTGATACATTGCCAACTATTTTTATTGCTATGAATCAACTGAGTTGATAAGCTTTGTGCGCTTGTCTCACCGTGTAAGAGAAGCTTGGCCTTGCCGCGATGCCTACTGTAAGGTGAGTTGGGGTAATATCGAACATGGGGTAAAACCGTACGGTTAAAATTTTAGACTTAAGTCAACCAATTTCTTTTTATGTGTGACTTCATCTACCATGCCATGAAAATAATGTACGTGTATGACGTTGTTATTTTGATAAAATATAGCTACATTAGCCTACATTTTCAATTTTACGGTTTTACCCCATGTTCGATATTACCCCAACTCACCTTATTTGTTATTGATGTGCTGGATCGTCAAAGTCATAGATTCACGGATACGGATACGGATTATTTCAAAACAAATCAAATCAAATATCTTTATTGTGGAATACAGGTAGGAACATGCACAGTTCTTAAATTATATATTGTTCGCCGTATTCCGGCCACATAGGCTGCATGGACATACAAAATATTTGTATATTATTTTGTACTTGTATTTCTGTCAAGATCCGTGGACGATACGGATAGATTTCAGCTTTCTTACAAATTTACGTACTTGATGCATGTGTCCTCTAAGCGCAGTTTTATTGGTATGTTTCAATCTGTACCCGTAATACGAGTTTATTGTGTTTCTTCAAAACAATCACTGATTTCAATGTTTCCCATAATTCCAAAAAAACATTGTCGTCATATATTATGACACATAATTTTTATTTGATTTTGCAATATAAATGAATTAAATGCGTAATTCTGATAAACCATTTGGAATTTAATAATATTTAAATAAATGGATATAAATAATAAAAAAGACAAACCCGCTGAGTTTCTTGCGAGATCTTCTCAGTTGAGGACGTATTCCGTTCCGGTGGTAGTGAAAGAAAAAAAATGTAACTGACAATTTGTAAGTGCCCCCGTAGGCCTGTACAAAATAAAGACATTTGATTTCATTTCATTTGGGATAGCATCAAAGATAAGCACACGCTCATCGCTAACAGTTTGTTGTGGAGCAAGTCCGAACCATCCACAGATTAGAAGAGCCATTATTATTTTTCATTATTGATATAAAATAATAATACAATTAACAATTCACAAATATTTTTCAGTTATTGGAACCAAGTGATTTGGGCATTAGATAAATCAATGTACCTATAGTTATTTTGTTTCTGATAACCTTAGTCTGAACTAGACATAGATACTTGCATATTATGCTCTGTTTATAACTAATAATAACATTAATGTTGATAAGGAAATAAATAACTGTAGCATTAAATTTATATTATTAGAATCTTATAGTAATTTGTACTAGCTTTACCGGTTTTATTTAGATTAAAATAATGTAACATACTCCTAACTTTTAATTGTTATAACTTTTGATAGAGAATGAATAAATATTGAAAAGAAGAAATTTTTTTGAGCCAATTTGAATCATTGTTTAACGCAATCAAAGTTGTCTCCCCATTAGAACTTTATAAATCATTAGTAAATAATAGCCTACATTATATAAGTATTTTTTTTTTAATATATTGAATAAAAACTTCAGCAATAGATACATTACTTTTGCATTTTGCAAAATAAAAGCAGATAGATTATTTTGCTACTTCTAAGAAAAACGGTCCTGGCTGACGGATGGGTTAAACAAGGTTTTATAAATATCTAGTTTTTGTGATGCAAAAATATTACAGTCTGGTAACCTCTCAAAGTTAAACCGTTGAACCAAATTTTATAAAATATAAAATTACAATGTCTAATTTTTGCCAAATATGGCTATGACCCTAGATTCACTACACAGCCCGGGAAGGACGGCGGTATATGTGGTTGCATACTGTCGTAAAGACTAGACAGCGCGGTGGGCCCAGCCGCCCGTTTGGGAGCAGCCCGATGGGGCAACGCGCTCGGAGAATTACGGTTGAAGTCGTTTCGAGATCCCGGAGTCCTCCTTTTTAGCGCCGAGAACGGCCACCGGGGGGGCTTTAGTGCGGTAAAAATCCCACATCGTCGTGCGTCGCTCCCACGGCTTCGGGTACGTTTTGAAGGCTTCCCCCTCGACAACAAAAAAAAAAGGCCCAGCTGCCCATCTGGGAGCAGTCCGATAGGGCAACGCGCTCAGATGATTCCAGTTGCGTTCCTTTGGAGTTCGCAGAGTCCTCTTCATAGCGACGAAGACGGCCACCGGGGTGTTTTAGTGCGGTAATCCCACATAACCCTGCTTCGCTCCCACAGCGTCGGGTACCTTTTGCAAGTTTCCCCCACGAGAACAAAAAAAGGTTAACTTCACATGCATTGCTACCCCTGAGAATCGCGTATAAAATTCCTTTATCTTAGCGTTAATCTTAAAATTAGCAGTGCTTAGCACTCATGTTATTGTCATAATTGTGACGGCAGACGTTGCTAATATATTCAATACAGATGAGAACTATCACCGTCATTTAATTTTTCCGTTTTATGTTAACATTATTATTTTACATTACATTATTTTACAGGTGGTAGAACCAGTGTAGTTTTACCGGGGAAGTACCACCGCCACACCTATTTCTAGTGTGAAGCAGTTCTTGCGTTTCGATAGAAGGGTGTGGTTGCCAGCAAACTTTTATATGAGGTGACCATCTTAGTCCTCGGGAGTAGCAACGCATCTGATTGACTTAAGATAGCACCCATGTTCTATTTGAAGTTGCTTACAGATATCCATGGACGGCAGCGACCACTTACCTTCAGGTGGACTGCATGTTCGTTTGCCAAGTCAATCAAATAAAAAAAAAAACATGAATGAGCAGTATCCACGACCAGTGCAATATATCAAAGCGAAGGAAACAATGTTATCTTGGAAGTCGGTAGCAAAATTTCTTCACGATAAGATGTCATTGACCTTCGCGTAATCTTAGCAACACATGTAGTGATGACACACTACTACTATTCCATGAATGTAAAAGATTCCATTGACAATAATTGAGTATGTTTAAGGTGTTGTGGTGTAAGGTTGGGTCGAGGTCCCAGAAATAAAGATAAGAACAAACAGAGTTACTTTTATTGATAAGATTCATTTCAATATTATAGTGTACATATTCTTCATGATCCATCCATTAGGGCCAGTAGATAAATTAGGGTCGGTATAAACTATCTGATTGGTATTGTTAAATGAATCGCCCCTAGTTCGTGCGCTGACTTTACTCAACAATGTTCTGTCTTCGAATCCGAAATTAGATTCGTTTTTTTCTGCACCTGCCGTATTCCGTTGCAAGGCTGCCAGGTTTATTCCAACGCATTGTAGCTAAATAAACGCATTAGATAAAATCTGTTATGTTTGTTTGTCATAAAAATGTAATAGGCACACACACGCTTTCTACACTCATAGACCCACGTTACGATTTTCTTAGGAAACACACAAGGCGAATCACACTAGGATTTCCCCTGGGTCGTGGGTGCCATGGACACATACAAGACGAATACACAAACACCCAGACCCGGAACATGAATCTAAACTCATCATTCAGATACCTGTCTGGCGGGGAATCGAACCTGGAACCCATTGCGCGTCAGACCGGTACGGTAACCGCTCTGCCACGCGGGTCGTCAAAGTAATATAATTAAGTGAAAAATAAATTAACAACAAAAAACGTTCAGTATTCTCCCTATACTGGGAGATACACAGCAAAACTACACCTTTATAATAATACAGATAGATGCAAATATATACTTCTTTGCAAGATTAACAATTACAATTTATTTATAGAAGCAGTTCACAGCTTCATTATAATATAGGAAATTAATATTTCAATACTTAAGTACACACAGTACGAATATATTGAATGATGAGCATAAAAATCATTGTTATGGAATATATAATAAAGTTAATTTTATAGAAGCTTTAAGTAAAAACAAAACTACATTTTTATAATTTTAACTAAAAGAGTTAAAATATAAATAAATATGTACGTATTAAAATGCCATAAACCACAGTGAAAACAAGTTTTAAATTCTAGGTCATTTTTGGATAAAACCCTTGTGTAACTTAAAACTGATGGATTTTGAAAAGTACAGTTATATATATACTTGTCAACCCATTATTACGGCTCTTCTCTCGGAAGGAGAGATTTTTAGGCCATAGTCCACCGCGGTGACCAAGTGCGATTTGGTGGACTTCACACACCTCCGAGAACTTTTTATAAAGAACTCTCGCTAGTGTAAGTTTCCTAACGATGTTTTCCTTCACCGAAAAGCAGTGCTAATTAATTTCTAATACACTCATAAATTAGAGGTGCGTGCCTGGGTTTGAACCTCGGACCTCCCGATTGACAGGGCAAGTTTCAACCATTAGGTTATCACTGTTATATGTATGAATACACAAATTAACGATGTGATAATCATCATCTGAACATTAATTTTAAGTCATTAACGTTTAGAATATGATACATGTGTTTTACCATATTACTGATGTTATCAGCTAGTACAACAAATTGCATTTATTGCAGACATTAATGAATTGCATCCTCGCATATCTATCATCTCGTGCATGCTAGGGGTTCTATCAGCCAATCTTTATGCCAATCAGAGAACAAAGAGAACGATAATCTACACTAATATATAAAATCGGCCAATTGAAAGTCGGACCCGAAAATGAAGAGTTTCGTCCCATCATCTACAAAAAACGGTAAAAAAATACATTGGTTGTATGGCAGCGCGTTAAGTATTTACTTTATTCTGTATTTAGTATTTTTTTTTTCTGATTGAAGTAGCAAACGAGCATGCAGTCCACCTGATGGTAAGTGGTCACTGGCGCCCATGGACATCGGTGAGCAACTTCAAATAAAACATGGGTTCTATCTGAAGTCCATCACAGATGCGTTGCTACTCACGGGGACTACGATGATCGCCTCATATAAAAGTGTGCCCGGCAACCACACCCTTCCATCGAAACGCAAGAAATGCGTCACGTTAGAAATGGTGTGGCGGTGGTACTTCGCGCCACTTCATACCAAGTATCGGATGTATCTAGCCGGTATAGAAGTAGTTTTATTTAATAACCTCATAACCACTCACCATTATAGCCATCGTTTATGATCACATCGTTTTACATAACAAAATTAATTAAATCGCAACATTATAAATTTCATTTCAAATGACTGATTACTATATGAAACACACCCAGTTTGGACTTGCAAACCCAATCGTTATGTAGAGCTGAGACTCTATATAATTATAGAGTCGATAAATCATTAGGAGGTGTGTCCTAATCTCTATCTGCCAGGCTTCATCTCATTCAGTTTATTAATGATAAGGCTGTCACATCTCGTATGCAGTTCCGTGCATAGTGGTTCGATTTTTATGCAATAACTTTAAACATAATTATGCTTACTTCAAAACAACTATAATACTCTTTAAACACGCAAATGTTTAACTATTGATTAGTATTTTTAGTTAATTAAACATGTCGCCAAAATCAACAGAAAATTTATAAATGAACTTCATTATCCGTGGTCTACGGTGTTGGTTGGCAATATAATAAGACTTTTTTGTTATTTAGTCGTTTAGTAAACCTTGTTGTTAACTGTTTGTTGACCCCATTAAATTAAAAAAAAATATAAATTTAATTCATATCGCTGTTTAGAACAAAATAAATCAATATGACTATGAAACGAAATATGCATTAATGTCGTGAAACGTCTTTGAAATCAAACCAGATACTAGGACAGAATCAAAAAGTAAGAAACGAAATTTTTGAAAACGTAAGAAATATGTACTAAGGATAAATCTTTTGAGAGAAGACCTCTCCCAGCAATAGGACCATTATGTAGACTAGACCTGAACCTTATGAGAACAGAAACAGTCGGTGGTGCCTGCCCTACAATAGAAAGCACCTTGCATCTATATCTATATATGTATAATTGAGTGTTTTTTTAATAATAATAATAATAATAATAATAATAATAATATACTTTATTGTACCCAGAAAAGAGAAAAATAATACAGTGAAATCACAATATAAAAATACAAAAGGCGGCCTTATCGCTCAACAGCGATTTCTTCCAGGCAACCTCACGGTTCGGAGTTTAGATTTAAGGGACAATGAAGAAAAGGTAGGGTGCAATAATCAGGATAAGGAAAATAGTGCAACATATTAATTAAGAAAGTTAGTTACAGAGAAACTAGTTAATATTTTTGATATAAGATTGAAGTAGCAAACGAGCATGCAGTCCACCTGATGGTAAGTGGTCACTGCCGCCATCTTTAAGCAACTTCATATGAAACATGAATTTCTATCTGAATTCAATCACAAATGCATTGCTATTCCCGAGGACTATGATGATCGCCTCATATAAAAGTGTGCCGGCAACCACACCCTTCCATCGAAACGCAAGAACGGCTCCACGCTAGAAACAAGTTTGTTTGTATGTTCTTTATAGTATCGCATAAACTCAGCATCGTAATGACCTTCAGCAAAGTTGATGTGCATGACACAAAAGTTTCTATTTTTCGTTTTTTTCTATTTTGTGGCGGCAACACGCGCAGCGTACACGTAGTAGTAGGAGATAAAGTAACATATTTTGTAGAATAACAAGGCGTTGACTGAAGCTCAAAGCGTCTGCGCTCCATAGTTTCCTATTACAAGTATGTAAATAAGCAGCGCTTGATATTTATTCAAGCCCTATATCTTATTTATATAAACCCGCTCACGTAGAGTTGTCCCATAAAATTACAATACCAAATAGAACAAACGGATGGAAGACCCAGTTTCCTTACCAAGAATGTTTAAAAATTATTTTGCTTTTTAAATATTATCACTTATTAATTGTTGATTTTATCGCATACTACTTAGATACTTCAAAACTGTACAATATATAATATTTAAAAAAAATATATACGAGACGAATAGATAACCTCTTTCTTTTGGGAAGTCGGTTAAAATGTTCTTGAGGTCCAGAAGTATAGCAGTTTTACAAAGGACTGTCGTCGCAAGTTGCTCTTTCAGAAGATCCAAAACCAAGTGAGTGTTTGGCCGAAGAATAAATTTGCCCATTCAAAGTAGTAACCCAGCCAGAATTCTGAGGACTGTCTCAAAAGACAGCGATTTGAACTCTTTATTTTTATCTTCAACTTATACATTAAACTTTTTTAGGTTCTAATAAAAAATAATATAATTTCATAAACCAGTTATTATTAATATTATAAACATTAAGTTGTAAGGATGTACACACATAGTTTATGACCTTTTTTTTGTTATCGAGGGAACCTTCAAAAGGAACCCAACGCAGTGGAAGCAACGTCGGGTTATGTGGAATTTTAACTGCACTAAAAACTTCCAATGGCCATCCTCAGTGCTACGTGGAGGACTCCGGGATCTCCAACGAAACACAACCGGAGCAATCCGAGCGCAATGCCCCTTTCGGGCTCTGCCCGGTGTACATTTGCGCTCACCGTGTGTCCTGGTATTTACAACAGCATGCGACCACTCATTCTGCCGTCCTTCCCGAGGTAATTGGCTGGGCGGTGCGCGCTCCCACTCTAGCCGCCCGCAACCCCGGAAGCCCCTTTTAGTCCCCTCTTACGACAGGCAGGAGCTACCGTAGCCGTCGCTACTCCCCTACTAGGTTAAAACATAGAACACTCTCTGCTGTGGTTGACCAAGCGGACTAAGCTGTGGAAATAACCTAGTCTTATATAAAAATGAATGTTTGTCTGTATGTCCTCTATAGAATCGTAAACTATTCATTCGATCATGTGATGATCTTTAGCAAAGTTGTTATTCATGAGCTCGTGAAGGTTTCTGGTGTTTTTTTTCTGATGACGTAGCAACGCGCGCAGGATGCAGCTAGTTTATAATAAAATCCCAAAAGAGACGTTTAAATTAAGACAACTTCTAATTGTCTAAACCCACCTTTAACCTATGCATTGGTTTGTGAGTCACTACTTTAAATATTGGGTTTGATTACAAACTTCTTTAATGTTTATTAACATCGATCTATATGTCAGTATGTATATTTTATTCAGCGAAGCAATTAAGATATACAATGTATGATTTCATATAAACATTAACTGTTTGTTTTAATAATGCTGAAGCTTTGAAGTGGGCGGGATATATCTGTCAAGAAGTTAACCAAATAACGTCATAGAAATTTTAAGATCAAGTGGGTCCTCCGGGGAAATGGAGAATGCATTGTTTTTTTCTAGTATTTAGTAATATAGGTACAGATAACAGAAGTGTTATGCGTTGCTGTGTTCTGCTCTGATGGATGTGGTAAGGGAGACATAATAATCCAAGGCATTTCATTTATCCCCAGAAGTTTTTGTTGCTAAGATTTACCTTACTATAGATAAGACTTGGCTATCAAAGGTAGAAGAAATGAATCTCTTTCCATTTCTAGCGTGAAGTATCTATTGCATTTCGATAGAAGGGTGTGATTGCCGGCATACTTTTATATGAGGCGATCATCTCAGTCAACGCATTTATGATAAACTTCAGAGAGAACCTATGTTCTATATGAAGTTGCTTACAGATGTCCATGGGCGGCAGTGACCACTTACCATCAGGTGGACGCATGCTCGTTTGCTACATTAATCATATAACAAAAATCTATGGCAAATCGCGGGTAGGACTCTAATCTAATCGGATGTTGACACATGAATAGACGACAATGGTCACCTACCATCGGGTGGACTGCATGCTCTTTAAGTAGCAAAGCTACTTCTCTATTGCAAAATATCTGTCAGTTATTTTAAAATACGTGCCAGATGCTCATCACAGTTGTCATTAGTTCGGTCTGACATGTAGACGTTTTTTCATCAATTTCTTTGTAGACAGACTAAATTATGAATTTTTAACCGACTTCCAAAAAGGAGGAGGTTATCAATTCGTCTGTATTTTTATTATTATTTTTTTTTTTTTTTTATATTTGTTACCTCATTTCTCCGGACTGGGTGAACCGATTTAGATGATTTTTTTTTTATTTGAAAGGTAGTGCGTGTCATAGGGTCCCATTTTTTTTAAGTATTTTTTTGACTAGGGCATCCATAAGAAAAACGCATAAGTCTTAAATTTGCATTTTCAATGTACGCGATAAATGTATGAATAACTCAATATCCCGCCAACCGATTTTGATGATTCTTTTTTTATTAGAAAGGATGTACTCCAGGGGTAGTCTGATAAGAGTTTGATAAGGTTCTAATCATAGGATCTTCAACTTTTTGGAGCAAAATAATAAAATTAGTGATAGTCGGCCGAACCTTAGCTGGAGAAGTCCAATTGAGTAAAATATAGAATAAAATTACTATGTAGGTATTTACTATGAAAAATTTGACCTTCAACTCTTCAATCCTGATGATGCAGGGATACTGCTAGCCTGAACTATAAAAGTTGGTCGTTTGATGTTTGCGAATATAATTATAATGAAATTGTTAAGCAAATTCATGGGACAAAAATTTGACCTTCAACTCCTCAACCCTGATGATGCAGGGGTACTTAAAGCCAAAACCATAGGAATAAGCCATTTGGTGCTTACGTATATGTTATAAGATTACTGAGCAAAAACATAAGATGAAAAATTTGACCTTCAACTCCTCAACCCTGATGATGGAGGGGTACTTCAATCCTAAACCATAGAAGTTGGCAATTTGGTGCTTACGGTTATGTAAAGAAAATACTAAGCAAAAATATAAAATCAAAAATTTGACCTTCAACTCCTCAACCCTGATGATGAAGGGGTACTTCAATCCTAAACCATAGGAGTTGGCAATTTGGTGCTTACGGTTATGTAAAAATAATACTAAGCAGAGGCACAAAATTAAAATTTTGACCTTCAACTCCTCGACCCTGATGATGAAGGGGTACTTCAATTCTAAACCATAGGAGTTGGCAATTTGGTGCTTACGGGTATGTAAAAATAATACCAAACAGAGGCACAAAATTAAAATTTTGACCTTCAACTCCTAAACCCTGATGATGCAGGGTACTGCAAGCCTGAGCCATAGAAGTTAGCCACCTGGTACTAACGTATATGTTATAAGATTACTAAGCAACAATATAAGATGAAAAATTTGACCTTCAACTCCTCAACCCTGATGATGGAGGGGTACTTCCAGAGGGGGCGCCCTGTTTGTATGAATTGTAAAAGTGTTTTATGTTTAATTTTTGTGAATATGTAGATGCACAAAGCAAACTTAGAGGCTTAATTTAAATACAAACATAAAAATATAGTCACTAAAAAGTATAAAATAAAAACTTTTTAACAAAAAATATCTACCGACTTCCATGTCACAAAAAAGTAAAAAATAATTTAAATATATTTTGGTCTAGAACATACTCAGTACTTAGTACATAGTTCTGAAGTCGGTGCTCATATAGGACGTAGTTACCGTCGTCCAGCGAAATATGTCGAGCACCGACTTCAGGACTATGTACTAAGTACTGAGTATGTTCTAGACCAAAATATATTTAAATTATTTTTTACTTTTTTGTGACATGGAAGTCGGTAGATATTTTTTGTTAAAAAGTTTTTATGTTTTCTAAGTTTTTTGTATTCATCTTCTTGTAAGTCCCATTACAAACAGATAAGACAGAATATGAGTGTACAAATTGACTTTAGTTTACTTTTAAGTAACGTATTTCTACAACATTAAATGTTTCTTACATTACATTAAAAATACTGGTCGTGTTATAAATCCAGAGGCATACTGCTTATGCCTTATAGCATCAGAGTTGAGAGCTGAGATTTCATAACATAAAAGTATATTCACAGACATTTTTTCAGGAATAACTTTAGACCAAAACACGAGGTGTTCCGGCTCAGATCTCAGATATATCAACGCCTCTGTGACCAATTTCAGATACAAATCATATCTGCGATCTATTATAGTTGTCCACTGGTACAGTTATCACTTATCATTAGGTTAATAATGCTCATTGGCTACTTTTGATTTACACAGTCACTCTCTGCTGTCTTTCTGGCCGTCTTCTTAGTCTTCTTTCTGAAGACGATATAAATTGACACCTCGATTCTTGGTCCCCTTCTATGATACCTTGGATACAACGCGTTATTGTCCCACCGCTGGGCACTGGTCTTCTCTCAGACTGAGAGAGTTTTAGGCCCTAGTCCACCGCGCTGGCCAAGTGCGGATTGGTGAACTTCACACACCTTCGAGAACTTTTTGTAGGTTTCCTCACGATGTTTTCCTTCACCGAAAAGCAGCGATAATTAATTTCTAATACGCACATAAATCAGTGGTGCGTGCCTGGGTTTAAACGCCGGACCTCCCGATTGAGAGGGCAAGTTTGAACCATTAGGCTATCACTGCTCTTTTTCGTCAACCCATTATTGTCCAAATGCTGAGTACGGGTCTTCTCTTAGAATGAGAGAGTAGAGACCATGGCCCACCACGCTGGCCAAGTGTGAATTGGTGGACACTGCTATATGATTTATATAATAGTGGTATTCAAGACCAACATCACATAGCCCTAGCATGTTTAAATAGGCTCACATGTTTTCTATATTATTACAGTTTAAACGGAAGCTCTTTAGCATTTTCTTGTTAAAGCTAATTAAAATGTTATGCCACGTCGCGGTTCGTAGCTAGACTAACAAAACAGTGCTGACGTGTAGACATGCGACCTAGTTATCATTTTTGAAACATTTTTCAATTGAATGCGATTTCGTATTTTCTAAATTTTCACGAAACATCTCCACTAGGTGAGTTTTAGGATTACAGTTGTTATGAGGTACAATCCATTATTGTCCCACTGCTGGGCACGGGTCTTCTCTCAGAATGAGAGAGTTTGGCCATAGTCCACCGCTCTGGCCAAGTGCGAATTGATGGACGTCACACATCTCCGAGGACTTTTTTTTTAAAGAACTCTCGGGTTTGTAAGTTTCCTCACGATGTTTTCCTTCACTGAAAAGCAGTGACAATTAATTTCTAATACGCACAAAATCAGTGGTGGCGTGCCTGTGTTTGAACCTAGGACCTCCCGATTGAGAGGGCAAATTTCAACCATAAGGCTATCACTGCTCGTATAGTACTTGTACAGTTGGTATACTTTACGAGAATTTTAATTCTTATCTTCCATGTCTTTAATCTTATATGGTTATACATTTATTAAAATAGGTATCATAAAATTAATGTATGCTTAAATTCTTTAGATTACATTTACATTAACATTCAAATAATATTTTCATTGTCAATGTAAATATGTATATTATTTTATTAAAGTACTGGTACATTTGTATGTATTTGTTTATTATTTTACGTTGTGCTTTGTCGTCTCAACCGTTCAAAGTGTTTTAAGCGATGTTTAGTATGTTTAATTGACTCAGAGTCCAGTCATAAGCATATATATGTATACATATGTAGTCTTGAACATATATTTTGACACATTAGTCACAAAACCACAGACTTATCATTGATCGAGCGAGATCTACAGTAACTATGTTTGTTACTGAACGCAGCACCCATAATGTATAGTAATCATACTAATATTATAAAGGCGAAAGTTTGCGAGTGTGTATGTTTCTTGAGCAGTGATAGCCTAATGGTTGAAACTTGCCCTCTCAATCGGGAGGTCCGAGGTTCAAACCCAGGCACGCACCACTGATTTATGTGCGTATTATATATTAATTATCACTGCTTTTCGGTGAAGGAAGGTGAAGTCTAAGCGCGCTGCCCGTAAAAAATAAGACTAATGTTGCTTCTTCGATATTATAACGTTATGGCTTTTGTGTTTGTTGTTTATCTATTAGTTGTGCGATTACCTACATATTGCTGGCGTTTATTTAGAATATTATTTTAAGATTACCCTAAGTTCTGTAATAATTTACTTAACTTTCATAATTCACTGTAATAATATAGCGACACAAAATATTGACAAGACACAAGACATTAACATGACATCTGCTTGGTAAGTTAACTGTCAAACTTTCGGCCTTGGCTTCATGCCTTTTCAACCCATGTGAGATGTCAATTTTTCTTTAACGTTCCCTTTATGCTCATATAAATATATATGTTACGTTTTCATATTATTTGTGGCAATTAGGCTCCATACATAATATGTTAATCGTAATTGCTTGTTTTTCGATATACTATTACTATTTTTAGTTTTGTTTGTAACTTAAATAGGGTTATTGCATTTTGTTATTTATTATGCTGTTGCATAAGTGCAAAATTATATTGCATAAATAGTTACTTTTTAACCGACTTCCCAAAGGAAAGAGGTTATCTATTCGTCACGTATATTTTTTTTTTTTTTTTTTTTTTTTTTTTTTTTTTATGTATGTTCGGGCGAAATGGCTAGAAATCGTCGACCTACCGACACGATTCATACGACATTGTATGCGGCTAGTTTCACAGGCAGTCCCATATTGAGGAAAATGAAAACCTTCCGGCGGTTTTCCCGGAAAATTGGAAAATGTCGGTTTCTTAAAATCTTGAATAACTTGGGTGTTTCTAAACCGATTTCCATTTTCTTTCTTTCATTTGATAGGAAATTTTGTCACGCAACTTTTTCTCTTGGACATGGGTATGCTGTGATGCTTAACTCTTTGAGTTATGGGGGGGAAACCACCACCACTCCTCAAGTTTTTTAGATAATTCGAGATAACTCGGCTTCTGCCGAATCGATTCTTATGAAACTTGGAATATGTATTATACATCTATGTTTATATAGGTTGACGAAAAATTTGACCTTCAACTCTTCGATCCTGATGATGCAGGGTTACAGCTATCCTAAACTATAACATTAGCTATTTGGTGCTTACATATATGTAATAAGACTACTAAGCAGAGACATGTGATGAAAAATTTGACCTTCAACTCCTCAATCCTGATGATGCAGGGGTGCCTCAAGCCTAAACCATAGGGGTTGACCATTTGGTGCTTATGGGTATGTAATAACAATACTAAGCAAAGACATATTATAAAAAAATTGACCTTCAACTCCTCAACCCTGATGATGCAGGGTGCTGTAAGCCCAAGCCGTAGGTGATGGCCATTTGTTGCTTACGGATATATAATAAGATAGTAAGGCAAAGATGTACGATGACAAATTTGACCTTCAACTCCTCAACCCTGATGATGCAGGGGTACTGCAGGCTTAAACCATAAACGTTAGACATTTGTTGCTCACGGATTTGTAATAACATTGCTAAGCAAAGGTATACAATGAAAAATTGGACCTTCAACTCCTCAATCCTGATGATGCAGGGGTATTGAATGCCTAAGCCATAAAACTTAGCTATTTCATCCTTACGCATTCAAAATGATATTTAAAAAATGTAAGGTAGAACATTAGAAAAATGGTTGTATACAGTGGAAAATTGGACCTTCAACTCCTCAATCCTGATGATGTTGGGGTGCTTCAAGCTTAAACTATAGGCGTTAGCTACATGATCGCTACGTATATCTGATAAGATTACTAAGCAAAGATAAAAGATGAAAAATTTGACCTTCAACTCCTCAACTCTGATGATGCAGGGGTACTTCAGGCTTAAACTATAGGCGTTGGCCATTTGATGCTTATGGGTATGTAATATATTTACAAAGCGAAGACGTATGATAAAAAAATTGACCTTCAACTCCTCAAGCCTGATGATGCAGGGTGCTATAAGCCCAAGTCGTAGGTGATGGTTATTTGGTGCTTACGGGTAAATAATAAGATAGCAAAGCATAGATGTACGACAACAAATTTGACCTTCAACTCTTCAACCCTGATGATGCAGGGGTACTGCAGGCCTAAACCATAAACGTTAGACATTTGTTGCTCACGGATTTTTAATAACATTGCTAAGCAAAGGTATACGACGAAAAATTGGACCTTCAACTCCTCGATCCTGATGATGCAGGGGTATTGAATGCCTAAGCCATAAAACTTAGCTATTTCATGCTTACGCATTTAAAATGAGGTTAAACTGATTAAAGGTAGAACATTAGACTAATGGTTGTATACAGTGGAAAATTGGACCTTCAACTCCTCAACTCTGATGATGATGGGGTGCTTCAAGTTTAAACTATAGGCGTTGGCCACATGGTGTTTAGGTATATCTGATAAGATTACTATGCAAAGATAAAAAATGAAAAATTTGACCTTCAACTCCTCAACTCTGATGATGCAGGGGTACTTCAAGCTTAAACCATAGGTATTGGCCATTTGATTCTTATGGGTCTATTCCTTAAATAAATGTTTACTCAGAAAAAGTTGTTTTATTCGGTTAGGTTAGGTTCGAACAGATTTTTCCAATTCAGAATCTAAGGGAGGGGGCGCGGTAGCGCCCCCGACCGGTTGTGTCAAAGAAGTCTATTTTTAGATGATGACGTCAGCACATATCGTGACTCGTTTATCGTGACTGAAAAGCGTGAAAAAAAAATTTTTAAACAAAAAATACAACCGACTTCCATGCCACATAAAAGTAAAAAATAATTTAAATACATGTTGGTTTAGAGCAAACACAGTACTTAGTACATAGTCCCGAAGTCGGCGCTCATATAAGATACATGTAGTTTCGTCATGATCCAGCAAAATATGGTGAGCGCCGACCTCGGGACTATGTACTAAGTACTGTGTTTGCTCTAAACCAACATGTATTTAAATTATTTTTTACTTTTATGTGGCATGGAAGTCGGTTGTATTTTTTGTTTAAAAATTTTTTTGATGTACTTATTTAAATTTTTGTCTTTTTAAATGTTTTTTTTTTTTATTTTTACTTTTTTTTCTTTTATTGTGTTTTTACTATCCAAATGGTGTTTCATTATTTTTTTTTTTCTTTCCTCCTCTACAATGTTTGTATTTTATCTTGTTGTGTAAACGTTGTTTACTCTTTCCTCTCTACCAGCAGGACTAGCAGAATCAGTGAGTAAGGTTTCGGTCTTTCTACATATTATCTCTATTTTAATTGCTATTACACCTATTTTTACTTTCACGACTTTTATATAATTATTGCTCTAATCATATTATTCATATCAATAAATTATCATAGTGAATATTTTGTAATACTATTTTTATTAATATATTTAAATGTCTGATGACGAGACATTCTTCTCTGCGCGTAGCTCAAGTTACTCATCAGATGTGAGTGATAATAGTTTCGGGGATCCTGTGACCCTGCATAATTTGCTTGTGAATGCATTTGATAAGTCTCCTTTATCCTTCAATATCTGTCACTTAAACACACAAAGCGTTCCAGCTCATTATGCTGATCTCCTGGATACTTTTTCTTCCGCTTCAATTATTCATAGCATTTTAATATCTGAAAGCTGGTTAAAACCTTGCCTTGATTCGACTTCTTTTTGCCTCCCTGGTTATAAGTTAATAAGGAATGACCGAACGGGTAAGGGCGGAGGTGGTGTCGCGATCTACATCCGCAATGATATTCCATTTACTATTGTAGCCTCCTCCTCTTCCCCGTACTCTGCTAGCATCGAGTACCTTTTTTTGGAAACCCTGGTGGGACGGGCAAAGGCCCTTCTTGGGGTTGTATATTGCCCTCCAGCTGTAGACTATTTTTCAGATCTAGAACATATATTAGAATCACTTTGTTCGGAGTACGCACATCATATAATCATGGGCGACTTTAATACAGATTTACTAAGCATTTCTCATCGTAGCAACAAACTTAAACATATACTCTCTTCTATTAATCTTTATATTCTCCCTTCTTCGCCTACTCATCATAATCTTGACACTCCTGATACTCTACTTGATTTAATGATTACTTCCTCCCCTTCCCTTGCACTTAAATATGGCCAGATCTCAGCCCCAGGTTTCTCAAGGCATGATTTGGTCTATATGTCTTATAAACTGCGCCCTCCGAAAATTGTCCCTGAGATCGTTTGGATGCGCAGGTTTGCGAGGATAGACTTGGATGCACTTGCTGGCGATGCTGACAGGGTAGATTGGTCTACCGTGGTTGCAGCATCTACAGTGGACGATAAAATTTCTATCTTAAACAATTGTATTTTGAAGCTGTATGATGTTCATGCGCCACTTAAGCCCACTAAGTTGAAACGGCCACCGGCGCCCTGGATTACACAGGGTGTCCGGCTGGCCATGTCACGTCGTGATAAGGCCTTCAGGAGATTCAAGCGCGATAGGTGTGACGAAAACTGGTGCCTTTACAAATCCGCACGCAACCGCTGTAACCAAATGGTCAGAGCAGCTAAGCGTAAACACATTGATGACCATATTCGTAACAACTCCCCAGTTGAAATTTGGAAATTTTTGAATACCCTGGGCATTGGTAAACATTATTCCAAGCCCGATCTCGCTTCATTTCCTCTTAATGAGTTGAATCTCCATTTCTCTTGTTCATCTTCTCTCTGTCCTAAAGTTAAAGCTCTTACTATCTCTGATATTGCCTCCATGGCCCCTCCGGACATCGGACTGTTTTCCTTTCTTCCAGTTACTGCTGACGAGACCTTAAAAATAATATCATCCATACATTCGAAAGCTGTTGGTTGTGATGATGTGAGTAGATCAATGATTATGCCACTTTTACCGCGTCTGTTGCCTATCATTACTCACATTATCAATGCTTCTATGTCATCGGGGGTTTTTCCATCGATTTGGCGGAACGCCTTCATTATCCCTCTTCCTAAAGTATGTAACCCCTGCTCTCTTAATCATTTCAGACCTATTTCTATTCTCCCCTTTCTTTCAAAAATCCTAGAAGCCACTGTTCATAAACAAGTATCCTCTTTCATCTTTAATAACAACCTCCTCTGTCCCTTTCAGTCTGGTTTTCGACCTGGACACAGCACTACAACTGCCCTACTCAAAGTTCTGGAAGATGTTCGTGATGGCATGGAAGATAAAATGGTCACCATTCTTGTACTTATTGATTTTTCGAATGCTTTCAATATGGTAGACCATGATATCCTTCTTGCCGCTCTCCAACATCTAAGGTTCTCGTCAAAAGTTCTGGAATGGTTTTCTTCTTATCTTCGGGAGCGTCTACAAGCTACCCGCGTAGATCATGCACATTCTGAGTGGTGTCATGTTACTTCTGGGGTACCTCAAGGTGGTATCCTATCTCCTCTGCTTTTCTCGATTTTCATTAATTTTCTCACTTTTTCCCTTGACTGCTCTTTCCACCTGTATGCTGACGATCTGCAAATATATGCAAAAACTGAAGTCTCCAATGTTAACAGTGCGGTACGCGTAATAAATAAGAATCTTGACAATATAAGTCACTGGTCCAGCAGGTTTGGTGTTAAGGTTAATCCTGCTAAATGCCAAGCAATTATATTGGGCAGTTCGCGTCAATTGGTAAAATTGGTTATGGATTCCGTTGCACCTATCGTGTTTGAAGATTCTGTTGTGCCATTCTCTTCTAGCGTCAAAGATCTCGGTTTGCATATAGACTCATCTCTGACCTGGTCAGTACACGTCAGCGAGGTCAGTAAGTCGGTATTTGCTGCGCTGCACAACCTTAATCGACTGCGAAACTTTCTTCCTGAACAGGTGAAAGTTACCCTTGTCCAGGCTCTCATACTCCCGATCATCGATTATGCTGATGTGTGTTGCTCCAAAATTAGTGGAGAGCTGCTGAACAAATTAGATAGACTCTTGAATTATGCCATACGTTTTATCTTCTGTCTACGCAAATATGATCATATTTCATCCTATCGTCGCCATCTCAAATGGCTTCCCATTCGTGATCGTAGACAGGTCAGATCTCTCAATACTCTTCACTCCATACTTTTCGATCCGGTTGCTCCGAGATATTTGAAGCAAAAGTTTCAATATCTTTGTGATTCCCATGAACGTCAGCTGCGATCCCTTGATTCTCTCACTTTGTCTTTCCCTTTACACCGTTCCAACTTTCTATCTCACTCTTTTGCCATTCAATCTGCCCGCCTTTGGAACATCCTCCCGTTACAATTTAAGAAGATAATGAGCAGGCAGGCATTTAAAGATAAAGTCAAAGGTTATTATCTTAATAAACTTTACCGAAACTAATTTACAAAATTATTATTATTTTTATTTCATTCCTATGTATATATGTTTTCATTAATGTTTATATACTATGTTTAAATATTAGTGTTTATTTATAATATATTATACTTGCATATTTATATTTAATATCTATTTTTGCTCTTTTATTTCATTTTATTAAAATTTACTTTAATAAAATACCGCCTTCGTTGATTTCTGCTTCACCTAAAGGTCGACTGGGAGAGAATGCCTATGGCATTTAGTCCGCCTTTGTACCACTCTAGGTATATAAGAATAAATAAATAAATAAATAAATAAATAAGGAAAACATCGTGAGGAAACCTACATACCCGAGAGTTCTTTATAAAAAAAAAAGTGCTCGGAGGTGTGTGAAGTCCACCAATTCGCACTTGGCCAGCGCGCTGGACTATGGCCTAAACTCTCTCATTCTGAGAGAAGACCCGTGCTCAGCAGTGGGACAATAATGGGTTGACGACGACGTTTCTTACTTCTTCACGTCTTAACGGCTGGAGCCATTTTCATAAAATTTGGTAGGGATTTAGCCAATACTTTGGAATAATATATAGGCTACTTTTTACCGTGGGAAAATATCAAATTCCCACGGGACAATCGATATTTGTTAATGCGGGCGAAGCTGCGGGATTCAAGTAGTTTCTAACTGAATTTTTCACGTTTTAATATTTAGCCGTCCGATTTGTCATTTCTATTATAATTTACATAATTTAATACATACAAGAAATACATGAAATGTCTCAATCTACATCTTTCTGAGATTCATTACCAATTCAAAGCCACTTGGCCACAAGCCACTGAGGTTTTAGTTGGAACATTACGTAAGGGTGTTCATATTTACTACACCCTTCAAATTAGAATATATTATCACTTGAAAGTGCTGTGCACTTAGCACAAGCTTTTTACAATTCCTCAAAACAACCATTGATTATGATTTCACCGAAGTGTTAGCTATTTCTAGCATGAAGCATTTCTTGCGGTTTTGATGGAAGAGTGTGGTTGCCGGCACACTTTTATATGAGACGACCATCTTAGTGTCCCGGAGTAACAACGCATCTGTGATCGACTTCAAATGGAACCCATGTTCTGTTTGAAGTTGATTACAGATATGGACATCTGTAATCAACTAGGCAGTAGTGACCACTTACCATCAGATGGACTGTATGCTCGTTAGCTACTTTAATCAGATAAAAAAATCACCCAAACATTACAATATACCCGTACATTGCACGTTTATGGTTTTGACCATATCTTACAATGTACTTTGCAATTATGGGCGGAAACGTTAATCGTGTTTGTTTTGAGATAAGAAATTCCTACTATAGGCAATGGTAATTGACAACCCGCGTGGCGCAGCGGTTACCATACCGGTTTGACGCGCAATGGGTCCCGGTTTCGATTCCCGGCCAGACAGGTATCTGAAGGATGAGTTTAGATTTCTGTTCTGGGTCTGGGCGTTTGTGTATTTGTTTTGTGTGTGTCCATGGTACCCACAACACAGGAGAAAATCCTACTGTGGGGCTATGAGTGTAGAAAGCGTGTATACGTAGAAGTTTTGTCCTAGTCCCTTCGAACTCAGAAGTTCGATACGAAGGGTTATACTTCAAAATAATAAATAAATCCTTAATCCCTATCAGATCATTGCTATTTTAAACGATCAGAAATAATCACTGCTACTTGTCACTGAACCGTGAGAAGTGACACTTGGCGAAATTCCAAAGATTCATTCGATATGCTCCCGATTTGCTGGCGATATTTTTGTCACAGGCGCCAAGTGGGATTTAGAAGCTATGGAATAAAAGTGAAAGCTTATTGAGTGAATTTATAACATTTTGCAGGTAAAATGTCTTTCCAAAGCTCAATCGAACGTTTTGTTGAATGTTGTAACGTATTGAGAGCGTTATGCTAAAAATATTTTGATAGCATGTTCTTAGTTTTGTAGTTGTTTATGTTGCCAAATAAAATTTTAAAAAAACAAGAAAGTGCATTAACATTGCATAGGTATGCAATGTTAATGCATGATTACTGTTATAAATGTATGATTACTGAACGAAAGTTATACATTTTTTTCTATTAACTGATCAACATAATATTTATATTTTTTATATTAAATATGTAAATAACAATTTTAATTTTTGTACATATGTACATTTTGTACGTACAGATGTTTTTCCTTTTATATTTTGTTAATTTAAATTATTAGTATACTGTTTAGTTGATGCCCATTGTAATTATTTGGCGCATAATATTGTGTATGTTTACAAAATAAAAAAATGGAATTGATATATTGCAAGAAAAAAATCACAATTAGAAAACAAAGTCTGAAAACTGTATTAACATTTTAAATAAGTGAGATTATTGCGAAAACTGTATCATCATTTTAACTGAGTGAGATTATTACCATTTAAAACTGGTCATGGCGAGCAGTCTAGGACTTAAATAACAATATTTGTCTATTTTTAGTAACCACTCAAACCCTTGTCAAGCTTATTCGAATTTGAAAAACGATGTCAAATTTACGCTCACAGAGCTTTGAAACTTTCAAAATCCACTCTTATGTTAAAACCAATAAAGATAAAGTTAACAAAAATAAATCCGTGAATTTTGACCGACCACACGTAAAGAGGTAAAAAGAAATATTAAAGGAAGGCATCTGTGAAGATAATGAAGTTGGTTCTCGCATTTGGTTTTTGGCATCGAAAAATATGTTTTGGAAGCTGCATTGTTAGAAAACGCGAGACATATGTTTTTTAAACATTCACATACACTTGTTTATAATGCGGTATTTGCACGGATATAACTTCTTAAAGCAAATTATTTTGGGTTTGACTCCAATGAACTGTAAGATTATAATAATATTATGAATGCGAAAGTTTGTGAGGATGTATGAGTTTTTGTTAGTCTTTCGTGCAAAAAATTGCGGGTCGGTGTAATTTTGCACTAACATAGTATACGTATAAATGTGAACAACTTTTAACGTTAACGTTTAATATGTCTATTTTTTATGATAATAACATTAACAGACTAAAGAGACCAAACTGTAGCTTAAACCACCTAGTCTTCTTATGATTGGGCATCGAACCCTGGATTCTCTGGAATAACAAACCCATATGTCGTTATTTTGTTCAAACAGTTTTTTTTTTGTTTTCGAGGGGAAAACCTTCAAAAGATACCCGACGCCGTGGGAGCGACGCAGGATTATGTGGGATTTTTACCGCACTAAGAAAGAGTTTAGTTATTTCCTTTAAAACCTGTATAACATCGCAAAGGTTTTACATATTTTTACAATTCAGTCATAAATCAATCAACCAGTTAATTAAAAATTTAAAGTCAAAGCCTAACATAGATCGTAATTTTTCAAAATCATTTCGTTTCTAAAGATGATCTTTAACATCAACTCAATCAACATAAACTTAATTAAGTTTCTGGTTCAAAAAATACAAAACATATTTTAGCAAAGTGATGAATCTGTTCTGGAGTGACGCCTCTGAGTACCTACTTTGCTGAATCTTCAGTATCTCTGTAAAGTAATAAAACTAAAGTGCTTGTTTACAATTTAAAAGCGACTGCTATTTTCCATGTTAATGTCATAATCATAAAATTCTCGTTAATACACATTGTTTAAAACTCAGTTAATTTTTGATGCTTCCTTGAAATGTCCTTCAAAATACAGTTAGTCTCAAGCTTTTGAGTTTCATGTCATCATCGATAAATATTTACGTTTCTTTCGCACTAACCACTTAAGTAAAGTATAAGATTATTGACAGGTTAGTTGTTGCATGCGTTTCTCTTAAGAGGCGTTTCATATAATGAAGAACAATTTATTGGAATTACCAGCGCGGGACCATGCAAATGGCACTTGCCCATCTAGTTAAACGTCCTGATGTTATCTTCAGGGCAGTTAAAGATAAGATTCACAAGGCGCGGTATTTATTTGTGTGCTCGAGAATAGTAGGAAACACTGAGAATACATAATTACAATAAGGAATTCAAGAAGAATTTTTAATTGTCCTACAACACATAGTATGGTGATTAATGATGAGTTACTGGAATTAACACACCACTGAGAAATATATGGAAATCTAAATAGGTATCCTTAAGACGTTTTCCTTCACTGTTAGTGATTTATAATGAATTTCTAACAACGCTTATATTACCTTCAGATTGGAAGACGACAAAAATGAGAATATTACTGCTAGTTACGATAAAATTTTATTAAATATTCACCAAAAATAAAAAAGTTCGCCTTCAATAATTTGCCTAGCAGAAAACTGAGGATAATGAATTCGACATTTAAATTATTGCGGAGTCACTAGACTGTGATCTTAATGACCAGTACCCGGCGACAGATATTAATTGTAAAATGAAATATTTCCGCGTTAGTTAGAATTGACCTTTATTATTCCAACCATCCATACATTTGGTCTCAAAAATGCCCTCAATAGCATAGTTGCATAAGTCGGGTTTTTGGCATAACTGATTTAGAAATATAGAAGTGATCACGATAACAAGATCTACAATTTTCATCGAACCCCGCGATTTTGTCGACCCGCGTGGCCGAGTGGGTACCGTACCGGGCTGACGTGCAGTGGGTCCCGGGTTCGATTCCCGGCCAGTCATGTATCTGAATAATGAGTTTAGATTCTTGTTCTGGGTCTGGGTGTATGTGTATTTGTCTTTGTGTGTGTCTATGGCACCCACGACACAGGAGAAAATCCTACTGTGGGGCTATGAGTGTAGAAAGCGTTTTGAGTGTAGAAACGTCTTATATCGTTTTTAAATCTAAATTTAGCAATCAACATTTTTAAAGCCTCTCAGCTAAACTACAGTATAGCATCTATACCATTAATATGTTAAGTCGTAGGTCCCCTTTCATTAAAGCTACAATCACTATGATCCGATTACAAACAAAGGATTTATGGAAGATTTTCATACCAAAACTTTTCACGCGTTTTTCTCCAAACCGTATTTACTGTAAATATACTATTGACGGCAGAAAAATCTTCTAGATCTGGTGTTATCGCGGTCACCGTACGTACATGTGAACTTCTAAGAGGATTCTGCTGATCATTTCCTGAACAATTCCTCCTTTTATTTCGAGAGAGATAGATCCGTGCTATTAGGTCAAAACCATCAATCATTTTACTTTACGCGGACAAAACCCGTCATTATTTGTGTTTGTTACAGAATAATAACATCTGGATTCAATATCTTCAGCCACTAATCTTTAGCCATCTTTAAGGAACTGATAAAACAAAATTTATATTTTGAATACTTTGTCTATGAAATACTGTATTTGGATTCAAATGAGAAGAATAGGATTTACCATAAGCTTATTTACTTTCATTTCATTTATTTCTGATATTCTATTCCTCCAAATTCCAAGCGTTTACAGTTATACGTGCGGCAACGAGATAATAATATCTAATTTCACATAACACTGACTGTGACAAATCTCGCGTTCAAGTATGTTTGTCTAAGATGTTCTTGGGACTCATGAGAAAATGGTATTACATTGGCAAAATACGAGCATTTGTATCATTTCATTACAGAGTGCCTATTGTGACGGCTATGCGATGTTTATATTGTAAGCTTAGAAAGCGGTTATGCCAAAGGAATTGTAAATTCAGTCGCTAAAATCATATTCCTCTTGTCATTTGAAGAATGGTTGAATGAATCTATATCTATTTCATAGTATTTTGTTCAAAAATGCTAAAGTTATTTCTATCTAGGTTAATACTATGAAAATTTTATTCCCTTTATTTATTTAAAACAGACAATTTTAATTAGCAGCTTGGAAGCTATCGGTAAATGAAAAGACAAATTAATGAATTTAAAAAATGATAATTGAAACTCAGGCCTTACATTGATAGGTAGAATTTAAAGCCACTAGGATATCCCTCTATTTCGTCCCTATAGTTCTGAGATAAGAATAGGGATACGGTATCCCCTGCCTGTCGTAACAGGCAACTAAAAGGGGCTTACGGAGTTGCGGACGGCTAGAGTGGGAACTCGAACCGTCCAGCCAGGCGATCCCGGGAAGGACGGTGGTTTGTGTGGCGCATATGGTCGTAAAGATTAGACAGAGTGGTGGGCCTAGCCGCCCATCTGGGAGGAGTCCGATGGGGCAACGCACTCAAAGGATTCCGGTTGCGTTCCTTTAGAGATCCCGGAGTCCTCTTTGTAGCGCCGAGGAGGGCCACCAGGGGGGTTAGGTGCGGTAAAAATCCCACATAACCCTGCGTCGCTCCCACGGCGTTGGGTACCTTTTAAAGGTTTTCCCCTTGAGAATAAAAAAGAAAGGATATTCCTCTATTTAAAGCTAATAATCACCTTTTTGGTAAATTTACGACACCAACATTTTCATAGTAATAAATTGTGTAGAATTTTTTTTTATGTTCTTAAAGGTGAGCGAAGTTCATTCATTCAAACTTGGCCAGGGTTATGACTTGAACTCGTCTTCCTCTAAGCGCGAATCTGCCAAATTGTGGTTCAGTCTATTGACGACATTGACTTTGAATTCCAAAAACGTTTGGACACTTCATTTTCAGGAACAAAGCTCCGAAAAATCTCCAGACACTCATATTCAAATTCAAAATGAAATGGTTGAAGATGAAAAATAATGAGAGAATAGTTTTACATCTACGTGGTTCGACTTTTCAAATGGAAGCGAAAGCAGAACTACAAAACCATAGAGAAACGGAATCAATACACGAGTGCCGGGCTTTGAAAGGTTCCGCTCCATTGTCATATCTGTTCTTGCATTCAAGACTAATGTTTTTCCAATATCCGTATACTTTAAAGTGCATTTCCATTTCAATATAAAGGATGCAAATCTGTATAGTGATTTTATTGCGGTTACAATAGGAATTTAAACGAATCATTTCAAAGATTTTTTTTTATGAATTTTGATGAAACCGAATTTGAAAAGGTTATTCCCGTCACTACTATTAATAATACTGGACCATTCTAATGCAAAAAAAAAATCCTAACTAAATCTTTATATATATAAATTACGTGTCACTTTATTTGTCCGCAATGGACTCTTAAACCTCTGAACCGATTATAATCAAATTTACTCAACGTGTGCATTTTGATCCAACTTGAAAGATAGGATAGTTTATATCTTAATTTATGGGTTTAATTGCAAATGTTTATGTAACATTTCTTTAACCACAGCAACGCGTGGCCGGGTATGCTAGTATGATATATAATTTCATTTGCGTGCAGTTAGGCTGTTTCTAGGCAGGTATGCCACATCTTCGACTGCATGCAAATGTCTGCCTATAAATTATAAAAAAGTAGTTGAAACTATTGTAATATAAACAATTTTTTGCCAAACAAAATCCAAGCCTGGGTAAATTAGATTCTGAAAGATATACAAATAAGTCGAATAGTTTTAGAGAGCTTGTCTGGATCTGTCGACATCAAAGCTGGAGTGAAGCTATTTGGCAATCTAGGTCAGGGTAGGGATAGCTGTCAGGTACGCCTGAAAAGCGTTCTTCGTAAAGAGATTAGAATTAGTCTATGTACCCGTATCTAGTGCACTGGAATGAAATGAATTTAGAATTTGCTTATTCATCCATAAGCATTAGTGCACTGGCAAATCCTAAATATAACTGTGGCAAATTTGTAAAGTATACATACTGTTAATAATAAATTAAACTATTACTTTACTTATTTGGCAGATGTTATATTTAGGTTTAAGGAGGAAGAAAGGTCGTCGAGTGGCGACCATGTTTAGGCAAAAGGAGTACAGGTCGCCCCCCTACCAGGTGGACTAATGACCTGAAGAAGACAGCGGGAAACCGTTGGATTCAGAGGGCGCAGGACCGGTTGGAAAGGCGCCATTTAGGGGAGGCCTATGTCCAGCAGTGGACATCAAAGTGCTGATGGATGGACGGATGGATGGCTATTTAGGTAGTATATGCTAAGTGTATAAGAACTAGCCTTATCAGCAAGTATTTAACCAAAGCGTAATAAGATATTACATTAATCATAGTGCAGATTGAAGATGTCATTGAACTGCTGGATGCAGTTAAATATAATAGGTATAGAAGTAGCAAACGAGCATGTAGCCCGCGTGAGAGGCAATTGTTACATTTGTAATGAACCTATCATAAATTAAATCTTTCCTGCGGTTAGTCACAGATTCATTGTCCCTGAATACTAAGTTAGAATGCTTCGGATAAATATAAACCTCTGATGATAAATCAGCTACAAACTTTCTGGTCTGAAATATAATGGTATATTACACAATTTGAAAGTGTATATCATTTAAATTAATAGGGCTGTACTAACACAACCGCAGGTGCATTTTTATAATTGAAAAAATAAATATTTTGAAGTTATTATAGTTTTTGAGTATTTTTTTACGAACCGTGCGCACACCGTCACGAAAAGTCGAGACCTTGGTGTTAGCTATAGTCAAAATTTTTGTTTTTTCTATAGTTAGTGTCGTTTTTTCTACAAACGTAGAATAAGGCGAAAGATATATTTTTTTAAAGATTTTTATCTTATTACGCCAAAGAAGTACCTATAACTTCTAACGCGTGTACAGAACACACACATTTTCTTGTTTTCAATATTAACATAAACGAACATTGTATATAATACATGTTAGCAACTAAGCATGTTTAAAATTCTAACGCATTAAGAGAGCTATACAAATTTCCTTTAACAACAACTGAAATGCAGTTTTGAATATACGACAAAGATGAATGATGGACCAGACTTTCTATTAATATCATTCCGCTAACCGCATTAGAGTCGGCTAGTATGTCCGTTTCCGGAAAACCGGTGCCAAATGATGATAAATGTTTTAGGATGGCTGTCGGAAACAAGCATGCAAGCAAAAGTCAACCATAAGTAAATAGTAAAGTCATACTTAGTAGATAAATGAACATGATCCAGCACCTCTCTTAATTTGTTTGTTTATGTTAATAATAAAGGCGAAATTTTGTGTGCATGGATGTTTGTTAGTGTGAAACGCTGGAATGTGTTGAGTTTTTTTTTATCTGACTGAAATATCAAACGAGCTTGCAGTCCAGGGCCATTTGTAATCAACTTCATACAGAACATGGGTTCTGTCTGAAGTCAATCACAGATGCGTTGCTACTCCCGAGGACTATGATGGTCGCCTCATATAAAAGTGTGCCAGGGACCACACCAAAGTTTCATAGAGGTCGAAAAATAACCATTCTATTCTATCCATTAATGCTTTATTCGAATATAACTGTTCGAATGATCGAATAGTAGAGTAGTACCTACTATTTAAGTAATATAAAAGGTAGATAAACATATCAATAAATTGCTATTCCATGCAACTTTAGCGACGAGTACTCGTATAACTAGTTTCGTCCATTTTAATAATCACACGCATCCGACACTAAAGATAGTAGTGAGCAGATTCCATTACACTAATATTATTTTAAGCCTCGTTTGATAATGTCACAGTTTATTATTAAGGAAGTCGTAAAGTCGCATACAAGAATCACACGCAGATGTTATTCACTAAACCGGGAGATACACTCTAATTATACGCAAGACTTAATCATAATGCAAGCGAATGTAGCCATTAAGACAAGGAGGAACAGGATAAAATCGCGTGTGCGTTTTGAAAATTTGCAACGTCGTCGAGTGTTTATCGGGTACGTATTTATGAAAAGTGTCTACAAGATTTCCACTTATGCGCCTTGTACTAGTCGCACTTTATGTCTACAGGGTCTTTTCACACTAAAGTGAGCAACGATTTGTACTTTATACATTTGACCATTTATTATTATGTGTTTTTGAAACGAGGAGATGTAGTGTACCATAATGTCGTAATTGCTAAAACTTATTTCGGTAGAAATGCTGATGAAATGATGAAAATGTTAAAATCTTTTGTTTTGAATTTGTCATTCATAATCACTTCATGTAACCGGATAGAAATATTAACAAACTCCGTATAATAGTTATACGTTGCATATTAAATTGTATCAGTTTCACGATAACAAGTATTAGAGTAAAATTATTTATTTCAGTAGCGTTGTTTTTTGTTTAATTTTTTTCATACTTTGTTAAATATGCATACTAAATGCATATTTATTACGTTTCGATGAAATACGGCTGTCGGCCTCTTTACATATGAATGTAGCGACCATATTCTTAGTGCTTAAGCGCACCTGTAATTGCCTTCAGATATAACCCCGTTTGTTCATGAAGTTGATATCGGATGTCCATGTGCGGCAGTAACCACTTACCGTCAGGAAAGTCTGCAAGCTGGTTTGTTAGTAAAATCTGGTAATTATAAAATTTATTATAACAATCAGCTGGTTTGTTACTGTTGATGTTGATGTTAAAATTACCGTAATTCATCCTAACTTTGGATGAATTATGGTGATTTATGAATTATATCATTGAAATTATCAGCTTCAGCATCAACTAATATATGGTATAACTAACGTATGGTATATCTGAGATTAATAATTTCTACTTAATGATGATTAATCCAAAGATGATTGAATATCGTTTCAATGAAAATTACTTCGGCTGGTTGCCACAGTGTGGTTAGTCCCTAGAAATATATAAAGAAGAGTGTTCATTAAATAAAATATTCACTAAGCCTGTACATATGCCTAAAATATTTATTGATTAAAAAATCCTATGAGTTAGATTTCAGAACACCTTATTAAATTTTCCAGCAACTTGTTTATTAAGCAATGAGCAACATTACGCTAACGTCAACAAATAACGATAACTGTTTTTTTATAAGATTGAAGTAGCAAACAAGCATGCAGTCCACCTGATGGTAAGTGGTCACTGCCGCCCATGGACATCTGTAAGCGACTTCATATAAAACATGAAGTTGTATCTGAAGTTAATCACAGATGCGTTGCTATTCCCGAGGACTAAGATGGTCGCCTCATCCCTACTTCCCTACTAATATTATAAATGTGAAAGTAACTCTGTCTGTCTGTCTGTCTGTCTGTCTGCTACTTATTCACGCCTAAACAACTGAACCGATCTTTATGAAATTGGGCACACAGATAGTGTTGACCTCGAGAAAGGACATAGGCTGCTTTTTATCGTAAAAAATGGGTTGAAAGCGTTAAAATCGGGCATAAATGTTTGTATGGAAGTTCGTTTTTGACAAAGTCCCATATTGACAAGTCCGTCAAGGGGTACGATAGACTTACTTAAAACCTTATCTAAATAATAAAACATAAAAAAACATTGATTTCGAGTCGACAACATATATCCGTAAAATTCGGATTGTCACGTATTTTGTTAAATTTTAATGTAAACATGTGTGACATGACAGTAGTGTGACATGACAGTAGCCATAATGGCCGCCCGGATGCCATTCTGAATTCATTCAAAAATAATACGTATAAATTTGTAACCATCAATTATCAATAAAAATAGATGTGATTCAAATTGATTTTAATTTAATTTATGAATTTATGAAATATTTCAATAATAAAAAAACATCAGTTGACGCGCTGCGGCCGCGCAGCTTGCGGCATAATGTTCAATCGCTCTTAGAGTACAGGGATTCGCAATTGATAACAGATGGCGCGTTATAGTTTATTATTATAGTAAAAATTATTATAGTAAAAATAAAAATTATTAAAAAAATATTCGAATCCAATAATTCAAAGGCGATAAAATGTTTTAACATTGTTTCAAAATAAAATTATCGACTCCATTTGTCACTCCATGTTCATGTTACATAAATAGTTTCTTAACTATTATTGCATAAATAAAGTTATGTTATTGACCACACCCGTACATTTTTAGCGAAAATAAATATTAAGGACAAAATACAATTGATAGTCTTTTAAGCAAAATACTAACATTAATAAGTCGATCAGTATCTAAATAAGATATAACAATTATATCATGAATTATTATTATAAAGAAGCTTTTGCAACTTTTGTGATAAATAATTGCATTTGTCCACCAATCCGCACTTGGCCAGCGCGGTGGACTATGGCCTAAAAACTCTCTCATTCTGAGAGAAGACCCGTGCCCAGCAGTGGGACAGTAATGGGTTGTACATACAATTGCATTTATGAATATTGAAGCATGGTTGATGAACACTTGGCTCTAATAACAAACGAGCAAGGTCAACATTATTGTTCTTTTTATATTTATAATATGTTCATTATAAATAATGTTATAGAAAACATGCATTTAAATAACAATATATTTTAAATTAATTTTAGAATAACAAAGTGTGTCAAATTAAGCCAAAATAGATGATGTTCTTAACTCATAAGTATGTGAATTTCGGATCTGTTATTAAAATCGTGATAGCCGTGTGGTGCCAAGTCGGGCGGATTAGAAACGCGAGGTCTGGGGTTCGAATCCAGTTGTCTTATGTACATTATTATTATTATTATAATCTGTAGTTTTCATAAATATTATTTAGTATCGGAAATGCAAAGCGTTCGCCCGCCTGGGAATCAATGTGTCACAAAGTTTATATGAAATTAATAGAGGTTAACCCCAGTCAGGTAAAAGAACAAAATAATTTGGATTTACCTTGCCGACAAATTCAAATTTTAATGTAATGAACCACAGACAAGGCTTAATAAAGATAAACTATAAACATACCTGAGCGTCGCTTAAATGTTAGTAGAACCAAAATTAGTTTACGTATCATTAATACTGTCATTAGATTTTTAGCTTTAATTAGGTGTACTAGAAGGCACAGGTAAAACGTTTTTAATAAATGTACTATTTGCGAAAAATATAAGATCTGATAGAAAAATAGCTATTGCCGTGGCGTCGCCCAGCATTGCGCCCACACTTTTAAAAAGCGGTCCTAATACCTGCCTATACGCCTTTGAGCGTCCACTCCAGATTTGTAGCAACGATTTCTCTAACATTTGTAATATTTCAAAAACAAAACAAAATTTTTGGATTACTTCAACCCGCCTCCCGGTACTCCTCCACACAAACTTTTTTTTTAAATAAAAATACGCTTTCTACACTCAATAAAATAGAAAATTTCTACAATATCAATTTCTAAAGTAGCCCCACACTAGGATTTTTTCCTGTGTCGTGGGTACCATGGACACACAAGACGTATATAGAAACACCCAGACCCAGAACATGAATCTATTCAGATTCCTGTCTGGCCGGGAATCGAACCGGGTGTGGTAGCTGCTCCGCAACGCGGGTCGTCAAGGTTGTCAAATTAATGTTAAAAGTAGGTTCACCTATATGTAATCTTACTCAGAAATTTAAAAGGACCAAAATTACTTAAAATAGTATTTTTCGATTCATAAAAGTTAAAATCCATGTTTATAATCGATGCGCTTTGGTTTAAATGTGGAGGCGTTGTTTGAAAAGATGTATTCCGATATTGTTAACGTGGCCACTAAGACTGTAAATTGGTTCAAAAAAGGGGTTTACGATATTCTGATTCGTCTTATTTTCATAACATTTCACATTACAATATGCACCTACCCACAAATACACACTTAAAATTCGTTTTTTCACTCTGTGTTTGACCGGGTAATCCTAGACCGGCTAAACCGATTTGTACGGGTTTTTTACTATAGAAAATGTTATGGAACTACATGTAGACTACTTTTATCGTAGAATTCCCACTGAGTGGAGATTTGCGCGGGAAAAACTTTGCGATACATTGATTTGCACGCGGGCGTAGCCGCGAGTACAGCTAGTATACATATAAATGTGTACCGGCAACCACACCCTTCCATCGAAACGCAAGAACTTGGTACGTGGTACGTGGTACTTCTCTGGTGGTACTGTACTATTATAGTAAAAAATACATACAAAATGTTATAAAAATCATCATCAATATTTAGTGTAAATTATTTAAAAAAAAAATTACACGTATTTGGATAAAATAAGATTTAATCAGTTTGTTGACAGATGTTACTAAATTCGATTCTCGTACGCAATCGTTGATCGGTTTTAACACAATTGACATCACAATTATAGGCATCTGATATTTGCCTGAGATGACAAATATTTGTATTATTTTAGCTGTGTCATCTGATTTGCTGTGGAAGCTTGTATTTGTGCAATAGGCGTTAAAAGTCACGTACCTACTAGCTTTGCACGGGTAGTAGAGCAGATGTAAAACATTATAGTGTTGTAATATACTAAAGTATTTAAGTTGACTCGTCACCCTTCACAATGGTCGAAATTCGACCCTAATTTAAATTAAAATACTAAACCTTATATTGTACAAAGTAGCACCAATATATCTCTAATTTAAATAAATTGTAATATTTTTCAAGTTATTTTGAACACACCCGCTAAAGGTAAAAAAGGTTTATTAACTAAGCTGCATTTAAAAGCAATAGCGGATATTTTTACAATGACATCTAGCATTTTTGACGTTATGTGCTTCATAACAAGACATCGAATGTTGTATTACGTTTATAATGTATGTGTTTGTGTCAAATGCAAGGTAGTGAGTGTAATGTGGTTTTAGTTGATTTAATGTTTTATGCATTATTTGAAAAAAAATTTGGTATTGCGCAATCCTTCCCTATATCAACTATAACCGTGCGTAATATACTCCTCCGCCTGCGGCAAGTATCTTAAAAACACGTCACAAAATTTTGCTTCACGTATTAATATATAGATGAGGGTTAATACTCTATTCGTTTAAGTAGCTTTATAATTCTTTAAACTATTTGAGTGTCAAATACGACATGCTATCTTAAATATAATTATTAATTATCTCTACCAATTCGCACTTGGCCAGCGCGGTGAACTATGGCCTAAAACTCTCTCATTCTGAGAGAAGACCCGTGCCCAGCAGTGGGACAATAATGTGCTGGATTCCTATCTATCTGTAATGTATGCACGTATCCTCTCCAACTTCTACATTCGTAATATTTATAAGATAATTGACATATTAATATCTATAATAATATATTCTTCTTTTGTTTTATTTCTTCTCTCAGGAATTAGCTAGCGTCTTGGTTAAAGTCTCACAGTCAGCATTTTCAACAATTCCTACAGTAATAATAATATTCCAATCAATTTACAAATCCTTTATGAAACACTATCTATTGGTGAGAATCGAACATAAATCCATGCACTAGTTTTAGAATTTATCACAAACAAATAGACGCGGCGGAGGACTTTTATTATATAAATGATTTGTATAACATGACAAATAATAATAATAATTTGTGTAACTTTAATTGGGCATTTTTATTTGCTGCTATTGAGTGTACACCAGGCCTTACAAGGTGTATCGCGTCTCCGTTTAACAGCTATCTAATGATACAATATGCTATTAAAAACGGGTTTTACTTTTGTCGCCGGGTATTTTTTATGTTAATCGCTTCGGAGGAAAACACGCTGCACATTACGCCGCCATAAATCATACTCGGACACACTGTTATAAGCAGTTATTTAACGATTTCCAATACTTATTTCTCAATTTTTGTTACATAATAATTTCTGAGGTTATTATATAAAATATTTCATTTTCGTATATGCTTGCGGTAATTTTATGTGTACATTTTTTGTATAATGTTTAGTAGAGGAACTTTTTTATTTTTATATAAGAGAAGTGTTTTTATTAGTATAGATTTAAGTGACAAAGGGGCCTGCAGTCACCTGATGGTAAGTGGTCTCTGCTGATTATGGACAGCTTTAAGCAGATTTATGCAGAACCAGAGCTCTACTTGAAATCGATGAAAAATAATCTACTACTTTCAAAGACTAAACAGGTGGTAGAAAAGGTTTACAGGTGTTAGAACCAGTGTAGTTCGACCGGGGACGTACCACTGCCACCCCTTTTTCTAGCGTGAAGCATTTGTGGCGTTTCGACAGAAAGGTGTAGTTGCGGCACACTTTTATATGAGGCGACCACTTTAGTCCTCAGGAGTAGCAACGCATCTGTGATTGATTTCAAATAGAACCCATGTTCTATTTGAAGTTGCTTACACATGTTCATGGTCGGCAGTGACCACTTACCATCAGGTGGACTGCATGCTCGTTTGCTACTTCAATCAGATAAAAAAAGAAACAGACTGGGATGGTCGCCAGATATAAATGTGACTATTGTATATCGAAGATTGTACTTTAATTATAATGTCCTTGAGTGGCACTGGCCACTTAGCATCAGGTTGCATTCATGATCGTCTGCCACCATGAAACATAATAAAAATGCTATTCATGTCACTATTCAGTACCCACCTTAAATTTAATTTCGAAAATGCAGGCAATTTTGTACTTAACCAAATGGACTCCGACTTGTCGGTAATAACATGTTCATATTTTTAAATAAAAATACCTTTTAAAGATAAGCTGCTTTAAAACAGAAACTAAAATTACTGATGAAACTGAATTACCGTTGAAATATTTAAATAATTAACTTTTTGGTAAACGTTTTACCGTTAATGGCGTTTATACCTATACCGAAATAACCTCTTTTTTTAAATCTCTTTACTACTTTCTATATTTACCAATTATAAGAATTTTCCAAATAGCTTCTACCAAACTGTCGGAACAATGCAGATCTTTCGATATACTTCATTTGTAAGGGGTTAGAATAGAATGGGTAGAAGGAGGACCATATACCCCCATGTGGTTCCACCGGGGAGGTACCATCTTTAGTAAAGTAAAGTAAAGTCTTTAGTAAAGATGGTACCTCCCCGGTGGAACCACATGGGGGTATATGGTCCTCCTTCTACCCATTCTATTCTAACCCCTCTTTACACCTATTTCTTACGTGAACCAATTCTTACGTTGCGGTGAAAGGGCATGGTCGCCAGTCCACTTTAATAAGAGGCGACCATCTTAGTCCTCGACCATCTGTCAATAACCACTAACTATCAGGTTGGGGCTGCACGTTTGTTATTACAATTTCCCAAAAAAAGTGCCTGATAAAATGTCTCGTATAAGTGTTTTGCCCTGATGTTTTTGTTAGGCGTTTGTTTTATACAAATGTAATATTCATGTGGCCACACCCAACCGCGCTGTGAAGTGCAAATTGGTTCTTCACACTCACACAATTCTTCACACACCTTTGAGAACTTTTTTAAAGAACTCTCAGGTGTATAGGTTATCATGATGTTTTCCTTCATCACACATCATTGTAAAAAATCAGCATGCCTGGGATTCGAACCTCAGACCAGATTCTGTTAATGCAGAATAAAAATCCTACGCGTATCAGAATGTTATTTCCCTATTCTATGTTAGTTTACAGATCATTTGTAAGTGGGTCAGTTTAACGCGACCCGGGATTGTTTGCGCTGTCAGCTTGCGCTGAGCACTAGTTTGCTGCTGATGGATTGTGCTCTGCGAAGAATAGTTTGGATTTTGTTCGAAAAAAATGTAGTTGTATCTAGAATAAGAATTTGACATTATATGACCGTTCATAGATTAATCTATCTTATTCAGTGAAATTTACCTGCAGGTGTCTAGCTTTATTCAGGATATTTTTGAAGGAAAATATTGATTCACGCTGAAGCCGTTGAAAGAGCTATTATGTATTTTTATGCCCACATAATTTAAAAAAAAATCTGTGGTACTCGCCTGGGATTTAAATCTCAGACCAGATTCTGTTAATGGAGTACGAAAAATCCTACGCGTATCACAATATTATTTCCCTATTCTATGTTAGTTTACAGATCATTTGTAAGTGGGTCAGTTTAACGCGACCCGGGATTGTTCGCGCTGTCAGCTTGCGTTGAGCACTAGTTTGCTGCTGATGGATTGTACTGTGCGAAGAATAATCTGGATTTTGTTTGAAATTTGTAACTGTATGTAAAATGAGCATCGGATATTTTACGACATTTCATTAGTTAAAGTATACCGGTAGCTTTTATCTGTGGATTCGTTCGCGGGCGAAAAAAACAATGCAAGAATTAGTCAAGCCTGTGTCTTAACTCTTAACCAGGATGTTTCTAAAGTTTATTAAGTACACACATTATTGAGTACATATATATTTTTCATATGAAAGCTATTTTATATCTATGTTGCTCCGATTTTTTTCCAAAAATAGATTCAATAGACACCTTGAGAGAATATAAAATGTAGAGTTAAGAACAATAAAATGTCACGTACGGTGTCCGTTAAAACATTATTTTATATATTGTTCATGAAATGTTTCATATAATTACACGTCTCAAAAAGAAAATAAAGAAACACGTCGATGAAGAGAATTCTGTGACCTAGCTAAAACAAACATTTAACTTTAATTATCTGATTTTCGCCAATATTAAAAATCTTACTCACTTAATCTACGGGCATAGAATAAAGCTCATGTACCTATTAGTTCCCTAAAGTCTAGCTTCATCAAACGTTAGACATTAACCACTTCACAGTTCCAGACTGAGCTCCACTAAGATTTTGAAAAGAATGTCTGAAATAGCTATGTAATGAGGTGCATATTTCGCTTTATCTTCACAAGCATTGTAAGTTTATGTGTTTGCTTATTTTCACGACAACAATGCACGTTGCGAATCTATTTCTGGCTTAAAGAGTTATGTCGTTAAATATTATTACGTTATGTTTAGCGAGAACCGGTCATCTGAAACGTTCATTGTTCCTTATTTGCTCGTATTTTCCTAAGTTATTTATGAGTACTTCAATTTGTGATTGGTTTATGTTTGCTTCTAAAATTATTCTGACTATAACTGTATGTAGTAAACCGCAGAATCGATGTTTCTGACTTAAAAAGTAATTTACTTGTTTAATACATATAGTCATTAAAAAAATAATATCTCATTGTGTTATATTTGATAAAAACTTTTATTCATTATTATACAATAACGACGGCAGTGTTGACTAAAATCGTAAGTGCTACAATATTAAGCAGAAGTCTAAGACAGTGACCTAGCGGCTTGCGCTTTTACATAGAAATCTGTGTTAAATGAGTTAGGCTAGCTTAGGTTAGATGCGGAGGGGGTTTTGGAATTAAAGCGCGTCTTTGTCTTTTCTGGCAAACCTTGTTGTTGGAGGGGAGCTCCATGCTCCACGTGGAGAGACTGCGGGAACGGTCAAGCACCGGAGGGTTCGCGAATGAGTGCGAAAGCGTGCCCCTGTTCCCGCCGTACGGGTGAAAAAAACACACTAGAGGTTTAGCCGGTAAGAGACCAGCATAACCTTTATGCTGCCCTGGGCGGCTGGTTATCCATGAGGATTACCCCATTCTAAAAAAAACTTAGACATGTGAAGCGATTTGATATGCATTTTACTGCACAGTGAAATTCTATATTGCCTGTAAACAAAAACTCTTTTGCATATATTTGGTGTTTTTATTGTCGTATTAATTAGAATTACATCATTATATAATTCATGGACATTTGTCTCGCGTTAAATACGAGCAGATGCGTACAAATTAAAAGCAAAAACATGTTATTATTTTATTATATTACTACACGTTGACCTTATTCTGTCATAAATCTAGGCTCTTGACTCATATGGCACAGATTCATAGCTGACCTTACACATGATGAATCGAATTTTATTAAAGCTACGCTAAGCTCTCGTTACGCGTGTTGATGTCATGCTAATTACAATGTCAAGATAATTTATTAGTAAACAGACAAACAGGAATAATATATTAGTATTTTATACGAAACAGCGCCATCTGTTATCAATTAGGTGAAATTAAGTTCATATTGGACTCATCCGGTATTTGGGCGTTGGCTCGAATAACCTTTTTATCAATAATTAAGTAAACTGTAAGAAATTATTTATTAATAGTTACTTTTGGAATATATGTTTAATTTTGAGTTGCGATTCTATAAATAGTATTATGTAAAGTTAAACTACTAATTTTGATAGTTGTAATACATCCATCTAAATCGGTAGCGACCACTTTGGCAACCGAAAACCGGACGATCACAAAGTTTTTTAATTGGTAAGTATTAGGCATCAGTCTGAACTAGAGATTGATTTTTTTAATAATTTAGCAGTGGGCTCTGTGGTATCAGTTTACTTTGGTACAAAGGCTATGTAGGACAACGTAGTTTTATAATTCCTGATCTTAATAATCTTCAGTATCGACAGAAAGCCTTATTCGAATAAAACTATCGATATGATTATAAAATACAGTGACATCACTAGTTTAACCAACTTTACGTCTTTCCTCACCTATGTGTGGTTGATTACAAATGTTTATGGGCAGCGTCGACTTACCATCAAAGGGACTATCCTCATTTGCTACTTCAATTTCGTAAATAAACAAAAGAAATGCCTCGCAATCACCATTTAAGTTAACGGCTGTTTTGTTTCCACGCGCCCCGTAATTAGCTGATATGTTTTTAAAAGGAGTTTTAATCTGATAGCCTGAAGCAAACATTTGAATGTCTATTATAGTCGCGTTATGTTTAATTTTGTTGCTTGAATAAATGTTGTTCTTTTTAAATTTACTAACGAGATGATTTGTTTATGAGACTTATGCTTTTGTATCCAACAATTGGTGGACACAGCTCTCAATCAGAAAAGGTTAAAACATACGAGTACTCTCCACTTCAAGAATGCTCACTTAATGCAAATTGGAGATGGATGGACTAAGATAGATGGGACTGAGAAGGTACGGGTTAATTTACTCGTTGTGAGTTACTCAAGCTTGTGTTCTCCATTGTTCACGAGTGGATAAAAAGAGAGAATATTGAAATTATGCGATTACTGTTGTATGTCTCGTGAACTGATAGATTGAAGACGAACGAAACGTGACTTAGAATTTTCAACATGATTTGAGTCGTAGTGGAGTGGCATATAAATTATCGACCGAAAATAATCTTTGGTTCGGTTTGCACGCTCTTTTCTTGCCACGGACCTTCAAGTTGTGGAATAAGCTTCCTCTTGAGGTATTCCCGGAGCGCTATGACATTGGGTTCTTCAATAAAGGTGCGACAAGAGCTCTCCTTCAAAGCCGGCAATGCATCGGTGACTCCTCTGGTATTGCGAGTGTCCATAGGCGACTGTGACTAATTTCTATCAGGTAGCCCGTATGCCTTATCGTGAGGTTTAATTATAAAAAAACAAATTGATAGAATAATAAACCTTTCGAAACACATATATTGAATAGTACTCTTGGATGAATCTGTACAAAACAATCATTATTTGCGTTATGACCGGAAACGAAAACGTAATCGTACAATGTACATTGCAATGTATGAGCGAAAGTAATGAATGATTTTGAAAAAACGAAATAAACTCGTCCCAAGCTTCTCAAATTTTTGGGGTACAATCCACTATTGCCCCACTGCTGCACGGGGCAACGGGTCATCTCTCTTAATGAGAGAGCTTTAGGCCATAGTCCACCGCGCTGGCCAAGTGCGAATCAGTGGATTTCACACACCTCCGAGAACTTTTTTTTGTTTTAAAGAACTTTCGGGTGTTTACTCATGATGTTTTCCTTCACCAAAAAGCAGTGATAATTTCTAATATACACATAAATCAGTGGTGCGTGCCTGGGTTTAAGGCTCGGACCTCCCGATTGAGAGGGCAAGTTTCAAGCATTATCATTGCTCAAATTCCGATATATCGCAAGAGACCAATTTGCTAATTCATCGCCTATGTGTCTGCGGCATGAAAAGTTATATGAACATTCGTTTATTAGGTCATGGCTAATTGGTTTCACTCAGTATCTGATACCTTCATCCGCGGAGGCACAGCAAAAACTAATGAACATGTAATCGAGAATCTTACGTGTTACGTAATAGCTAAAACCTGCCAACGAAGAAATATTTTACTTGCGCTTAATTAATACCTCCTTCCTTCATCAAACATAATACGAATATCTAATTTAATTCAACATGAAAGCAATTTCATGTACGCAAACCATCAAGCAACTGACTCATTTGCATGATGGTGTGCGTGGATGTGTGTATGGTGTATGGAAACACCCTGTATAATACAGGGTGTCGCGAAGAGTAATGAATAAGTAATAAGACCCCTCCAACTAATGCGTGGGAAAGATATGTGTGTAAAGTTTTGTAATTGCTTGAAACTTTTGAAATTGTTCAAATATAAGTGGGTTTTTGATAAGTTTGAATGTATTTTTGACTAGTTATTAACCGAGCAAAGTAATGTTTCGATGATGTTATATTTATTTGTTGTGAATTTGTTATAGAGACTTAAGATTCCCGTTGCAACATTATGTTAAATCTTGTAACCTTATAAACATATGTATTTAATGAATTTTAATCTTTAAATGTTTTTAGGAAGTAAAATAATATTAATATGTTTTTTGTGTTTACATACCATACCATATTACACACACACGCGCTAAAGTGACAATAAATCTTAAATAAATACTATTAAATTCTCGCTTAGTCCTCAGGAGTGGTAGATACTCCAATACAAGTCGATACATAATGTAATACATATGCCCTAACTTATTCTATCAATTGAAAATGCGTCCAATGTACCTTACTTTGTAGAGGCTAAAAACGCTAAAAACCGTACTTAATGATTGATTTGATAGCAGTGGAACAACATCCTCCTTTTTTAAATATAATACTGAAAAAAGCTAGCATTCAATTTCATGACAAATGGCCACAGCAACCCATAAACATGTTCAATCTACCCCATGTAGGATATAGTATATGAGGTTAGTTACATATGCATTTATAGCCTAATGGTTGAAATTTGCCCTCTCGATCGGGAGGTCCGAGCTTCCAACCCAGGCACGCATCACAATAAAATTATATACATATGAGAAATTTATTATCACTGTTTTTCGGCGAAGGAAAACATCGTGAGGAAATCTACACACCCGAGAGTTCTTTAAAAAAAAAGTTCTCGGAGGTGTGTGAGGTCCACCAATTCACACTTGGCCAGCGCGGTGGACTAAGGCTTAACTCTCTCATTCTGAGAGAAGACCCAGTGGGACAATAATGGGTTGACGAGACGATAACTAAGACATTAAAGCGACGCTAAACAAAATAAGAAAACGAGTTTAAAGACGCCAAACGTGCTTTGAAAGCTTTGTTTTATAATCTTGCTTTAGAATCAGTGGCTACTAACGAGATAGGGAGAAGTGGAGATGAGTGAAGCCCACCAATTCGCACTTGACGCGGTGGACTATGGCCTATAATTCTCCCATTCCGAGAGAAGGCCCGTGCCTAGTAGTGGGACAATAATGGGTTGACGATGACGACAGATGCATTGCTACTCTTGTGGACTAAGTTGGATAGTTTTAAAAATGTATGTCTTGGATACCAGAATATTCAGATCAAAACACAGCGTTAATACTGCTGCTATTAGACAGAAACAAGTGAGGCGGTAGTAACTTCGGAATCGAACCACGAAAAGTTCACTCCAGAGTTTCGTGATTAGTCTTGCCTACATTTATACAAACCAAACATTGCGCCATTCGTCAAATTTTACGCAAGGAAGCGAGATAAAGCAAAGGTGTTTGGCAATTTGACATTCGAAACACGTCTTAATTGAATGGCAGCGGAATTAGAGTTGCCAGTGATTTTGCTATTCATTCAGATGTGTGTGGATTAAGGCGTCGCGTTCGACAAATCAACGTGATAGCGCCGAATGTTAAGTAGGTTTTAGAGTACATTAACAATTAAGCTTAGGTAAAATGTACATAGTAATATATTCCTGAATTATGGCAAATATGATGTTTCTATTTTCCAGCTACGTAATATAGTATTTTATATATTTGTATGCTTAAATTTCAAATGTATGGAGGTATAAATAAAAACTCAAAACCAGTGATTGACTTCAGATAGAACTCTTGTATATAAAGTTGCTTGCAGTCCTTGGACGACATTGATCACTTACCATAACGTGGGTTGTACACTCGTGCGCTAAATTAATCTTCTAAAAAAAATATGATGCTGAGGTTCATGCAATCAGAGTCAGAGTTTAACCACTTTCTACACTCACAGCCCCACAGTAGGAATTTCTCCTGTGTTGGTGCCATCGACATACAAAGTTGAAACCACAAATATCCATACCCAAAACAGAACTCTAAAATGATAATTCAGACACCTGTCTATCAGAACCCATTGGGTGTCAGACTGGTATGGAGATCGCTCCGCCCTTCGTGCCGTTAAAAATAGACAGAAGGCAACTAAACATGTTTTATCCCAAAACTTGAGTCACAACCACAATGCTACAAAAAACTGACTTCCAGAAACAAACCCGTAAATAATCGGATGAGCTGGAATACAAGGATATGCGTAACGAGGTTTACAGGTAGTGGCACGTTACACCTGGTAATGCTCATAATGCAGGATCGTGTTGACAAATCCGGCATTTGTATGGCATCCTCACACGATGCAGGGGATTATAGGCCGTTATTCATTTCTAGTGATTTACTAGACGTGCTTGTTTAGCTGAATGCTGATGGCGTATGGTCATTTTGGTTCATGTTTCGAATCCATGTACTTATTTTTCGGTGTGTGTATTGGAAATTTACTCTCACATTTAAAAAGAGCAACTTTTATCGGGGCGATTTGAGGTTCGAATCTCAGCCATGTTACATTACACAAAAACGTACCTATTTAAACCCTTGTTTCAAGATTTAGAAAATATATCTTGATTATCTTATTCATCTCTACCAATTCTTATCCATTCTTATTCATCCCTACTAATATGATAAATGTGAATGTAAGTTAGTTTGTAACTTTTTCACGCAAAAACTATTAGTCGGATAATGCTGAAATTTGACACACACATGTTTTATGACCTAAATTAAAACAACATACTCAATAAGGAGACATGACTGAAGTGGGCGAAGCTGCGGGAATGAACTAGTATTATAAACGCGAAAGTTTGTGAGGATGTACATGTTACTCTTTCAAGCAAAAAATCTGGTCGGATTTTGCTGAAATTTAACACATATATAGTTTTATAATAACAAATTAGAACAGAATAACATATATAGTTTTAGATTAACAATAACAAATATAATACTCATTTACGTGGTAGACGTCACCGTAGTTGGAAAAGCCGCACTTTGTTTAAAATAAATATAAGTAACGAAGTGACCGGTCATAATTAAAAAGCCTAACAAAAGCCAGCCACCGTTCAATTTGGCCGTGCACGTATTCAAAAAGCCTAATTGATGCCTAACGACAATAAATAGTACTAATATTTATTTTTCTTGTTTCAGGTATCTTATTTTCGTAGCGTACGTGGGGAAAGTGCGGAGTGAACCAGAAAGTATGTAGTAGATTTTATATGTAGCAAAAGTTGTAAACAGTACTATTTTAATGATTATTGCTATGGTGGCTATGATGATCCTGATTCCATTTTGTGGAAAGTAACGTTTAGACTTCTAAATAGCTGTTAATACGTTCTTTACTTGAGACTTTGAGACCAATTGTAAATTTGTTGTTGAATGTGAATGTTGAAGTTTAATGTAATAATTCTTAACAGGGCGAGGATAAAATAAGCCCATATTTTTTTATTAAAAATAAATTACTTTATTTTTTGCTAGTTATAGGAGCAAAGATACGTATAAAATTTTCAGCAATTGTAATTTTTACTCTTTATTTAAATTTTCACGAATATTCTATGTATATTGAAAATTTCATTCAAGTATATAATTATCATACTCTAGAAAACAAAACGATATTCTTGTACTCGATAATTTTAAGATAAAAACTGTAACACCTTACAAATATGATTATTGCTTCCATTGCAGGTTCACCGCTGGATGAATTAGCTGATGGAAGAGCTGGATACAATCTTCTTTTCAAAACGGTTTATAACACAGACACAGATCTAGTTGAATTTATAGAAGATCATTATAAATTAAAGACATCAAATATAACCGTACCAGCAGAAAAAATAGAATTAAGTGATAGAACGTTTTCTAGTCCATTCATGGTAGATGTCAAAATAAAGCTACCGCCACAGAAAGATGCTAAGCGGTCGTGTTTGTTCACGATACTCGATGGTAGCAAAACTATAGAACTTCAAATATGTTTTATTCCAAACTCTGCAACCGTCTCAACGTTATTACTTCAGGGTAACAGTATTCCGAATGCAATTGAGGAATACATTGTTCATACCGAGAACAGTTGGATGAATCTAACAATAGTTGTGGAAAAGAAATCAGCCAGTCTTCTCGTAGACTGTTTACTTTATAAGGAGATTACTTTTGACGATATTGAAGCAGAGGATTTATATATATCTTCAGACTCTCTTGTCTATTTAGGAAATTCTGGGAATGGCGATGATAATTTTTTCACGGTAAGTTTGTGATTTAATTTTTCGTTAATCTTGGTAAATATCTAAATGTAGTTTTTAGTAAACTATCAATGGCATATGTCTCGATCAAACACATTTAACATAATCAGTAACAGATTTTTTACCAAATTATATTTGTCTGGTTCGTTAAAACTGTGCGTTAAAAGGTATCATGTGTCGCCCTTTGCATTTGTTGCCAATTAAAACAAATGCGTGGAATTAGGTGGCACTGTAACTAAATTACCGAGGGACTCGCATGTTGGGTAATTTTGCTAAACACGGTCGGATTAAATTTTGTGTATGAGCGCTCTGTATTAATGTTCTGCAACGAACGACACTATTTTTTTAATTTTGTTGTTACCAAAATCTTTTCGTTCAGATGTATTTAATAATACTTGACCCGGCGATTTTCGTTCCGTCCAAAAGACAAAAATCTAAAATTATAAGTGTTCATCCACTATACTTTGCATGTATAATACATAAAAACCATACTCTTGAATTACTCTGTCTTAAAGATGTGGTGATGTGGTCTTAAAGATCTAAGCATAGGGACAGACAGCGCGAAGCGACTTTGTTTTATACTATGTAGTGATTATGTTTCTTTCTTCGTCTTTTTTATTCATTTATACTTTACAACCTTTTATCGTCATTTAAATTAAAATAACAATTTTTTTTGTAATAATTTCTCAGCCTTATTTTTTATAATCAATTCAGTCTATTCTTGTTCATATTCGTATTTACTCTAACATTGTTTTGTTCCTCTGTATCTGTGTCAAGTAAAGTAATGTAAAATGTATTAGAATTACATACGCATTTATTGTCAAAACTATTTTTGAAGTTGTTTTGTACTTTAAAGTTCTGCCGCACGAGTCGAGTTTACACTCTTGTCAAGTTTCTGATGTAACTCCGTTAATTTGCGCGATTCCTCATCAGATGTTCTAGCGTTGCTTTGTTCTCTTTGTCTGTTTGTTCTTATGACAAGTTTCCTCTGTTTTGTTGCTAGTTTCTTATTCGACACTATTTTGACATACATGTGAATTTGCCGTGTTTTGAGCGAATTGTTTATTTAAATCTATGAATTGTTTGTGTTAACATGGAAAATAATATCGTCAGTGATAGTGTTAGTCCAAAAATATTTTGTTTGAGAAGAAGTAAAACCAGTTTCAAGCTGAGAGAACCAGTATAGTTCGACCAGGGAAGTACCACCGCCACACCTATTTCTAGCGTGAAGCATTTCTTGCCTGCACATTTTCACATGAGGCGACCATTTCAGTCCTCGGGAGTAGCAACGCATCTGTGATTGACTTCAGATGGAACCCATGTTCTGTATGAAGTTGATTACAGATGTCCATGGGCGGAAGTGGCCACTTACCATCAGGTGGACTGCATGTTTGTTTGCCACTTCAGTCAGATAAAAAAAAAACTATTTGAGACAGTTTAGTTAGTTGCTCTCCTAGAAAGTTGCTACTTTTGAAATCCGCGGTGTTAGAACTTTAGCGACGATTTGTGACAATTCTACATAGATGCTAAGTAAAGTAATACGAAATCCTTAACCATTTCTTTATCAGCGTAATGATAAGTTCATAAATAATTATAGCAAATACTATTATTCCTCATTCGGAAAAAGTTACATAATGCTTACTATATGTAATTTATCGATGAGCGAAAATAGGGCGCAAATACGATCTATTTATTTTCGCTCGATCTATTTCTTTATACTTTAATCAAAATTCTTAGACGCTGGGAAATAAGGTCATTTATTAATAAATTTTATCGTACTATAGACCAATTTACAAAGCAATACAACAGAGCTATCTATCCTAGCTATGCTACCTATCGTCCTTGTAGTTCCGGACCAGAATGGAGCTGCGGTATCCTCTGTCTGTGGTAAGAGACGACTAAAAGAGGCTTCCGAGACTGCGGGCGGCTATAATGGGAGTTTGAAGTGTTAAGCCAAGCAGCCACGGGAAGGGCGGCGAGATGTGTGATCGCATGGCGTCATAAAGAACACAAGGTGCAGTGAGTGTATTTGCTCACCAGGGAAGAACTCGAAAAGCGTCAGCTTCGCGTTAGGAGGACTCCGGTTGTGTTCCGTTGGAGATCCCGGAGTCCTCCACACAGCGCTGAGGAAGCAACCCGGGGGGTTTTGGGGCGGTAAAAATCCCACATAACCCTGCGTCGTTCCCCCGGCGTAGGTTACCTTTTGAAGGTTTCCCCTACAAGAACAAACAAGTTATGCTACCTATATATTTCTAACGTGAAACATTCAATGTGTTTTGCTGAAAGGGTGTGGATGCCAATTAGATATACACGTGAATAGAATGTGACTATGACTTAAAGTCAGATCTGTAACTAATTTAATATAGAATTTTCGTTCTTTGTAGAGTTGTTTACATATATCAATAAGCGGCAGTGACATCATCATCAGGTAAACTGTGTGCTTGTTAGCTACATAATTAAATAACAGACGGACAACCTTTAACATCTAAGCACTTATACGTATCTCCATAACACTGGATTACTAGTCCATGGATTGATTTATTTTTTACATAATTCCTTCCCTTTATATACCTAATGTTTTTATATACGTATATATTTGACGACCAGCGTGGTGGAGCTAAGAATCTCCGGAAGAGATCCGGCTACCACAACCGACGACTTCTGCACCTGGCAACATACAACACCAGGACACTGAGGACCGACGAGAAGATACAGGAGCTGGAAGAAGAAATAGACAAGTTAAACTGGAGTGTTTTGGGATTGTCTGAAGTCCGAAGACAGGGGGAGGACACGATAATCCTCAAATCTGGAAACTTGCTCTATCACCGGGAGGGCGATCACCTGTCCCAGGGTGGTGTCGGGTTCCTCGTCCACAAATCCCTCGTGAACAACGTTGTAACAGTCGACAGTGTGTCGTCAAGGGTAGCGTACCTTATACTCAGAATATCTAAACAGTATTCGCTGAAGGTCATACAGGTATATGCGCCGACTTCGACACACCCAGACGATGAGGTTGAGGTTATGTATGAGGACATAAGTAGAGCCATACATACCTCAAAAACCCATTTTACCGTTGTCATGGGGGATTTTAATGCAAGACTAGGCGTGCGAAATGGTGACGAACGGAGGGTGGGGCCCTTTGGAATTGGACAACGGAACCACCGAGGTCACTTGCTTGCCAACTTCTTGGAGAGGGAAGACTTCTTTATGATGAACTCTTTCTTCAAGAAGAAGGCACAGCGAAAGTGGACTTGGATAAGTCCTGATGGTTCCACTAAGAACGAGATAGACTTCATTTTGGCAGACAAACGGCACATATTTAATGATGTCTCTGTGATCAACAGGGTGAAAACCGGAAGTGATCACCGGATGGTAAGAGGCACATTAAATATCAATGTAAAGCTGGAACGGTCACGCCTGATGAAGTCTACGCTCCGACCAACACCTGTCCAAATCCAGGGCTCCGAAGAGTTCCAGCTACAGCTCCGAAACCGTTTCGCGTGTCTCGATTCTTGCGTTTCTGTGGACGAAATTAACACCAAGGTAGTAACAACTGTCCACGACGTGGGGTCTAAGTATTTTAAGACCCACTCCAGTGGTGGCTCTCAGGTTCTCTCAGAGCATACTCTCGGTCTTATGAGGGAGAGGCGAGAACTATGTGTGCAGTCTCCAACCTCAATGTCGAGATACAGACTGCTCAATAAACAGATCTCTCAAAGTAGGCGACGCGATTGGCGTGCTCACAACACCCGACGCGTAAAAGACGCTATTGAGCGAAACCGGGGCTCAAGAGTGTTCGCCGGGGATCTGTGCATTGGGCAGAGCCTGCTGACGAGGTTGAAGACCGAATCGGGCACCGTAGTTTCGTCTCAGCCCGATGTTCTGAGAGAAATTGAGAAATACTACGGACAGTTGTATGCTTCCGCACGAGCTCCCGCCCGTAACAAGGCGGACGACAAACGTGCCAAACTGACCCGACACTATACTGAGGACCTCCCGGACGTCAGCCTGTACGAGATTAGAGAGGCTCTCAAACAGCTGAAAAACCACAAGGCACCGGGGGATGACGGAATCACAACAGAGCTGCTAAAAGCTGGCGGTAAACCCGTACTAGTGGCGCTCCAAAAGTTGTTCGATTCCGTCATTACTAGCGGGACAACCCCGGAAGCGTGGAGCAGAAGCGTAGTGGTGCTGTTCTTCAAAAAGGGCGATAAAACCCTCCTGAAGAACTACAGGCCCATTGCGCTTCTGAGCCACGTGTATAAGTTGTTTTCGAGAGTCCTCACTAACCGTATTGCACGCAGGCTTGACGACTTCCAGCCTCCCGAACAAGCCGGATTCCGAAAAGGCTACAGCACCATGGACCACATACACACGCTTCGGCAGATTATACAGAAGACCGAGGAGTATAATCTGCCGTTATGTGTTGCTTATGTGGACTATGAGAAAGCCTTCGATTCTATCGAGCACTGGGCGGTGCTGGAGTCCCTTCAGCGATGCCAGATCGACTATAGGTACATCGAGGTGTTGAAGTGTGTATACACAGCCGCCACCATGTCAGTCCGAGTACATGACCAAAGCACGAACCCCATCCAATTGCAGCGGGGAGTCAGGCAAGGCGATGTCATATCGCCGAAACTGTTCACCGCTGCGTTGGAAGATGTGTTCAAGCTGATGGAGTGGAAAGGTCTTGGCATCAACATCAATGGCGAACACGTCACACACCTTCGATTTGCCGACGATATAGTCATCTTGGCAGGTTCGCTGACGGACCTCAGCACAATGCTAGGCGACCTCAACAGTGCCTCACAACGGGTGGGTCTTAAGATGAACATGGACAAGACGAAAATCATGTCTAATGTCCATGTCACACCCGTACCGGTAGTTGTTGACGGCACTCCTCTCGAAGTTGTCGACGAGTACATTTACCTGGGACAAACGATCCGGATGGGTAAGTCCAACTTTGAGAGGGAGGTCACTCGAAGAATCCAACTCGGCTGGGCTGCGTTCGGGAAATTTCGTAGTATCTTTTCGTCCACAATTCCTCAGTGCCTGAAGTCGAAATTGTTCGAGCAATGTGTGTTGCCAGTGATGACCTATGGCGCCGAAACGTGGTCCTTCACTAAAGGCCTCATTCGAAGGCTCAGAGTCGCTCAGCGTGCTATGGAGAGGGCTATGCTCGGAATTTCGCTACGAGACATGATTCGTAACGATGAAATCCGTAGACGAACGAAGGTTACCGACATAGCTCTCAAAATCAGCAAGCTGAAGTGGCAGTGGGCCGGCCATATCGCTCGAAGGACGGATAACCGATGGGGACGAAAGGTCCTCGAGTGGCGACCACGTTTAGGCAAAAGGAGTACAGGTCGCCCCCCTACCAGGTGGACCGATGACCTGAAGAAGACAGCGGGAAACCGTTGGATTCAGAGGGCACAGGACCGGTTGGAGTGGCGCCATTTAGGGGAGGCCTATGTCCAGCAGTGGACATCAAAGGGCTGATGGATGGATGGATGGTGGTGGAGCGGTTACCATATCGGTCTGACGCGCAATGGGTCCCGAGTTCGATTTCCGGCCAGACAGTTATCTGCATGATGTGTTTAGATACATGTTCTGGGTTTGGATGTTTGTGTATTCGTGTATGTGTCCATGGTACCCACAACACAGGAGAAAATCCTAGTGCTATGAGTGTAGAAAGCGTGTGTATATCTTGTATACAAGTTCCCATGGATACAATAAAATCTATCCTGCTAAACATCATTAAATCTGATATCTGCTATCAAATTGAATGATCTTTTTTCTCGGAAATTTATATAAGGAATAGCTTTACTAGTTTCCTAATAATTAATATCAGACTGAGATACAGTGAAGGCTAGGATTTGGTAATGATGAATAAATATTCTTACGCTTCAATAAATCCGCAAAACATATCACTAAGTACAGTTTCATTCTAACGCTAATGTAGCCGAAAGCCCGATACTAAATCAGGCGTTATGAGTTCATTAAGCTAACGCGTTGTTTCATATAACGTAACATGTGCTAGTGAATTGTCGTTTATATACTAATTCCGAGCTTCTAATTTATACACGCTATGTTTATTTCCGAGCTAATTCGAATTTGAACTCGGCACGAACTCTGAATCGTATCTTTTGAAATTTACATGAAAGGTATATTAAATTTGAAATTTACTATCCGAATTTAACAGCGCAATTTTATGGAGTATCTTAAACAACTTCAATATAATTCTAACAACTTGGCTTTTTTATTTATATATTTAAAAAATATTGGCAGTTCAGGCCGCATGAGTGAATGTCACTGGAGGGGGAGGATATTACAACACCCAGCATGGGAGAATAGAAAAATAGTTAAAAGGATTCTTCTTGCTATTGTTGTCAAACGGAGTTTATTTATTCTGAACTGCAGAGCATATTATGAAAAAAATCGGGGAATATCTGACCTTTTTTCCGTCGACTGCCACTGTTAACAGCTTCTTTAACAAAGCTTTACTAACACCCATGGCAGTGCGTTACTGATTTTGCTAATATAAATTAAGTAGATATATGTATGTAGTCACAATTAATTATCACTGCTTTGCGGCGAAAGAAAACATCGTGAGGAAAACTACGCACCCGAGAGTTCTTTAAAAAAAAGTTCTCGGAGCTATGGCCTAAAACTCTCTCATTCTGAGAGAAGACCCGTATCCAGCATTTGGACAATAATGGGTTGCGCAAAGGTATATGTGATCACTGGTCATGAATATCTGTATTCAAACCAAAATATAACATTGGGGTCTACCTGAGGTAAGCTTTTATTCAATAATAATTTGGAATACTCCACTAAACAAAAACAGTAGCGCTTAAAACTGTTTCAACGTATAAAAAGCGTAGGAATTTGTAGCAGTTATTACAGCAATTTCCGTGAAAAAATGTGTGAGTTATTTGTCAGTTGTTCAGTATTAATGAAAACAAAGGAACACATATGCGGCTCTATGTAATGCTTATTATCTGTATCTTAATATTTTTGATGTCTGAAATATGTACCTACTCCAAAATAAACCGCAGAGAAGGACTTACACCTTCCATTTTTAAGTCCCTTACACTTGGAAATTTTGTACCTTATGTTGTTTGTCTCTGGAAACATCATCATATTCATTTCTGCTTAATAATAACAGTGCCATTCGTTACTGTTTTGTTGAGAATAGGCGTTTTAATTGAGTCTTCAGGGGTAACAATGCATTTAATTTTGTAGTCCAAATCAGATAAAATTTAATTTAACCTTAATTATAATATAATTTGGCCTTAATTACAGAACCCTACCTAACTATCTACCACCAGAAAGACTGTATGCTTGTTTGTTACTTGTATAATATGAAAAGAATCTTAGTTGTATCTTTACAGGTGGTAGAACCAGTGTAGTTCGACTGGGGAAGTACCACCGCCACACCTATTTCCAACGTGAAGCATTTATTGCGTTTCGATGGAAGGGTGTGGTTGTCGGCACACTTTTATATGAAGCGACTATCTTAGTCCTCAGGAGTAGCAACGCATCTGTGATTGACTTCAGACAGAATCCATGTTCTATTTGAAGTTGATTACAGATGTTCATGGGCGGCAGTGACAACTTGTCATCAAAATTGCATGCTCGTTTGCTACTTCAATCAGACAAAAATAAGTTGATCTGCAATATTGTCTGAATACAGCACAAGCCATAAAACACAAATCACAAATAGAATTTCTTTACCAGTATGAAATTGAAATTATACTGAATAAAGAATCGTTTTATGCATTAAATTTCCATTCAATGGTTTATAAGATTAAAATTGTCAGACAGTATTTTGTCGTAGTGGCTAACCATTTTTCATAGAGGATTACAATTTTGGAGGTACGGCGTATTTGTAGCTTTTTGTTCCAGCTACTAGTGCTTGTATTTTACTTATTACAGGCTTATATTGAACTTTTTTTTTTTTAATTGAAGTAGCATACAAGCATGCAGACTACATTATGGTAAGTGGTCACTGCCGCCCATGGACATCTGTAAATAACTTCACATAGAAGAAGCGAATTTGAAGTGAATCAACGATGCGTTATTACTCCTGAGGACTAAGATAGTCGCCTCAAAGGAAATTGTGCTGGCAACCACACCCTTCCACCGAAACGCAACAACTGCTTCGTGCTAGAAATAGGTGAGGCGGTGGTACTTCCCCGGTCGAACCATTGTTCTACCACCTCGCTGTGTTAATTCCTCGCTGTGTTTAAGGGCCAAATCTTAAAAGTAAAGGAGGTTTGTCAACAAAGGCCATTTTCCAACAACTCCAAAAGAATTTTTACCTTCAAGCTAGAATTGAATGCCTTGAATTGAATAAAACAACGCTATAGACATTACAGTATTTTTTCAAAAATTATCGCTGAAAAGAAAGAGCCCACTCACTGCCTTTGTCACATTTGATTTGATTTTTTAATGATTTTTTAATTTAATGATTTTTTAATGAACCCATCATTATAATGACCCTCGTGGCGCAGCGGTTACTATACCGGTCTGACATGCAGTGGGTCCCAGGCTCAATTCCCGGCCGGACAGGTATCTGAATGATGAGTTTAGATTCTTGTTCTGGGTCTGGGTATTTGTGTATTCGCCTTTGTATTTGTCCACGACACAGGAGAAAATCTTACTGTGGGGCTATGACTGTAGAAAGCCTTATATATATGAATAAAAAGACCTCTTTGGTGTTAATATAAAATCTGATTTATTTATTTATGTAGCTACATACATACTATTTGAAGTTTTAGATTATTCCCAGTTGTACCTCAAAATCTTCTGCGGCGTATTTCAATTAATTCAGATGTTATTAAAATTGAAGACCATTGACATAAATCCGACAGCTCACTGCTTTCTGGGAAATTAAGCGGATTCGTTTTAAAATATATTTTTCTATCAGATTTTTTAAATTTATAAGAACATTAGTAATTTCTAACCTTCATTAGATCTATCTTATCTTTCTGTCTTTGTATAGGTATAGGTTCTTCGTCCCTGTAGTTCCGGGATCAGAATAGGGCTACGGCATCCCCTGCCTATCGTAAGAGGCGACTAAAAGGGGCTTCCGGGGTTGCAGGCGGCTAGAGTGGGCGCTCGAACCGTTCAGTCAGGCGATCCCGCAAAGGACGGCGGTATATGTGATCGCATACCGTCGTAAAGACTAGACGGAGCGGTAGGCCCAGCCACCCATCTGGGAGGACCGAGTACCCGGAGTCCTCTTTATAGCGCCGAGGACGGCCACCGGGGGGGTTTTAGTGCGATAAAAAAAAGATCTATCTTATTTTTCAGTCTTTGTATAGGTATAGGTTCTTAGTCCATTACTGTTGACCTCCCCTAAGCTGCGTTACACGGATGGGTTCTGGCGATTTCAATCTTAATTGTTTAACTTTTTTAATCTATTTTATTTTAGTAACCACAAGATGGCCCAATAAACATCGCATCACTTTTTTTATTTCAACACTTTATAAGCGATTATAAATCTCAATCGACCTTTCAACTCCTATTCATTAAGAATCTACCCTTACACTTTTTCTACATTCACAGCCCCACAGTCGGATTTTCTTCTGTGTCGTGGGTGCCATGAACATACAAATACGGATATACAAACACCCAGACCCAGAACTGAAATCTAATATTTCATTCAGATACCTGTCTAGCTGGGAATCGGAAACAGAATAATACTGCGTGTCAGATCGTGTATGGTGACCGTCCTACCACGCGGTCGTCAAAAAATAATAAAATTTTTGGCCGCATCGTGTACAATTACTAAAACTATTTGGAGTTTTAAAATATCATGCATGTTCAATCAAGTCTCGACTTTTGCTTAAAATTTCTTTCTTTTTTATCAATTTAGTAATGCACCATAATTTCATAGATTAACGAGTAGACGGCTGGTAATTGAACCTGGAAACTTTTGGTTGTCAGACAGCTAAGTGGCATCGCTTCATTCCGTATCAAACCGCACCTTAAGTATCTTGTATTATATACACTACCCGTAGAGTTCTCAAACTTTTGATCCTCAACGTCAACCGAACCTTATCAAACTACCCGGGTGTTTGTTGCATACTTAAGCGGAACCCTAACTTATCTTAACAAATTGTACCGAACTCTCTCTCACGTACACGGAGACGGAAAAACTTACCTATCCGAACAATGCCCGCATAGCTCCAAAGTTCGAACGGTTTTGTACGTGTAAGTCATAAGCGATAGCGGGTAGTTTTGTTCGAAATTACATTATTTTCTAATGTTATAGTTTTCGTTTGTGAGAAGTTGCAAAGTAATCGTAGTTAGCTCTAGAGTTGTTTTCTCATGGTCTCATGGCTTCGGTTCTTCTTTTTTTTATTTGACTTAAGTAGCAAACGAGCTTGCAGTCCACCTGATGGTAAGTGGTCGCTGCCATCCATGGACATCTGTAATCATAAATAATAATAATAATAATAATCATAACTACATACAGAACATGGATTCCATCTGAAGTCAATCACAGATGCGTTGCTACTACCGACGACTATGATGGTCGCCTCATGTGAAAGTGTGCCGTCTTCGGCCGAAGGTTGTGGCGATAGCCGAATAATTGGCTTCAGCATCCGCCAACAATTGACCTTCGGTCGGCCATTACCAAAAAAATAAATTATATATATTGCCTAATTTACCTAATGTACTATATATTGCATTTTCCACTAAATGTACTAGGTACTAGGTTCATGTTCATTAGTAGATGTCCACGACTAGGTAATTTTCATTACTGGTTGTCTAAAACTGGATCCATGAATGGTTGAAAAACTAGTATTTTTATTTGTTGAAAAAATTTTAAAACCGCTTTGGAGTATCACTTGTGAAACACTGTAGATATACTGAGAAAGGACAGGACTTTACACTTTAAGTATGTTCAGGACTGAAACTATGACAATATTGATAAAATTTTACAAATACTACATTTCTTCTTAAACTGTCCATAATTGGGGTGTTTACCTTATTAAGTTTTTAAAAACGCTTGTCGTGCTTGTCTCGATCATTACGTATTATCTTAAACCGCTTCCGCCTATAACTTGGCCAGCAACAAACGCAAGAGACCAAACGGCGGTCCGGGACTCTTTGGGAAGGATTTGAGTGAGGTTTCTCAGTAAAGTCCGTTTCGTTTTTCGAGCAACTTTGAAGGAAGAGCTTTAAGAGTACATACGTACTGTTCTTTTAACATTTTACTCGGTTTATCTGCCACACAGAAATCGAAGTCTTTTGCAACAGTTTAAAATAAATTGGCGAAATAGGAATGTTCGAGTTTATATTCCATGTAGCTTCGACCTATGTAAAGAACTGTAAAAGAGCGTATCGTGTGTTAAAAGGTTTACTAATACGGGTATAATATAGGATGATTGTTGATTTATCTGATGATTCAAATTAAACTGAAAAAGAACCTGTGACAGCTAAATGCATACTAAGTCTAGAAAAAAAGAACACTACCCAAGCAGTACATTGAAAAAATAATGTAAACATTAAAGTAATATACGCAGCCACTCGAAGAAAGGCGTGCTACATATACATTGTGTTCAGGCTAACTTCCGATAAGGGACTAATAAGGGTGCGTTGCTTACGGGGGTTTATATAGGGAATTGCAGAGCGCAACTCTTTAGTAATGCAAGGAGCAAATTTTACGCACTTATGTTCATACACCGATATTTTAAAAAGTGGTGATTGGATTAAAATGATAAATGTGTTAATTTAAAGTTACAAAATAGACTTTAATTTAAAAGTAAAAGTACAACAAATTTAAAAGTACAACTAATATACTTTTAAAACAAATTGAAATAAAACACACTTTTTGTCTATTTTGTATGAGTGAATCGATTTGGGTACACGCGAGTGTATATACTTCATAGCGATATTCTATCAATTAAGCCGAAATATATGCTATCACTATAATTAATGATAATAAAAATATCACAGTAAATTCATTATAACGTCGTTTCGATCAAAACGTTCCGCGCTGCTCGTTGAAACCGTGATCTCATTCCGCGTCAAACCTCCGGACAGATTTATGTGCAAAGCAAATAGACGCTTTAACTTTGATAGAGTTTTATTGTTATTGGAACATGATGTTATTTGTTTTCATTCTAAACTGGACTTGTTTTGCAAATTTGAAACTGAAACTGAAACTTGAATTGAAATTGGATTTTTTACGATTTTAGCGATTTTAAAGTTTATGGATCGTTTAAATCCATATTAACGATTAGACTTTAGATTCATGTTCTGGGCCTGGGTGTTTTTGTATTCGTCTTCTGCGTGTCCGAGGTACCCACGACACAGGAGAAAATCCTAGTGTGGAGCTATGAGTGTAGAAAGCGTGTTTCTACGATATGATACATGTGATTTTATTATTAACCAAGCCACGAGACGTCTGTCATATATATTCACGTCATACTCCAAAGCGATATTTTATTTAAAAAAGCCCAAAAACACGTGTAAATATAATTAGTGTTAGTAAAAATATCACAGTAAAGTCATTATAACGTCGTTTCGATCAAAACGTTCCGCGCTGCTCGTTGAAACCGTGATCTCATTCCGCGTCAAACCTCCCGACAGATTTATGTGCAAAGCAAATAGACGCTTTGACTTTGATAGAGTTTTATTGTTATTGGAAAATGACGTTATTTGTTTTCATTCTAAAATGGACTTGTTTTGCAAATTTGAAACTGCGGTTGAAATGGGATTTTTTACGATTTTAGCGATTTTAAAGTTTATGGATCGTTTAAATCCATATTAACGACTAGACTTTAGATTCATGTTCTGGGCCTGGGTGTTTTTGTATTCGTCTTCTGTGTGTCCGAGGTACCCACGACACAGGAGAAAATCCTAGTGTGGAGCTATGAGTGTAGAAAGCGTGTTTCTACGATATGATACATGTGATTTTATTACTAACCAAGCCACGAGACGTCTGTCATATATATTCACGTCATACTCCAATGCGATATTTTATTTAAAATAAGCCCAAAAACACGTGTAAATATAATTAGTGATAGTAAAAATATCACAGTAAAGTCATTATAACGTCGTTTCGATCAAAACGTTCCGCGCTGCTCGTTGAAACCGTGATCTCATTCCGCGTCAAACCTCCCGACAGATTTATGTGCAAAGCAAATAGACGCTTTGACTTTGATAGAGTTTTATTGTTATTGGAAAATGATGTTATTTGTTTTCATTCTAAAATGGACTTGTTTTGTAAAGTTACACGCGTATAAATTAAAATATATAAGTCCTTTTGACGACTCGCGTGACGGAGCTGTTGCCATACCGATCTGACGCGCAATGGGTTCCAGGTTAGATTTCGAGCCAGACAGATATCTGAATGATGAGTTTAGATTCATGTTCTGGGTCTGGGTGTTTTTGTATTCGTCTTCTGTGTGACCAAGGTACCCACGACACCTAGTATGCGGCTATGAGTGTAGAAAGCGTGTTTCTATGATATGATACATATCATTTTCTTAAAGACCAAGCCATGAGAGATTTGCCATACATATTTACGCCATACTCCATAGCGCTATTTTGTTTAAAAAGGTCCAAAAATACGTGTAAAAATAATTAGTGATAGAAAAAATATCACAGTAAAATCATTATAACGTCGTTTCGATCAAAACGTTCCGCGCTGCTCGTTGAAACCATGATCTCATTCCGCGTCAAACCTCCCGACAGATTTATGTGCAAAGCAAATAGACGCTTTGACTTTGATAGAGTTTTATTGTTATTGGAAAATGACGTTATTTGTTTTCATTCTAAAATGGACTTGTTTTGCAAATTTAAAACTGCGGTTGAAATGGGATCTTTTACGTTTTTAGCGATTTTAGTTTATGGATCGGTTAAATCGATTTTTACGACAATAGATAAAACTTGTAAATATTATACACTTTAATATGAGGCGACCATCATAGTCCTCGGGAGTAGCAACGCATCTGTGGTTGACTTCAGATAGATCCAATGTTTTATTTGAATTTGATAACAGATGTCCATGGGTGGCAGAGATCACGTACCATCAGGTGGACTGTCTACTGGTTTGCTACTTCAATCAGATACAGACATACTGAGAAGATCATCTCATATAAAAGTCCGCTAAACACTCCCTTTGACAGAAACGGAACAACTGTTTCTTGGTAGAAATAAGTGTGGTGGTTGTATCTTACCTCTCATATACGTTCTACTACTTTGAAGCGACGTTTCGCTTTTGTTGAAATCATGATCCAATCAAAAATACGAATGTTGAAAAGCGTAGCCAAAAAATTAAGAATATGCGTACTTGTCGACATGTCCTAATAAATAGTTGTGTATATGTGCCAAATTTTGTACATATTGAGAATTATAGCAATGCATTGCCGGCAAATTCTAGTTAGATATTTATCATTTATCATTATTTAACCACCAATTCGCACTAGACCAGCGCGGTGGACTATGTTCTAAAACTCTCTCATTCTGAGAGAAGACCCGTGCCCAGCAGTGGGACAATAATGGGCTGTACCCATTCATCATTTAGACTGGTATATGCCTGCTTCTACCAATTCCTCGGCATCATGCACTGAAATGTAGGTATTTTACACAAATTGTCTATGGAATTAAAATGTGACTTTTATTGTCTTTGTAAGATGACACGGTGTATTAAAAATACACTGAATGGCAAACGAGGTCGCGTCGTAAAACAGTTTAGTATGCGAAATAGCAAAGTACTTACGTAATATGTGGGATGTACTATAATTTTATGAGATAAAAGTAAAATTCGGTATAATAACCGGGAGGTACGAGGTCCAAATCCTAGGCACCTCTGTTTTTTCAAAGTCCGACTAGAAATTAATAATCTCCCAATTTAAAGGCAAAATTCTAAAAGTTCTCAAAAGAGTGTGAAGTCTACCTATTAGACTTATAGTGAAATGACTTATTGGCCTCATTAGGGCAGTAATGGGTTGAAGAACTAGATAAAATAATCGTACAAATACTAATTTTACAAAATATGATAAAATATTACTTTCAAACGTTTCTCAATCGTGTTACTATTTTTGTGCTCTCTATATACATATATTTATTTTGAGACATGCAGAATATGTGCATCGTATGCTATTTTCAAACATATACGATTAATAAATAAGAACTTAAGCCCATGCATGTTTGAAACCCATCTATTAAATAATAAACTACCATAGTCCTACTCTCACGCTAAAACGCCGTTTTTATATTGATTGAAGTGGCAAACGAGCATGCAGTCCACCTGATGTTAAGTGGTCACTGCCGCTCATGGACATCTCTAAGCAACTTCAAATAGAACATGGGTTCTATCCGAAGTCAATCATGCGTTGTCACTCCCGAGTACTATGATGGTCGCCTCATATTAGAATTTGTCGGCAACCACACCCTTCCATCGAAACGCAAAAACTGCTTCACGCTAGAAATAGGTGTGGCGGTGTTACTTCCCCGGTCTAACTACAATGGTTTTACCACCTGCCGTGTTCAAACCCCGGCTTAACAGAAATCTGAATGATGAAAGTAGATTTTTATTCTGTGTTTAGGTGTTTGTGTATTTGTTTGTCCGTGTATCCATGACACTCCCTACATAGTACACTATTCTAGTATGATACTATGAGTGCAGAATGCATTACAATTGTTAACAGATATGGAATGATAAAAAATTTAAAGTACCCAAAGTAATTACTTTGAATACAAAGAAAAAATATTCATTTCGTTTCAATAAACATGGTACAAAAATATCAGTTGAAAAGCGAAATCCTTTTACCACAAGCAGCGTCTTCGAACGGATCGGAACGGTATCCTCGCCGAATTTGCGTCGGTTTCCAAGCGGAAAATCCTATGAATCCAAGCTGAAGCCTTATCATAATCTCACGTCCCTCGTAATTTGTGAGTGACGTCACTATTATTTTTTATTATTTTGTTGCATAAAAATACAAATAATATCTTTTTAAGTATTTTATTACAATGGACACCAACTACACGGTATATTAATAGTACAATAATTAAATTAGACATTAAACGCATGCTTCAAAAATAAAGGTACAAAAAATAAGCCTTAGGTATCATAATCTTACGTCCCAAATAATTTGTGAGGAATAGCGTACGCATCATCCCTGTTTCTACTATCGGCATATACGATCAATAAATAAGACATTAAACGCATGCCTGGTCAAAACTCATCTTCACAATACAAAATACCATAGTTCTGGTCTTACACCAATTGTTTTCCGTGTTCGAACCCTGGATAATCAGTAATCTGAATAATAAAATAACATTTATGTTCTGGGTCTGGGTGTTTTCCTATGTATTAATTTTTATGTATAATGGGTTACAAATAAATATAAAGTAGAAGGGGCTTGCTAAAAGTAATTACTTCAAAAACAAAGGTACAAAAAATATGCATTTCGTTTCAATAAACACGGTACAAAAATGTCAGTTGAAAAGCGAAATCCTTTTCCCACAAGCAGCGTCTTCGAACGGATCGGAACGGAATCCTCGCCGAATTCGCGTCGGTTTTCAAGCGGAAAATCCAATGAATCCAAGCTGAAGCCTTATCATAATCTCACGTCTCTCGTTATTTGTGAGTGACATCACTATTATTTTTAACCGACTTCCCAAAGGCAAGAGGTTATCTATTCGTCACGTATTTTTTTTTTTTTTTTTTTTTTATGTATGTTCGGGCGAAATAGCTAGAAATCGTCAACCTACCGCCACGATTCATACGACATTGTATGCGGCTAGTTTCACAGGCAGTCCCATATTGAGGAAAATGAAAACCTTCCGGCGGTTTTCTCGGAAAATTGGAAAATGTCGGTTTCTTAAAATCTTGAATAACTTGGGTGTTTCTTAACCAATTTCCATTTTCTTTCTTTCATTTGATAGGAAATTTTGTCACGCAACTTTTTTTCTTGGACATGGGTATGCTGTGATGCTTAACTCTTTGAGTTATGGGGGGGAAACCACCACCACTCCTCAAGTTTTTTAGATAATTTGAGATAACTCGGCTTCTGCCGAATCGATTCTTATGAAACTTGGAATATGTATTATATATCTACGCTTATATAGGTTGACGAAAAATTTGACCTTCAACTCTTCGATCCTGATGATGCAGGGTTACAGCTATCCTAAACCATAAAATTAGCTATTATGTGCTTACATATATGTAATAAGACTACTAAGCAGAGACATGTGATGAAAAATTTGACCTTCAATTCCTCAACCCTGATAATGCTGGGGTCCTTCAAGCCTAAACCATAGGCGTTGGCCATATGGTGCTTACGTATATGTAATGAGATTACTAGGCAAAGATATAACATGATAGTTTTGACCTTCAACTCTTCAGCCTTGATGATGCACGGGTACTTCAGGCTTAAAGCATAGGCGTTGGCCATTTGATACTTATGGAATTGTAATATATTAACAAAGCAAAGACGTATGATAAGAAAATTGACCTTTAACTCCTCGACCCTTATGATGCAGGGTACTGTAAGCCCAAGCTATAGAAGTTGGCTATTTAGTGTTTAAGGATTTATTGAATAAATGCTAAGAAGAGATGACTTATGAAAACTGTTATCTTTAACTGGGCTTTTATTCAGTGGTACTGCCTATCTAACCCACAGGTGATAGTAATATGGCCCTTATGAATATATTAGGAGTTCCATAAACAGAGGCAACGATTATTAAAGTTACCTTCACCTCTTTAACCCTAATAATATAGGTATACAACCTGCCTAAAGTATGTGTGTTTGGTAATTATTGTTCGCAATACAAACAATGAGTTCCGGAAAGGACATAATTATGATCACAAATTCCACTTTGAATACAATTACCTGGACGACGCAGGAGTATTGCCGACCTTTTTACATAGGATGGGTTAGGTTAGGTTGGAACTTAAAAGAAAATATAGAAACTAAGCGAGCAGGGCGCGGCAGCGCCCTGCGAGCGGTTGCGCTCAGTTCACATGCACTGTGACAGTAATGTAAGATATCGCTTAGGCTTTTGTTTGACTTGTCATTTAAGGTTGATTTTAAATTACCGTTTCCATTTATGTATGCACTATGCAGTCTTATGGATACTATGTATTACACGGTCTCGTATAACTGATCGAAGTGTCTAGTCGTCCCGTAATCGGATGAATAAAATAAATTAATCGTCCGCTAAACGGTAAATTCGTAATAAAAATGGTCTGTATATTAAACATACTTATTATCCTCGTAATAAAAAGCGTATTGAAACTGGTGAGTTAAATCATATTACTGAGATTAATAAATTGTGTAAAGCTATGGGTACACCTGATGTAGTGAATAACGACCATGCTGCCCGAACTTAAATTGGTTTTGATGGTATTGGTTTTCCAACTAAGGATAGTCAAAATTATTTTTATCAGTATCAGTTGAAATATACTCTTAGTTATAAGGTTTATATTACTTTTTCTACTTTAAATATTGATAATTATAGGTCTATTCTTTAAATAAATGTTTACTCAGAAAAAGTTGTTTTATTCGGTTAGGTTAGGTTCGAACAGATTTTTCTAATTCAGAATCTAAGGGAGGGGGCGCGGTAGCGCCCCCGACCGGTTGTGTCAAAGAAGTCTATTTTTAGATGATGACGTCAGCACATAATTTTATTCATCCGAAAATCGGACGTATAATTAATTTTATTCATCCGGTTAGCGGACGACTAGCAACAGCCATAACTGATTTTATCGTGACTGAAAAGCGTGAAAAAAAAATTTTTAAACAAAAAATACAACCGACTTCCATGCCACATAAAAGTAAAAAATAATTTAAATACATGTTGGTTTAGAGCAAACACAGTACTTAGTACATAGTTCCGAAGTCGGCGCTCACCATATTTTGCTGGATCATGACGAAACTACATGTATCTTATATGAGCGCCGACTTCGGGACTATGTACTAAGTACTGTGTTTGCTCTAAACCAACATGTATTTAAATTATTTTTTACTTTTATGTGGCATGGAAGTCGGTTGTATTTTTTGTTTAAAATTTTTTTTATTATTTTGTTGCATAAAACAATACAAATAATAAAAACTTAAGTATTTTTTAAGTTCCTAATAATTTATTTTTAATATAGACTTTACCGTATAAATGTATAATTAAAATTAAAATTACTATCAAATTTAAAAAATAAACGTCTGTCTTTCACAACAGTTTTTAACAGTGCACACCACAGAAAACAACATAAAGAATGCCATAGTAATTCTAATTACTATACATTCGTTTCTTTTAATTTCTCGCACTCATTTATTAAAAAAAAACTATATTGTTACAATAATCAATTTAAAAGCTAACCATTCCAAGGAATATCCAGCGTTAAATAAGATGAAAGAGACAATAAAACCATACAATTCTGTACTTTCATATAATAATACAAAAGAAAAAATGATTTAATGTGATTAAATCATATGAAATGCTTGTAGCCACTGTAGGCACACCCTATAATTCTTAGTATTATATTGCTTGCAATAAAGAAAATGCAATAATTCTTAATACCTTCGCACTCTTCCTATGAGATATACATTTGTGGACTGGTCTTTGATATACGAGTTGAACTAAACATCTTGTAATGTTTCACAGGGGACTTGTTTTTCGGGAGGAAGTACGGCGGCATGTGTGGTCGCATACCGCCGTAAAAACCAGACGGTGTGGTGGCCCAGTCGCTCACCTGAGTGGAGCCCGATGGGGCAACACGTTGAGGGGACACCGGCGGCGGTCCGTTGGGAGTACCCGGAGTCCTCTTCTCTTCGCAGCGCCGAGGTCGGCCACCGGGGGGGTTTTAGTGCGGTAACAATCCCACATAACCCTGCGTCGCTTCCACGGCAACGGGTACCTTTGGAAGGTTTCCCCCTCGATAACAAAAAAAAAAAGGGGGCTTGTTTTACTATAGCACTTTCATACAAGTTTGTGGGTTCAACTCATTGTTGTCCCACTGCTGGACACGGGTCTCTCAGAATGAGAGTTTTAGGCCATAGTCCACTGCGCTGGCAGAGTGTACTTATTACAAGTAGTACTTATTTTTTATTTTACCTAATTATGCATTCCGATGTGTTTAGTCTTTACAATAATTTATTTTTATGTGACTGCGAAAATGTTTATTGTACTTAGAAGCTCTAATTTATAGCTAAACTGTATGATTTGTGAATGAAGAGGGTATTAGCGTTACAGTGCAATGACTGCAATGAATGGTTGCACGTAGGACGAGCGTAATGGCTTTTGTAGTTTATGTCGCTCACGTTTTGAAGTAATTTGTTGTGTAGCCTAAGCTGTCTTAAATCATTCATTAAACTTACATTGATTGCGAAACTAGCTGAATCCCGCAGCTTCGCCCGCGTTTACGAAAATCGATTATCCCGTTAAAGTAAGATATTTTACCAAAGTAAAAGGTAGCCTATATGTTAATCCAATGTATCACCTAACTCCCTGCCAAATTTTATGAAAATAGTTCCAGCCGTTTACACGTAAAGAAGTTACAAACATACTCGTACACACTGACAAACTTTCGTCTTTATAATATTAGTATGAAGTATGATTAGTATGATAGTATGAAGCATGATTACGGCTTTCAAGAAAAGTTTAAGCAATAGATTCGAACCGTTTCGTCCCTGTAGCGCCGGGATCAGAATAAGGCTACGGTATCCCCTGCCTGTCGTGAGAGGCGACTAAAAGGGCTTCCGGGGTTGCAAACGGCTAGAGTGGGAGTTCGAACCGTTCGGTCAGGCAATCCCGAGAAGGACGGCGGTATGTGTGGTCGCATACCGTCGTAAAGACTAGACGGAACGGTGGGCCCAGCCGCCCATCTGGGAGGAGCCCGATGGGGCAGCGCGCTCGGAGGATTCCGGTAGAAGTCGTTTCGAGGTCCCGGAGTCCTCCTTTTCAGCACCGAGGACGGCCACCGGGAGGGTTTTAGTGCGATAAAAATCCCACATAACCCTGCGTCGCTCCGGCGTCGGGTACATTTTGAAGGTTTCCCCCTCGAAAACAAAAAAAAAAGATTCGCACCGTTAGTTTTGTATCTATACTATGAAAGAAGTTTAAATGTTTTCGTTTATTTCGCACTGGTCGGGATTGTGGACAGTTTTTTTGTATAGTGTATTGTCGCATCGATATTTCACATCGTACTGACCTCGAACTGTCGGTAGCCTGATTTCTACCCTCCACAACTAGTCTTGTTGAGAAGGGTAGAAATCAAGCTTCAAGGCAATGTAGAGAATATAACTAAAAAAAATCTTTCGGGCGGCAGAATCTTACTTAGTTTCTGGATATGTTTCGCTATATGGTAAAGGATAAGAGTTTCATTTTTGTTTGTTTGAACGCACTTTGAATATATAGTTAGACTCCTTATATTGTTTTAATATGTCTCAATTGTTGTTTTATTAATTAAAATCTATAAGATATTTAGAGTTATTGCAATTTAAAGCAATGATCCATTTTTAATGCTGGCGTAACAGCGGTTTATAGCTTCTTTATATAAAAGGTATATTTAATCGAACAATGTCTGATATTAACCACTTTTCATTTGAAAAATTTAATTGATGTAAAACTTCTTTAATCCGAAGGTAAGTTCGGATTTAACACGTAAATATACCTGATAGAGTAACAAAAAAATCGATCGCCAGAGAAAATTAAAAGCATTAAATATTTTAAACATTCCACAAAATTAAAAAAGACCTTTTTTGTATAAAGCATAAATCCGACGGGTGTCACAGCAAACTTTTCGAACTGCGAAGGGTCCTTGAAATCCCTGGAACGCGCAAGGTGGAATTAAAATCGCAACACTCGAAAGTATTCAAACGTCGAGGCCGGTGATGTATCACTCTAATATACGGCTGTATTTTTTTAAAGTTGTAAAGTTTAGCGAACTGTGACCGCTAGCCTAATGGTTGAAACTTGTACTCTCGATCGGAAGGTCCGAGGTTCAAATCCACGTATAAAAAAATAATTAGGTATAATTGCTTTTCGGAGAAGCAAAACATCGTGAGAAAACCTACACACTCGGGATATCTTTAAAATAAGTTCTCGGAGGTGTGTGAAGTTCACCAATTCGCACTTGGCCAGCTTGGACTATGGCCTAAACTCTCTTATTCTGAGAGAAAGCCCGTGCCCAGCAGTGGGACAATAAATACATTACACAATTAAATAATAATTACTCTTAGTAAGACCCTATTATGTTTCCTTATAAAGATTATTGTTCTTATTTCGCTAATGGTTTCAAGTAATGGCCAAAAAAGTAAGCGTGCAATATAAATAGGCAAACAGCAGCAAAATGATTGTAGGTGAGACGTAGTAGGTAGTAGAGGACGCTTTACATTTTGTTACACTGATAAATTAATTATATTTTAGTTAATAAACGTGAAATGCTTTAAAATATTTTAAATATTAAATATTTAACATTTGTAGATTACCAATCCTTAAAAATCGCCTATTGTTTTATAAATTACCCCTCAATATTATCACGGAATTCCTATTGCCCGCGTTTTATGTAATGCGGATAGTGCAGCGCTTTCACTGGTCTTTCGGACAAATCGCTACCGCTCTCGTGGTCCCGTATGCTACGGGACCACGAGAGCGGTAGCGATTTGCGTTTTATACACATCTATACATTCGTTCTTTACGATTGTCGCCCGCGCTTACTTTTTCTGTCACTATCACCGTAGCCAAGCGATAATAGTAAAACGAAAAATGGTGCTGAAAACTGAAAATATTTTGCATAGTATTAAATTTTAAAAACATAACGAACATTTAAACATATTTACAAAGCACGCACGGACGTACGCTTTTAAGCACGCTTTCGCGCGTGCAAACACACATACAAACGCGCGCGCGCGCACACAAGCACACACAAACACGTACATGTACAATGTAACAGACATTAGTATCACGGTAAGAGTATCTATTATTATATCGTCAACCCATTATTATCCCACTGCTGGGCACGGGTCTTCTCTTGGAATGAGAGAGTTTTGGGCCATAGTCCACCGCGCGGGCCAAGTGCGAATTGGATGGAGTATCTATTATTACCGTGTTAGTATTATGGGTCTGGGTGTTCCTGTCCTTGTCTGTAAAATACTCATAGCAGCAACTACATTGACTAATAATAATATTTTATTTATTTATTGCACCTTTATAATCTAGAAGTTACAATAGAGCAAATTTATGGCATTCTCTATCAGTCAACCCTGGGTGGCTGGAAATTTTGCGGCTAGAAATAATATGGTTTTTGTTCATTTAGAACTGAAAACCTGAACTGCAAGTGTACAGTAGAACGGTTTATAGGTATAACCAGTGAGCTATAGCAGTGGCTTAGGCCTCTCGGGGCGGAGATTTTTTTAAATTTATACATACGTTTTAAATATCTTTGCATATAAATATCCGAGGCTAATTACATATCGAGTTTCATGTTAGCCCTCGATTGAATTATTATGGAAAGTTAATTCGCTAATTGGGTCTTTACTACTCACGACTAACTAATGAGTTGAGTTCATTTGCATAGTTTACTATGCATCGAAGTGCAACTTCTACTGGAATTTATTGCCGCCGACAGTTTCGAGAGGAATTAATTGCTAAGAAGCTATTCAGAGGTCCATCAGCATGCAACCACTGTGTTCGTTATTCGATTTTATTGCTAAAATAGATTTTTAAGTAACGGTAACATTTATACTCCTGCCTACCTCCTCCAAAGTTTTTTTATAATGAAACCTGCTTGAAATTCAAACTATAAAGTGAGCAATTTTAGCCTAATCTTTGAAATTACTGCCTATGCCATGCCATGTTGATCGGAGTCCAAGGTTCAAATGCCAGCCTCGCACCACTGACTTTCCAAAATTATATGCGTTTTAGAAATAAATATCACTGCTCTATGAAGGTTAAAATTTTTAGAAACTTTACACGCCTGACAGTTTTTTTTTCAATAAAAGATTTCAAGGCCAAGGATTATCATGGACTATGGCCTAGATTTTTTTCATCAAATTAAAACTAAAGATGTATTTATTGTATTTGTATCATTATTCGAAAGACTGTCAAGAGGAAAGAGTTTATACAAAAATTGATCACCACACGTTTCCGTGCTGTGGGTTTATTTCCAAATCTACATTCGCCCCGCTCATTTTTTTCGCCTAATAAAAATATCTACACGATGTGAATGGGGTCTGCGCGGTTGCCTTAGTTTCGAAAGAGCCTATTCAGTAACTGGGTGTTCTCAAATTTTTCTTTGAATAAATTTTTATCCGGCTTAACTTGAGAGAGTTTGTAATAAAACTCAATTTGGCCTATTTCTCACGTCTTGTTACCCGTATTACGGATGAAATATGAAATTCAAATGGCTCCATAATATTCCGCTGTTATTTAGATGTGATACGGAGTTATTGAGGTGTGAATATTTAAAAGTTAGCGAATATTTTATGGATTTTTCATTTCCTGATAATAGTAAACAGTGCAATACATAGAAGATATGTTTAAATGTACCTATTTTCTTCACTATAATAGACGAAAACTACAGTGAGAACGTCACTGTCACATCCCTTGAAATAAGGGAAAAGTTCCCTGAAGTTGCGTGAATGTTTATTTAAAAGTAGAGCGTATACTGAACGGTTGCATTGAGGATGAGGTGAAAATTGGGGGTAACCAATGGTCGCAAAAACATATGATAAGTTTGCATAGCGCCAACTGGAGAAATCTCATTTAAAGTCGTGGACGTCTGAAATTTAACGAGTTCGGTTGAATTACTGGAATATTTGAACGACTTTGGTACACTTACGCTATTTTTTGTAATGTTTTGTAACACAATATTTTAAATCAATAATATTTAAAATCAAAATAGCGGGTGTAACTTTGTTATAGCAAATACCAAGACAAGTATTACTGACAATGATCAGTCCTTGAACGGAGAGACTTCAAGAGCACTTCCGTGCTTCACGATAGCCTTAAACATGTAACAATCGTTCAACTCCTAAGAAGGTTCATTCTGATCTGAGTTCGAGAGTCATTAAATCCGTGCGAATTCACACGAATACTGTGTGTTTATTTAAAAATAAACGAGCATTAAGAAAAATTATCTACCCCGTAGAAAACAAGTTTAAGCTAACTATCGTGAATATGTACAATAATAAAGGAATTAGTCATAATCTACATAGTAAGAGAATCCGTTTTTCATATTTTAGGCCAATGTAAACCAGTAAATTGGAAAAAATTTAAGTAATTTGTTAAATATTTCTTAGCTCCCTCTCAATGATCTGCAATAAATTTATTTCTCAAACTAATTTTACCTTCAAATCAGTTGGTATTCGCTTACTAGTAACTACGAGTATGTTAATAAATAAAGACAGGAAAATATCATAATCGAGTGCTTAATTGAAATCTAATTCGGCATTTTAGGACTTTTTTATAGGATTCAAGAAGTTAATGAAGTTGCAATCTAATTTATGTTTAGAAGTCACTGCCGCCTATTGACATCTGTAAGCAAATCACTACTCAGTATAAAACAAAGTTGCTTCCCGCTGTCTGTCTCTATGTATGCTTAGAGCTTTAAAACCACACCACGAATTTTAATACATTTTTTTAATAGATAGAGTGATTCACGAAGAAGGTTTCTGTAATACATGCATAATTGCAATATAATGCAGGAAAATTGATGATTTTAGATTTTTTATTTTAGATTTTAGGCGGAACGAAGTTTGCTGGGTCAACTAGTTGATGTATAAAAGAGGTTTGATCAGATCACCATAGATGCCTTGCTACTCCCGATGTTTGAGATTGTCGCCTCATATGAAAGAAGTGTTCAACCAACTTTTTATGGATCATATTTATAATAATTTCTTGCCGCGAAAATCACTACACCACCCAGCGAAGCGAAGTAAAATCTAGACCTAAATATGACACGCATAACCCATTCGCCTCCGTATCCGGACTTAGAAAATAAAGTAAGAATATCTTCCTCCAAAATCAGTATGCATAGGCCGTAACAGCCCGCTGACATCGCATCAATGTAAAAACGTGCGTATCACCTAGATGAGTCTAGATATAAGCTTTCTTTGTGAGCATAAGTAAGCTTTTCGTAAGACCTAATTTCGTAAACGGATTTTCTGCATTTTGCGATAAAAGATATATTGTTAATCCATACTCCATACTATATATATATCATCAACCCATTATTGTCCCACTGCTGGGCACGGGTCTCGGAATGAGAGACTTTTAGGCCATAGCCCATCGCGCTGGCCAAGTGCGAATTGGTGGACTATACTATATGATACTATATAATACTATATATACTATACTATCCATACATACTATACTTACTAATATTATAAATGTGAAAGTGTGTTTGTTTGTTGCTGTTTCACGTTGCCACATAGTTATTATATGATATGGTTTATATGCTGGGAGATAGTTAAGAGGGCGAAGAGTGACGTAGGCTACTTTTTACATCTCGCATTCCCATGAGAATATTGATGTGTTAATCGATACATATGTAGTAGTTCCAGACGTTGTTAATAGATGGCGTTAGTAAAATTCATTTGCAAGTTCTGAATCACGCTTTCCAATGCTAATGTTAATTCCCTTGGCCGTGCAGGCGAAGCCGCGGGTAAGAGCTACTGTAAATATATCAAGTTTCTTGTTAAAGTTCATGGGCGGCAGTGGTCTCATACTATCCGCTGGTATCAAAAATTAAAAAAAAAAACAAGAATCCGTTATTGTTGCCTGTAATATTTTTCGTTGTCTATGATCTGTATTTATTTTTCTTCTGTATTTATAGTGAACAATCTACATACTATTTATAAAGGGGTGCATACACTATACAGAAATACATTATGTTGAATGCTTAACATTTATGAGCGAATATGCATGTCTGAAACGGGATATTAATGCAAAACGATTAGGAATGCACTGAAGTTTGGAGTAAGTTACAAGTGTGAGGTATGAAGCGATAAGTGTTAGGCACTTGTCATACTAACTAAAGATGTGCTGCATAATCTTAATACTAAACAAACTAGCTGTGCCCCGCGGTATCAACCGCGGTAAAAATTTAAAATAATTTAAGTAATATTGTTTAAAGTAGTAGGTGGATTTTAATTAAATAAATACTGAATGCTAACCAAATATTATAAACCTAATAAGGCGAAACTTTGTTAGTGTGTATGTTTGTAACTTCTTCACGTCTGAACGGCTGGAGCGATTTTCATAAAATTTGGTAGGGAGTTAGCTGACTGACACTCTGGATTAACATAAAGGCTACTTTTTATTCTGGGAAAATATTTTATTCCCACGGGACATCGATTTTTTAACGTGCGAAGCTACGGAGTTCAGCTAGTATGGACTATGCAGTCAAAGATTTCGTTTTATGTGATTTTGTGAAAAAATGTAGAAAATGTAAAAATAGTAGAAAATGCAATCATTACTTATTCCAAGTGCTCTAAACAAGCAAAAAAAAGCTAATATAAGCAAAGTACAGGCACGCAGAACTTCATTATTCTATATTCATAGATTTCTAATTAATCACTGTGTTCATACATACTTGTCTCTAAAATGGTCCAGTTGATTTCAAAGAAGATTATGAGCTAAACAATGGCAAAGGTTAATGATTACATATACAAACCATTTCTAAGATTTCATCGTCTAGCCGTTGAAGCGTAATAAATAGTCGTCATCAACCTATTTATTGTCCCACTGCTGGGCACGGGTCTTCTCTCAGAATGAGAGAGTTATAGGTCATAGTTCACCGCGCTGGCCAAGTGCGAATTGGTGGACTTCACACACCTCCGAGAATTTTTTTTTAAAGAACTCTTGAGTGTGGAGGTTTATCACGATGTTTTCCTTCACCGAAAAACAGTGATAACTAATAATTAAAAAATAAAAATCAATGGTGCGTGCCTGGGTTTGAACCTCGAACGTCCCTATCGAGAGGGCAAGTTTCAACCATTAGGCTATCACTACTCCTAAAATAAATAAATAGTACATGTAATTAAAATGAATGTGTCCGTACATCGATTATTTCTGTAAAAATGTTTGGAGGAGGAAAAATAAGTAATAAACGTAACTACTATCATTTTAGAACTTTTGTTTGTGTTTTTGTCTGTTTGAAACTAATTAAACTAAAACTACTACATTTAATTTCAGGTTTTCATATTAAATTTCATCTACTCCAACAGAAGTTAATTCAATTCAAAGTTGTGTTTAACTAGCTTATTCTATGTGTTTATCCAGATCATAAACTATCTGTGGGCTAAATTTTAGTGAAATCAAACCAGTAATTTGTATGAAAGAGTAATACACAAAGATAAAGAGGTATTCCCGGAGTGCTATGACATGGGGCTCTTCAAGAAAGGTGCAAAAAGAGCTCTCCTTTAAAGCCGGCGATGCATTGGCGACTTCTCTAGTGTTGCAAATGTCCAGGCGATGGTAACCACTTTACATCAGATGGCCCGTCTGCCTTATCGTTAGGTACAAATAAAAACAAATATGCAATTATACTCACAAACTTTTTCCTTTATAATAATACTATTCCCGCGTTTTTGTCCGCTACGGTCGAATCTACAAACATAGAGTAATCTATGTCTTAATCTAGGTCATAAACTATGTGTGTGCTAAATTTCAGCTAAATTCGACTGATAGTTTTTGCGTTAAAGCGTAACAAACAAACTTACATCTACATTTATAATATTAGAAAGGATTAGTAACATTATAATAAAATCTTTGACAGTTTCTAATATGAGCACGATATTAAAGAGACATATGCATAATATTTATCTGAATATATAAAGATAGTATCTTATTGAAAGCATGTGACAAGTACCTAAGTCTAATGTACGTGGTGACGTAGTTTACCACCTAAATACATTTGAACTTCGAACAGCTGCCGCAGTTTGATTTACCATGTATTCTAGGAAGGGACCAGAAGGAGATCACGTCTCCGAGTAGCTTAGGTTTCTATTCAATCAATAGGAGACGACTTATCGATATTTTTACGTTTATGAGTGTAGAAAGCGTTTATTTTTTCTAAGATTATGCGCGGAAATGGAGGTACGCCCAATGCGTGAGTAGTGCACGGTACAGACATAAGGTAAACATATTGTATGACGCGTTCCGACTTAGTGCGCAGGTGTAGCAACGCATCTTGAACGAACCACGTATTGTGTCTGGTCTTATCTGGGGTTAATTATAGATATCCATAGTCCGGAGAGATCTTTTACCATTTGTAGTGGTTTGCCAGGTGGTAGAACCAGTGTAGTTAGACAGGGGAGGTACCACTGCCACATTTATTTCTAGCGTGAAGCAATTCTTTCGTTTTATATGAGATGAACATCTTAGCCCCTCGGGAGTAGAAACGCATCTGTGATTGACCTTAGATAGATATTCTGTGTATAAATGTAGTTGCTTACAAATCCTGCTTGCTTCCTAGGTGGCAGCAACTACATTCAATTACGTTGACTGTATGCTCGTTTGCTTTTTTTTTTTTATAAATTGAACCTAACGATAAGGCAGACGGGCTACCTGATGGAAAGTAGTCACCGTCGCCTATGGACATTCGCAACACCAGAGGAGTCGCCAATGCATCGCCGGCTGTGAAGGAGAGCTCTTTTCGCACCTTTCTTGAAGAACTCCATGTCATAGCGCTACTACTTATATATTATAAAGAAACCGGCTTTTAAGCCCCTTATTTGAATATAATTATAATTTTGTGTTCTTTTTTCGATACGCTATACTCTGCGAAGCCGAGTTAATCATCTTTCTATCTTTTTGTTGCGTAACGGAGCGTTGAGCAAAAATTATTGAAGCGTATATTTTAATATGAACACTTATTACTAACCTGTTTCAGAAGAAATACAACTTTACACGTGTAAATTTTCATATAACATAGAATATAAACATAGAGTACCTATATTATTCTGATTAAGAACGTTTTATGAAGTTTTTTCACGACGTAGAATGTTCTATTTAAAGCAATGGCCGCTCCTTATTTCTGAATACTGACTAGTAATTATACAATATATTTAAAAGGTGGTAGAAGTTTTAACCGTCCCTGTAGTTCCGAGATCAGAATAGGATATCCCCTGCCTGTCGTAAGAGGCGACTAAAAGGGTCTTCTGGAGTTGGGAGCTCGAGCCGTTCGGTCGGCGATCCCAGGGAGGACAGCGGTATGTGTGGTCACATACCGTCGTAAAGACAAGACGGTGCGGTGGGCCTAGCAGCCCACCTGCGAGCCCGAATGGGGCAACGAGCTCAGAGAATTCCGGTTGCGTTCCTTTGGATATCCCGGAGTCCTCTTTATAGCGCCGAGGACGGCCACCGGGGGGGTTTTAGTGCGGTAAAAATCCCACATAACCCTTCGTCGCTCCCACGGCGTCGGGTACCTTTTGAAGGTTTCCCCCTCAAATAAAAAGAAGTTTTTGTTGTCCGGATCCGGGATAACCCCCGACATACATATTTCTGCCTAATAACATGTGTTACTTATCCTAGACATTCCAGCATAATTCTCAGTAGTATCGCATCTGTGGCAAATTTCAGATAAGACGGATCTTATCTGTGGTTGATTACATTTACTTTTTCGTACTAAATGCATTTCAAATTTGGTCATTATTTTTTGCAACATAATGCTTTCCTTACAACAAATATCTCTCAACTTCAAAGAACACGAACTCAATCGTACCTGCATTTATAAGATTTCAATCTGGCAAAGTCAGTGTCGATGGCAAGCGAATCTATTCTTGCGTCGGTTTCTTTAATCCTGACGCCTCGCCGTCTCACAAAAGAGTGTCGGCGCCTGTCACAATTTTAATCTTCTGCAGGAACAGTGAAGCATTAACGCGTGTAATCCCCTGCCTACAAATTTTGATAAAACATGATTCCACGCAGTGTTATTATAGTATGAAGTATGAGAGTACTGGAGCACCGCTATACGCATGTCATTATAACATCAGTATTAAGCGCTGTGTTTTGCTTGATGTGTAACATCATGTCGTAAGGTACATTGAAACCAGGCGTTTTGCGGGTTTAATGCAGGTTTATCGTGGGTGCAATCTTTAATAAACACCCAACATCCACTGGCTGTTCTCGGAACAGCGAATATGACTCCGGGATCTCTAAAGGAGCGCAATCGAAGTCGTTTGAGCGGAATCAGAGTCGGCTGGGGTCGCCACATTGTCCAGTCTTTACGACGACATACGACTGGACATTCCGCCGTCCGTTCCAGAGATGCTTGATTGGATGGTTTGAGCTTCCACTCTTGTCGCCCGCATCCTCGAAACCCCCGTTTAACCGCTTTTCACGTAAGCCAGGGAATATAGTAGTCCTAATCTAATTCTGGAACTATGGAGACGAGATTTCATCAGCCTAGTAACGGAGTAATCTCCGGCACCTATGGACATTTGCTACATCAGCAATGATCCAACTGGCTTTAAAGGAGACTGAAAAGTCCTACGATTATAATAATTATCTCAATACTTACTTGAGGTGAATTACTATAATAATATATAGGTACTATAACAAATATTAGCCAAAAAGAGTACTGGTCGCCCTCCCACCAGGTGGACCGATGACCTGAAGAAGACAACGGGAAACCGTTGGATTCAGAGGGCACAAGACCGGTTGGAGTGGCGCCATTTTGGGGAGGTCTACATCCAGCAGTGGACATCGAGGGCTGATGGATGGATGGATAACAATTATTACAGATTTTAGTGACTGTTTTTAACATTATCATTAGCAACATGTGCAACTACAATGATAACATGTTTTTGTTCCAGGGTTTGATGAAAAAAATAATGATCTTCTGGGATGTGGACACGAGTAGGTTAGAAGAGTATACTGGATGTAATGACGTAAGTAGTAACTTTTATTCAAATACCTTAAGATTGTGTCCTCAGTAGGTAAATTGTTAGCGGCGTACTGAATTTGCGACGTATTGGTTTAGTACGTCCTTCCATATATTTGAAATGGAGTGTCCAATGTTTGCTAGTTTGCGCACACTATACGCTATAGCGCTGCAAACTGCGTACAGTGAGCGCAAACTAGCAAACTCTGCACACTCCATTTCTCTCAAATATACAGAAGGGCGTACTAAACCGATACTTCACAAATTCAATACGCCGCTAACAGTTTGCCTACTGGGGACACAGCCTAGTAATAACAAAAGACGTAATAATCTAATAATGGACGTAAGATACAAGTTAAATGTTTACCAAATTGATTATCTATACCAAGATTATTTATTATAAAAAATTAGACGTATCGATATATCTCATTTTCTAACGATTTTCTAAAATAAGATTTTTTTTTATATTTGTACCTAACAATAAGGCAGACAGGCCACCTGATGGAAATTGGTTACCGTCGCCTATGGACATTTGCAACACCAGAGGAGTCGCCAATGCATCGCCGGCCTTGAAGGAGAGCTCTTTTTGCACCGTTCTTGAAGAGCCCCATGTTATACCGCTCTGGGAATACCTCAGGAGGAAGCTCATTCCACAGCTTGCACGTGCGTGGATGTATTAATAGATCCACGTTTATCAAATAATTTTGGTATAAAACGTCAATTTGTAAAAAAAAAAACAGATTATACTCATTTCATCATCAAATCATACGTTGGTGGAAAATATGACCGAAGTTACACATCTTCAGTGCACTAATGGTAAGATAAAAAAAATCAAAATGCATATTTCCCATGACAATGACGTCTGCTTTATGATTCGTCAATATTTTTTTATTCGTATCATATATGTGTTTGTTTATATTCGTATAAAATCATGAACATTTTATGAGTTAAATAATAGAGTAATATTTTAAATATTGTAAAAGCACGTACAAGTTTTTTTTTTATTTAATGTAAGCTAAGAGCATTAGGCATTTTACGTTGCAAATATATTTCGATTCAAAAAATAGTTATTACCATTGGCGTTTACAAAACACATTTTCAACAGCGACATATTTAAATGAAGTTTATTTTCTGTCTGGTATACATGATATATATGTATGAACGTTTTTTCCAAATTTTTAATAACATTATTCATATTTTTGTTTAGGCATTTTCACTACCGAAAAGTGTAAGTTTTTTTTTCTCCTATTTAAATTTGCTTAACGCGCTGCAATGGATACTTCACAATAATTTACAGGAACTAAAATTGGTGCATAAATGTTTATCTGCTATTTAAGTATTATAGCAAACTATCTATTTTTACGTATAGCCTTTTTACTTTTTGTATTGTAATCGTGTGTCAAAAAATGAAAAGATTTACGAAATTTAATCTATTTTCTCCAACTATTAATTTTAAAGGATTTTATTACCGGTTACCGGTACCGGAATCATGTTATTTCTACTTGACGCAGAAAGGAAAAAAATTGCCTTGACTTTGATGCGGCGAGGGCATCAACTTAAACGCTTTGCGTTACAGGCGTGCAATATATGTAGAGCTGTCACTACTGTCAAATGCAACGATGTCAATTATTGGAAAAACTTACAAACTTATTTTTTTTCATTTTTTGACTTACTAGGTTACTAGCCTATCTCTTCTCACAATAAGGTATAACAATTTATTATTGATGTTAATATTTCTTCTATAGAGTATTGACGTTTTGGACACATCTGAAGGTGAAGTAAGTGCACACTACTCTATTTTCATTTTAAAAATAACTAATTTCTTACAATATTTTTAAAAAGAAGGAAGTAACAAAATACTTACAATACTATTGTGGACTACTTATAATATACTATTTTTAATATTTTTATACACAGATCTTTTGTACCTGCATATAACTAATGTTTCATTTATATTTTATTAGTTATTCGATCAATGAGTAAAATTTAGTCGCGGTAAATTTGTCATCATCTTTCATAAATTATGATATTTTTTCGATCTGACTGTAATTGGTCTATCTAAAATCAATTTTGGATGCGTTAATACTCCTGTAAAAGTAATCCGGCAATTTCACTCTCACCAAAACATAAAAACTATTTCACTCGAGAATTTGGTATGGCAGTGGTGGCTTAAGCTCGCACGATGTTCGTTGTATCCAACATCGTGCTTATATAATTAAAAATAATTTACTTCCGTACCTAATAAATAAATCAATTGTCTCAAAAAAGTTCTCTATTGAAAAATAGCAATTATGTTACTTCTTTTTTGATATAACTTTAATTTACATCTAAACTGATTATTTCTTTAGAAAATTAACAGAAATCGGTAACCAATAGACTAGATCTGTGATTTTAAACTAATCAATTTCTTAGCCTACTGTCTAATGTTTATCCCCACAAGATTTAAATTCCTGTCGTTAACAATAGTATTCAATATATGTACTCAGAACACCTTTTAAACTTAAACTTCATTACTTTTTTTTCAAGGTTTATTAGGTATTAATTACGTTTTGCATTTAAACTTAACGTTTATTATTATTTTGTATAAAGTTCAAAATCGTGGTTTAGTAACTTAGTGCCACAGATATGCTTAGTAGCTAATCGTTTTAAAAGATTGGAGCTAAGCTACAAAACAAACCGAGTAAGGTGTGCTAAAAATACTACATCTATTTCGGTTGTAATAGTTCACGCTGGTAGCTCAAAATCTTAGTTTTGATCTCTCCATACAAATAAAGCTAAGTTTTATTTGACACATTTTCCGTCAGTGCTAAAGTGAGCTAACCAATGAAAATCATCAAATTTGTCTATATTACCTATGTCTCACAAAAAAATCTAAAACTCTTCAACCAGATTTTTTGTTACATACACACCTACCCATACATTATTTGATATGGCAACATCATTAAACATGTATTGTATGTAAAAATCGTGTAATAGTATGCTACTGTAGGTACGAGAATTAATAGTAAATAATTAAAACAAAACTAGCACAAAAGCATACATTACAAGTTTAATTATGAGCTTATGCGAGTTGTACCTTAAACTGAGCGTATGAGCTAACATTTTAAAATTAGTAACCTTTAAAGATTACACTTTTTTTTTACAAAATGGTCTTGGAAATATCTGAAATAAATAACTAGGTATTTTTTAATAATAATTTAGAATCTGGTGGGGATATTTACTTAATTTTTAATCTTATTCTTGAAACGTAGTAAGCTGCCGTGTCGTACGTTTTTGAATGTTCGCTCTCGTAACCCGATACGTTCAGTTCTTACATACGACACATATAAAATGTATAATAACCGAATTTTTAAACTATAACCGTCTACTTTTACAAAGCTTTTTACACACGCTTTTTGCATAGTTGTAGTAATGTGACTTATTATGTACAGTTATGTGTAATGAATATGTACAGTCATCGCTTATGTTCGTGACTAACATTATAAATATATGTACATTGTTGTACATAGTATTTTTAACAAAACCAATAATACAATATTACATATAAACAAAATAATGTACTTTAGATTTTTATTTCCATTTCATTTGAATGTTTAACATTTTTTTGTTTTCATAGCTTGTTTTAATATGTAGTATTGATTTTTATAAGGTTTAATAATCGTCAAAATATATGAAACAAACTAAGAAAAAATAGTTAAATATTATATTTTTCTACGTCTTATTATTCATTATTTCAGGGCATTGCTGTAATAATATATTCTTATGCAAATCCCTGTTACTATCAACGTAAATAAATAAGTTTCGTTTCTGATCAATTGTTATGATCCGAAACATTTTCATACACATAATATATTGTTATTATTGTGTGAAGGTATGAGTTTTGTACGAAGTGTTCTTTATGTTTTAGTTTATAGATGAGTCCGGTGAAGAAACAGATACTTTCGAAGAAAGAGGAGACGACGGTAATATTTTTTTTATATAGGTATTTAGTATATTTTTTATTTACCGCATGTTAAAAGGATTTACTATTATTTTATCCAAATATAAGTGTGGTAGTGTATCCTTGGGAGCCAAACCGTACCTTTTTTTTTATTTGACTGAAGTGGCAAACGAGCATGCAGTCCACCTGATGGTAAGTGGTCACTGCCGCCCATGAACATCTGTAATCAACTTTATACAGAACATGGGTTCCATCTGAAGTTAATCACAGATGCGTTGCTACTCCCGAGGACTATGATGGTCGCCTCATGTGAAAGTGTGCCGGCATCCACACCCTTCTATCGAAACGCAAGAAATGCTTCACGCGAGAAGTAGGTGTTGCGGTGGTACTTCCCCGGTCGAACTACACTGGTTCTACCACCTTACCTGCAGGATTCTACCTTACCTTACCTTAAACTTTGAATATGAAGGGAAGACAAAAGAATCAAAAAAATAGTATGAGTGAATAGAGTAAGTGTATGACCGCCACAGCTCCTGGATACAACTCCAGTCAAGGTCTATTTGAAGATCATCATATATATGTTGGTACTGAACTAAGTAGTCTGCAACTCTTTTCAAGACACACTGCTGAGCAGGGGCTATTCTCAGCAACTGAGTGAATTGCTTATAATATTTCTTATTTTGACGTTAATCTATCCGAATTATCCGGATTCTGACGAGGATTGATGAATACTGTATCGTAATGCCCCGTGTTCAAATTACACCTATATATTTTAAGGTATTGTTGATTTTAACATAAAATAAGTTCAAATTATTTTCTTACTTTAAAGAACAATAC